>WHVE01000057.1:0-324663 GCA_015178995.1 Trichophaea hybrida
TCTGCAGACGAGGAGGAGAAGGAGACAAAACAACTTCCTGCAACTACTTGCTTTCTTTCCGGGAGTGACTACTTAAGTAACGTTTCAACAACTCCACTCATTCATTCAGTGAATGCCGCACCACAACAGATAAACTTTTACTGTGGCCAAAAGCACAAGTTCGGTTTGAACGAGAGTGCAGTAGATGGCCTCAATTACCGCGGTTTTTGATTCGATTCCACATATTACGCATAAATGTGCCTAGTTTCTACAGTCGCTCGCTTCACCAATAATCACCAACGCATCTCATACACACGCGAAGTGCCTTGCCTCTTTATCTTCAGCCTTCTTCTCTTGAATTGGTTAACCACGGGGATTTACGAGCCTTCTTCCTTGCACTTTGGGATGGGTTGCCTTATGGCTACCACAGGAAACGGTCTGGAATCGCGGTCTGTAAGCGTACCACATACTCATCGATATAGTTGCAGCAGTTAAAGAAGGAAAGTATTCCACGATCACCACGTCCGCGACTACCATCCAAATTGAAAGCTGCGTACACCCGATTCGACAATATGAACAATCCCAAGCGACCGGCCAATTGAAGCTGAAGCATATGTCTCCGGTACTATTCCTATTTTTCTTCATTACTCGGAGGTGATGATGGCATCAGCTTCTTAGTGCAGCGAATTTGTGCAACTGGAGCGAGGGCACACGGGTCGACTTCCGGCAACGGTCAAACATGACATTTACTTTTAACTTTAATAAACAATATCTCAGATCCAGACCTGCGAAGAATTAGTCTGTCATCCGGCTTTTGATCGCTGGCGCTAGCCACAAAATTACAAAGCCGTCTACAGACTAGCGAAGAATGCTTTTGAGAAGTACTTAGTGAGTAAATTTGATTTCTGCTCATTTTCTGTGAGATAATCCAAAGTCGAGTGATTGATATGGAAACGGCTGTCCACATCTCCGAAGAGTGATTTCCAACAAACCCCAGTGCGTGAGAACTCCACCTTCAATCTTCCATCAGCTTCTCCGATTGTCCACCAATCTTTTCGTGAAGTTAGTATTTCTGGATACAACCGCTCTTGAAGTTATCGACTCAGCGCAAATATTTGACCGCCTGCTACTGTTTATTATCACCAGGCCTCGTCGGCTTCTTCCTACAGGAATGCTGGCGCTCCCTTGTTTATGGATTCGAAACCCTTGAAGTCAGACGTTGACCCTTTGCTCACTGTAAGAGCATTGATTGGCGCCACATCCCGATATCATTTTTGGAGTGGCTATGAGAGGCGCATTGCCGCACATCCGCACCTCACAACCGGAGAAGCACAACTTGGGAACCTTCTTTCGATTATCTCAGGGTTTCTGCAGGCATCTTTCAACCTAGAAAAGTGAGGTCCTGCCCACCATAACCAACATTGGAATCTATCTGACAGGATATCGCTGCTCCATACCTCAGAGCTACCTGCTTTACTCACCCACGAGGCCTTCACCGGGACCTACTGCACACTGCACATGCCCTGCGAGGAGGATCATAGCATGGAATGCTTGTTCTTAAGAGGTACAGGAGGAAATCCGCCAAACAAAGCAAAACTGCAAACGCGTTCACACAACTCCCGAGCGCTGAGTCCATCGCTGATACGTCACCTCTCGCTCACCTCAGCCTTGCTTTCGTTCTGGTGCATGCGTGTTCTATTGCTTTTTTTCTTGTCTCCTGTGACAGGTAAATGAACAGTTCTCGACAGTTACTCAGACTCTGTCATCCCGGAATCACTAGATGGAGGTTTTTGGACCCAGTAATTGTTCATGTTTTTTGTTTTTTTCTTGCGCATGCATTGGCGGCGCGACGGCAAGCCCCAGATCGGTGGTGCTGCATGACAACCACCGAGAGAATGAGGGAAGGGGTGGTATCAATTATCAAGCACGGCTGTGCAGGAGGCCGACCACCGGGCCCATTCGGAAGAACACGGCTGTCATCCAGTCGTTTTGTGTGCACACTATGAGGCGAGTTGACTGAAATAGCTACCTAGCACCCTTGTACGTGAGGCATCTTTGAAACCTTTTGCTCATCTGGTCTATTCTCTGGGCATGTTTTCCGTTCTCACCCACTCTGGATGTGAATGTCTTGGATATTATGCAAGTCACCTCTTCGATATATTATCTGCATGATGTATGCACATGCATGTTGGATCCCTCTCCTCGGAGAATGCTAACCCAAAAAATCGAAAAATCGATTATTTAATATTAAATAATTTCCAGAAAAAAAATATATATATATATATACCGATGGAATAGACACAGAAAAAGTATTTAGAAAGCGTCAAGGTCACACACCTCCTCCTGGGCTTTTATGGTGCACCCCTCCAATCTATTCCCATTATATCCAGATCGGATGAAGCTTCCGCTCATTCCCCCCCTCTCCGAACAGAGATGGAGTGTTGTTCGGGGGTACGAGAGCCCTACATGCCGTAGATGGGAACAGGCCCACAGACACAATGGCGGTTTTCTGTCAGATTCGATGGAACGTGGGGGCGAGGGTTGAGTATGTGTGTAGAGGGAGTGAAGGGAGGAGGCCTAGGGGAGGAAGGACACGAGGAGGAACAGGAGAAGAAGGAGGGGAAAGCGCCATGAGACAAGTGTTAGAACCTGGAAGCTATGATCTAGATGTTTCATACACTGCCTTAGAACGCTTCAGCTGTGCTATATAGTTTTCACACACCATGAAAAAGGGTGTTGGCCGATGGTGGTTTGTTCTTTGCCGCCACCATAATGCACTACTTTCTCTCCCCTCGAACTCCGGCTTTTAACTCTTAGAACTCGAGTTAGGCAAGGCGGCGGAAATAGGACAATAAACTATTAGAGTACGTTTATGGATACAAGACTATACACTGCCTGTATCTGTACCCAATGGGCATGTAAATATTGAGGTGTAGCCTTCTTTTGATGGCGTTTGTGAAGTGCTCTGTATGAGTTCCATATTAGCTACCCAAGCAACTTCTGGGCCCTCTATTCCTCAATGCGATGACCTTACTACACCGACTCGCCACCGGTTGCATTTGATGTTCTTCCTCGTATCGTTTGTCAGTCGACCGCGCGGAGATCGGTGGTGAGACGTCGTGGTGGGGCCTTTGAGTTCCACTCTTCGCTGAACTAGTCCCCAAACTCGACAGCAAGAGATGAACGAACGTGAAGATAGAGTAAAGCAGATCCACCACGCTTGATGCCGATCGTTACCGCTACATATCCCCTCTTCTTCAGTAGCGGCCACCAATAATAACGACTCTCATCCAACTCCTCTCCCTCACCTTGGCTCATGATTGGCCCCTATCAACTGCACAGCATACGGATGTCAGCTTGGAGGCGAGAGCGACAGCTAACCAACCATTCTTGGCGGTTGCTACTAGATCCCCACATACTGCACCATGGTGCGCTTAAGCACAATGACATCGTTTTGCACCTTTGTTCAACTATAAAATAGTAAACACCCGAATAGAGGGGTAAATGTAGACTGTACCAAGAAACGATGATGGAATTTGAAAAGAAGAAAAAATGACGATGGCGAATTCGGAGAAGGATATATGTTCTGTACATATCAACGCCGATCGCATCATCGAACTCCAGCTCTCTGCAACGCAGCCACAAACATTCTATGGTAGCAACTACATGCATTCCGTTCGTTACCAGTGCCACAAAACTTCCTATCGCTTTTTTGCATGAAATTTCTATTCTCATGATCATAGAACATTTCCAAGGGAATGAAATCATCCAGGTCCGTAAACACGTCCAAGCTAGAGTAGATAAACTCAATAAAAAGCTACGTTATTTTCCCAAAACGCAATCAGAAAAAGACACGAAATGCAGCTCCATAGTGGCCCCCACTACAAAAAGAGGTTCCAAGAGATCTAGTAAGCTCGTTTCCAAGATCACCTTGCAGACAGATAGACAGATATGAAGGGAAGGGGTGCAGTGACGTCTATTGATTCTAGCCTTGCATCCAGGATGCCGCTTGCCTCGCCCCAAACTGACTGGCATATCTCAGACCTGATGTTTTGCAGTCAGTTAATTATTAGTTTACTTCGGAGTTCAGCACATACCAGTTGAGCCCATCGGGAAATATGATACAAGATACCAGGCCAGTGCTACAAGTTGACATATGGCAGCTAGCAATGTGAGAAGAGTCGAATGAAGCTATACCGGATGTTAGCTCTGCTTTTCGCGTCCGTGATTTCCGGTACACGAGGCACATCCAGGATCACAATGCATATCAGCAACCGTCCATATGGCTTCTCTACGGATGTAACATCCGGAGTGGCAACGAAAAGTGGCACGTTCTTGCTCAAGATAGTAGGGTGGGTAAAGTTGAGAAAGACGAACCCGAATAGAGAAAAACAATGTTAACATTATTGAACCGAAATATGCAGCCGTGAAGGGAAGCCTTGGTGCTGAAAGTAAGTGTTTAGCATAGTTGACAGGTCCCTGAAGGATTGCCCAAGATGACAGGAAGAGTAGCGATCCAACGGTCCAGCTGATCAAATAAGGCAGCGCTCAAAAGTTAGTATTACAAATATACTTTTTTTTGGTGAAGGCCATGCGACTGCGCGCGATGAGCAGAATGCAAACGTACAGTACAGCAAATTTTCGAAGTCGAACTAAGAGTACGGGAAAGAGGAAGAAGCAAAAGACGAAGCATGCTGCGGCGCCCAGGTTGCAGATCGTAAACGCCAGTAAACGATCCCAACGACTCACTATGCAGAATCAGCAAAAGGAACTCTTTCTTTGACTCTCTACTCCCGCATCCCGTAACGTGTTGATCTTCCGCAGCCAAGCTTCAAAAGCGAATACAGCTCCGAACCCCAACCCCATCTCGACCTCTGCTCATCTGCAACCACTACTGCCAATACCACGCACTGCAGAGCCTCAAGGATGTGTGTACTCACATGCGAAGTACCCAGCCTCTTCCTCTTGTCTTGACTGAGCCGGGAGTTGTGAAGGGGGGTCGGAGTAGCTTGTCGGTAGGCGCACATAGCCTTGGTCGGAAAATGGGTTTAGAGACTGAATTCTCGACAGAAATGGTGATGACGCAGTTGTGTGTACGGGCTCTTCTCTCCTCGACCACCCCAAGGAATTCATCTGGGACCGGAACGCTTCGGCGGCCATGACGACAGTGTACCTGTGCCGGGAGGTACTCCGGGTGGTGGGATGAGTGGAGGGGTGGGGCGAAAGGGGGTGGGTGACTCTAGATAGATTCCAAAGATGTTCTGCTGCTCGAGAATTCTGTTGCACGAGGGCGCTGAGATATGGGATGAAAGAATATAGGGCGATTTGGAGGGGGTGTGCGAGAGCTCGACTGTGATGGAGGTTGATGTTGGTCATACAAGGTTCCGGGGTAGAATATCAGCAAGTGCACCAAGCAATTTGGCTTGGTCACTAGGCCGTATTTGGAAGCGATAATCGCATTTTCTGATTTTATTATCATCGCGAACTGCGGCATCTTCATATTACTTACCGTTTTACCGTTGACCGTTGATCTCGGATTCTTTTCGACGGTATTCTCCATTAGTGATCTTGAGGTTATGCTTTGCTTAGTGCTCTGCTACTTCTCAGGTGCTCCTAAGCAGTGACTACTCGTTTGCGCATTTCAGGAATGTTGGGACAAGCTCGAGAACTGTACTCTGGAACAGAGATTGCACAAAATAACAAAGTACGAGTAAATTCAGAAATGTGAAGGAGAAGGGGGGGTGTGAAGATCCTTGTTCGGTGGTCACTCAGTACTGGCACGAAGGCGCAGAGGGCAGAAAACAGTCATCGTGAATGCCAGAAGAAACGTGAAGCGAGGAAATTAAACAATAATTAAATACGGCTGTACTTTATCGAGCTGCCTCCGGTATCATCCACTACTTCTACGCCGGCTTTCCTCCCTCCACCTCGAACTCATCTTGCCTCTCTCGTTCTGACCCCTCCTCGCTCGCAGTCCGCATACGCACCCATCCTAACTACAACAATAGTGTATCTAGCCACAGCACCCACAGCAGCACCAGCAGCAGCAGCAGCAAACACCTTGAGTTCCCTCCCGCAAGTGCTAGGCCCTGCCCAACAGGTAGTACTTCCCCCATACAGCAAGATAGCAGAAGGAACGAAGGCCCATCATCGCCGACGCCCCTTTGCCTCTTCCTTTCGTCACTTTTGGACCCTGCGCAGAACAAAGTCCACTCTAGTCCGATCCAATCCAATCCTAACTCCTCAACCTAAAGTCAAAAACCCTGTTCACCGCAGGTTGCCCCCCACACCCGACGTAGCAACGTTCGAATTCAAATAAATAAAGAACAGATTGGCCAGTTGAAGAAAAAAAAAAAGGATCGTCGGCTCAGCATAGTTATCAACCCTCCCCGTCTCTCTGAACACTTGCGCAATTACTGTTGCTCTCTCTTCCCGGGACCCGAAGGTTGCCAACATCAGCTTCATCTCACGCACATCTCATCACACATCACCGAGTCCCTCCTCACTCATCACCCTTTCACTTTGAGTCTGTACCCTCTTCATTTCAGCTGCGCTGCACTGGAAACTTTGCAGTTGTAGGAAGCGAAAAGGACCCCGCCATTTCTGCCCCGCACTCCACATTCTCGCATTCTAGGCACATATCAATCTTAGCTTCCCTAGGATCCACACCTGCCTATCATTATCACCTACATACACCCATATATCCCATCCACCCACGCAACTTGCGTTCCGAGCTTCGAACAAGTGAAGAGAGAGGGACGGGATCGACCAGCAGTAAGCAACGACCTGCATATCTAACTCCCCGGACCACTCAGAAGGTCTCAACAGTCCCTGCGAATCATCTTGGAGACCCTCGCCGCTGTGCCTCGTTGGTAACCGCCTTCCAACCTTGTCCGCCACACACTCTCCACAACCTTCTACCCTCCATCATCGCCGCATTCCCGTCGTAAGCCTGCATCTCTTACCAGGTGTATCTACTTCGCGCTTCCCTTGCCAGTATTTATTTCCGAACAGGGCCTTTAAGCGACAGACACCCAGGCGTTCCGCTACTTGGCACACATCGGTCATTTCACCGCTCCGAGTGTTCCCAGCAGCGCACCTCACAGTCACATATCTCTCTTTTTGCCCACCTTCTGCCTTGTATCCGACGAAACCGTCGTCTTGTTCCGGTCCAACCACTTTTTGACTCGTCAATTCCTCACCTGCAGCTGAATAAGTGTCACCGATCACCTGGCAAGCCATTGAATCCACACGCAGTCGGTTCTGTGAGCCTTGCCAACACACACAACCTGCCAAATCTTTTTCCAGGAACCAACTCGTGAAGCTTTTTTACTGTTTCACTGGCGGATATCGTGAGAATCGACGGTAGACTTCGAACTCTTTCGGACGATTTGGCACATACATCATTCCCGGATAGAGGGCTACCAGGAAAAGAGCCGTGGTTAAGGAGGAGTTGGACTTATAACAGGGTGCATAGTCTGGATCCCCAGATCCCCCGGTGATATTAATTCGAGGCAGCATAAATGCCCTTCCCTAGTATGTTTAGCCATCTCCTAAACTTTGGTGGAATATATCATGTTGAACCGAATTGTCCTGTCACGGCCGTGGCTGAATTTCTTTCTCTGCGCTAAATCTTACCAGAGCTGACACGTTTTCCTTACTAGTACCTTTTACTTCTTCAACGTTTAAGAAGAACAATTCCATTGATCTGAGAGTGGATATACCGCCTCAGATGGCTAACGGCATGCAAGCTTACAATAGTAACAACAACGGTGCGCCCAATTCCCCTGCACCATACATCAAGAACGAACCTCAAGACGACACAAACCGATTCACCAATCAACACCAACAGTCATTCAATCATCACTCAGACGCATATAGCATGTCTGCAAATTCTCATTTTACCCAACATGGAGGCTTTGGAGACCAGGGTTTTCATGCGGGTGATAGTATTGACCCATCCGAATTGACGGTTCAAAGCGGAGGATTCATGCAAAGCTTCTCTCCCTATCCAAGCAACCAAAACGTCTCTTACCTGAGCAGTGGAGGTGGGGTGGATGACGACGATCTGCGTGCAACCTTAGAGAACGATCAAAACGATTTATTTGATTTAGATCAACAATCGCAACACCGTGGAAATAGCCAGGATATGTCTTTTTACCCTGACATTGATGGTGGGAACAAACATGGAAACGGGAATGGAGTCGCTGCTGGCGCACAAAACATGGACGTTTTCTCGCACACACCAGAGAATGCACCAGCAGAATCTCCATATATCCGATCCTTTCCTCAATATCGACAGCTATACGATGGCCCTACCGCTGGGACACCTTCCTCCTACAACGCATCACCTATAATTGGCTCAGACTCCACGCAAGCAACGAATTTTGATCACTTTATGAACAATGGAAAGCGAAAGACAAGACCCGGTTTGGACAGATCGGACAGAAGCCCATCCGCAATGTCACCGCATACCCCTAAGACTCCCGGTATTGGTGCCCTGACTCTCGGGGCGGAGTCTGCGAGTCTTCCAGCTCAACCCATTCAGAATGCACACATGAGGCAGCACCATAAGACTTTGTCTAACCAGTGGGATGGAACCCCCGGCTCACAAAATTCCTACATGGATCCACATTCGCCGATGGCATCGCCAGGTCTTGGTCCTCATGTGCATCCCCAAATTTCAGATGTCTTCAAAGCCGGTGGCAAATCTCTACCTGCCAAAGTCGAAAGTATGGCAGGCAGCGCGCAATACCAAACCCAAGAAGCCAAGAGAAGGAGACGACGTGAAAGCCACAACATGGTCGAACGGAGGCGAAGAGACAACATCAACGAGCGGATCCAGGAACTCTCTTCCCTCGTTCCGCATCATCGTTTGGAAGACGAAAAGGTCCGGAAACACCTTCTCAATAGTGGTTCGTTATCCCCAACAACTGCCGGTGCCAGTGGTAGCCCTCCTCGGGCAACATCCATGCTGGCCGGCAACGGTGCTCGAAGAGCTAGTGTCATTGCCAACGAAGAAAAGGATAAAGGCCCGAACAAGGGCGATATTCTCAATGGCGCCGTTGGCTGGACCAAGGATCTGATGTGGGCTATGCACCGGAAGCTGGAGCAGGAGAATGAAGTTCGAGAGCTTGTAGCACGTCTTGGTGGTAG
The DNA here is from genome assembly GCA_015178995.1 of Trichophaea hybrida. NCBI lineage: Eukaryota > Fungi > Ascomycota > Pezizomycetes > Pezizales > Pyronemataceae > Trichophaea > Trichophaea hybrida. The sequence continues at coordinate 9,136 of WHVE01000057.1, forward strand.
TTATCCCTTCGAACAGACTGAGGAAGACAAGCGCATGGCTGCTGAGCTACAAGCTGCCATCGCCAAGAACGGGCCACAAAATTTCCACTACTCTCGCGCACCCGGATCAAGTCTAAGGGTTCCAGGATTCACAGACTACGCTGGTCAGCCAATTCAAGATTCCGGCTCCGAGCGTTTGAGCCCGTCTGGCTCGACCGGCAAGCCAACGCCGAATGGTGGATCTTCTCGAGGGACGCCGCAGAAGTACTGGAATAATGACGGTATTACTTTTAAAGAGGAAGACGAGTACAACCCTATGGATATGTCATGATGCTCCTAAAAATCTGCTCAATACGAATGATGGAAGTTATGGCTATGATACATGGTGATTCACCTTTTCTTGATCTTTGCAACACTAGAGGGATTAATGTACTGCTTTTGGTTTAATGCAGGGTTTGGAGTTTTTTCTGCATTGCTATAGTGCGTTCTGCTATTTCTTTGTGTGCTTCTAATTGGTTTCCTTGAGGGAAGGCGCAAGGATGGAGGGAAGCGTTTTTTATCCGGAGTTATCTGGGGATGTTTTTTTTTTCTGGCTGGGTTATTGACCCCGCAAATTTCAAGCTTTGCTTTCCAAGGTTTGTTTTTCTTGTGTATACTTAGAGGAAGTATGGATGCATTGACTAGGTGTTTTCCATACCCCTCTGGCTTTCTGTTGGAAATTTTTGTATGTTTGTGTTAGCATCTCTTGTTCCCCCTTTTTCATGTTTTGTATTTGCTTTCTGGATGGATGCGCAAAACCTTAATTTGATTCTCATCATGTCATAACTGTTTATTTGCAGGTTTAGTTTTGCACCATTTGTTCTTTGGCCATGGGCGTTTATTGTTATTTCTGTTTTCGCGAGGTCATTTTGTAACTTTGGATTCTGGGAAATGTGAACTTCATCAAATGTTTGTCGGTATAACACATTATATGTAACTTGCAATTGTCATATACTCATTTTCAACCCTTCCCTCCAACTCAGTGTGGCCTTCTTGCTACTTGGATTTGTTAATTGATACAAACTTCTACTATCAGGGAAGTCCATGCGGATAAGATGCCGTCCTTCCATGTGGTGAGGGGGCGGCTAGATTGTAGGGAATTCGGAAATAGTATATTGTTACCGAGTATGGACGGAGGGTTTTTGGCCAATTGATTCTGTGATACATACCTTCTTGCCAACGGCCCTGATGTCAGCTGGTTTCAGGTATTTGATCCTGGCGAGATGACGGAATTTGATGGAATTGATCTACGTTATGATACTTATACTCTACCGAACGATGTCCTGACGAAAATGTACCATCTATACCAATTTTTCGTTGCGACTTTTTCGAGCGTAGTGATACGGTTTGCTTTCATCAATGAAAGAAGGGACGAAGGAGGAAGGGGAAGGTTCATCAAACTTCCTCCGAGTTTGATGGTTACAGTGCAGTTGCAATGCCAGTTGCCTAATTTACCTGCACCGCACCAATGATCCTGTGGACCGGCTGCTGCGCTCCTGAGGCGGTTTGGATGTCGTTACAAGGGTTCCAACAGCTCAAAAATCGTGAGTTAAATTTTAAAAACGAGCCTCGAATCAAGTCCCTTAAATGCATCTCCTCCTCCTTCATCACCAATGCCATTCAGTATTGCCAACGTGAGTCGTCTCCTCTCCGTCACCTTTTGCGCAAAGCCCCCCCCCCCAGTATCTCAGCTCTTTCTGTCATAAATTCCTAGCGAAAATTAAAGGTACGGTACACGGACAAAGGTCTGAAAATGACCTTTTTTTCCCCATACGGAGAGGGTCAAAACTACAACTTTTGGTAACCGGATGAAGGCCAAATGACGACTATGACGGACAAACAAAGGGGCGCGCACACTTTCTATTGACCGATGGAAAACAGATAACCATGATCTACACGCTATCGCTGCTGAAGGGCTAGTACCTCTTGACTCCGAGAACCCTGTTGTGTGTGAGCTGATAGATACCATCTTGACTCTTGCCCAAAGGAGCCGCTCGAAGCCGCAAGATGTTATATCACCGGCGCCTCCAGGAACTCTTGGAATCTGGCGTCAAAGTATGAGAAGGACAATGCGGCAGACAATATTTGCCAGTAGAGACAAAATGTCGAATATTGTATTTGAGTGCTCTGAAGTATAATGAAAAATCTGCAAATGGCCTCACAACTTACCAGAGACTCCAGACAGCCCAACAAAAATTACTGTTGCTTGAGAGATTTTCAACAATCTTTAGCACATCCTGGTCAACGGACAGACCTTCCCATGACCATGGATCCAGCTCTGACGATCTGGAACTGAAGGGTCGATTTCAGGAAACCAGCTTACTAGGATAACCCTGAATGATAGAGCATGACTCGACTAGGTCAGGGAAGAGTTTAGTAGCCAGACGTTTGGCTCTGTCTTTAATTTGACATGTAAAAACATTTACCAGCACAAACACTCCACTTCACGGAGATATATCTCGTAGAAATATGGTAAATCTTTTTTTTTTTCATTTCCTTACGTTATCCTAGAACTCGATACCGTCCACATAGAATCACTATTCAACAAAGCCTCTCTGACATTCGTCCCATTACTCTCCTGATAATACACCGTTCCACCTTCCCCTCCATCCCCAGCCCCAACCTGTCCTCTACTCCCCTCAACCACATACTCCGGAACCTTCGCCCACCCGCCATCAACCGTCCACCTAACCTCATCCAACACTCCCGCCTCAACAAAAAACAACCTCACAGTCTGCACAGTCATATTCGCATTCCACAAAGCCATCGATGCAATATCCCCCACAAACCCTTTCGCCTGATAAATAGGATAAAACTGTGACCACTTAGACCCAGTAAAATCCCTACTTACCACCGACCCATCCGGAACCTGTGCGTATACCCGTAACCGCTGACTCCGCTTCTCATCCATATCGTAACACGTCGCTAACCCACTCCCGGCCCGTGCTCGTAGGTCAATTGTGGAGCCGTAATCCTGCTTCCCCCATTTCCCAGATACGAGCCCGTATTCTTGGATGTAACCACTGGCGTCTTGGTAGTATATCCATTGTGTTGTGACTTGTCCGTTGGTGTTACGCCAGATTGTGGTTGCGAGGCGGGAGGATGGGGAGGGTTGGAGGTTGCTGAGACGGAGGTTGCCGGAGGTCCAGGCGCCGGAGGAGAAGATCGCGTCCGAGAGGTAGAGGTCTTGGGAGATGTAGTAGAGGCGGACTTCGAGGGCTGCGCCGAGGGAGGAGGTGGATGAAATTGCGGCTAGGGGGGTGTTTGGTTTTGCGGGGAAGGCGGAGCCAAGGGGGGATGGAGTCGTGCGGGTGCCGTCAGAGAGGATACGCGTGAAGAAGAGGGCGTTGGAGTGCGTTTGGTAGATTAGGAAGTAGGTTCCTGAGGATGCTGGGGAGTTGTCGGTGCGGGAGGAGACAGCGAGGGAGGTGTTGAGGAGGGGAGAATTGGGGGAGATTGCTTGGGTTGTTGATTCTGGTACTGGGGTGGTGGAGGAGGAGGCGGTAGAGGATTTACGGTGGGATAGGACACTTCCGGTTACGCCGCCAATGATGCCGAGGATTATTGCGGTAGTTATGGCTGCTATGATCCAAAACGTGCGTTTGCGAAGACCGCAGCAGGTTGCGGGTGGTTTTTCGTATTGAGGAGCGGGGTAGGTTATCCCTGGTTTGTCATATTGCTGCGCTATGTCTGCACGGACTTGGAGGCCAGAGAAATCAGGTGTTGGCTGGCGATATTAATATCAGCCATTCACTGTTTGTCACTCAAGGGGGAAGGGAGACTCACCGGCACGGCCATGTTGGTTTTAATCATGGGGGAGATATAATGCATATGAGTGAATGAGAAGGCTTTTGGCGGTGAAGCAGTGTTGATTACATGGTGATGGGTAGTACATATCTACATCTTCAGCCGTTTCTTGGGTTGGGGGTTGGTGGTTGTTGTTGGTTAGCTTAAGTGTTGTGTAGTCTCGAACTGCTGCGCCAAGCAGACTAAGTGTTGTGACGCTTTTAGAATATCTGCCTAGGAATAGGATGTCGAGGGTGTGTGAGAGGCTGAATCTCTGTGAAGCATACGTAATGTATGCATTTGCACACCCAACGAGATATCTCCTCTGCAAAGAAGGAATTTTACTTGTTAGTCCATTGAGAAATCTTACCCGCTTTACCAAGGCCATGCTCCTCCCAATATTGCGTCTGGGTAGACCCAGATTGACCCAAACCACCACCACTCCCATCACTCGCCCCTCCTTCTCCCCATAAACCACCCCTTAACCCTCCTTCCCACCTCGTCCCCCGCAAACGCAATCACTAACGCAAACCCCACAACAACCACCGTCATCGCCAACGCCGCCGTCCAAAAAACCCACTGCCCACTCTTCATCTGTCTAATATCTGCAACATTCATTCCAAAAACACTGGCCACAAACGACATTGGAAGGAACACTATCGTTACCACCGTGAATACTACTATCGCCTTGTTGTGGTGCTCCATTTGTAGCTCTACTGTTTGCGCGGTCTGTTCTACGATTAGCTGTTGAAAGGTGGAGGGGTAAGGAGGGGGGTAGGTACGAGTTTTGCGAGTCGAGAGCAGGACCGTTTATACTCCTCCAAGTCTGCGTGGAAGAATTCGAGGCGTTGTAATGTAGCATTGAGAGACTCGGGGCTTTCACTCTCCGCTTTCATCTGCGATAACACTTTTTGCTGGGACTTTACAATTCCAAGCATTATATCCAGCTCCTCCGCGACCTGGTTGATATTCTTGACCAGCGCTTTTGACGGTGCTTGTTGGCTTTCGAATTGCTATACCACGGGTGAGGAAGAAGAAGCAAGGGCCTGAGGGGGGAGGGAAGTACCAAAGTCGCAAGATACTGCGTATAAACCTCACTAACAAACGCTCTACTAGTCCTCGTCTCATCCTCCGGCACAAGCATATTCGCCACCATCCCCACCAACTCCCATACCCTAGTTGGTCTATACGTTTCCTCCTGTAACCCAGCTGCCGCAAATACCTGCGCCCGAATTTGTATCGTCTCTGCTGTCCACTCTAGAACTATCGCAAGTTGCTTGATGTCTTCAAATAACCCGTCTACACGGTGTTTCCATAAAGGAGTTTTTACAAGCGGAGGCCCAGCGGGACGGAGGAAGTGGGAGGAGTAACTTAGGACTTTGGAGAATAGGGAGATTAACTGGGATTGGAGATCTTCGGATGATCGGAATGGCTCGGTGACGCAGAGTTCTTGCCATCGTGCGATGTGGAGGATCATAAATTCAGTGAAATGTTCGAGGTCGGTGGAGAGTGCGTCGACCCATTTACGGTCGGTTGCCTGGACCACTGTGTCAGATACTGCAGGAGTATGTGTGGGAGGGGGGATACAAGTAACGCTAAACTCTTCCCCATAAGCACAATCCAGCGGGGTTTAAACGCGATCCTAAGGATAGCATAGGTCTGCACTACATCTGCAAGACGAATCACATGTCTCTCATATCTTACCAGTAAATGGGTTAAGTATGCCGGAACCATCTGCTTTATCCTCCACTGCACGCGGATCAAATCTGTCAACACCTCATTCACATCCTTCGACAAATGCGAAATCGACGTAGAACTACTCCTTGCCATCATCACCAGACTCGCCGTATCTGTTTCCACCCCCATTCTCCTCCGTGGTATCTCAACCGGATCAAAAAGCTTTATCTTCAACCACAGCTCCTCCGCAGATGCCGGGGAAGCAGTTATAACAGTTCCTATCGCATCCCTCAGCATCTACCCCCTCCACACACGGGGTGATAAAAAACCAACCACAATCCAACCTCAAAATCCACACCTCCTCCACCAAAAATCTCTTCTGTGTCAACGGCTGCACCTTACAACATATCTGCTCCCGATCACGATCTTCAATCGCCCGCGGCGACTCGCGGCGGTAGTAATGCTGGAACAAACTCCGAACTGGATGGAGTGCCCGCCGGAGCTCGTTGATGCGAGGTGGTTGACGGGCGTAGGTTATGTATGGGAGGGAAAGGAATTGAATTCCCGTTGATTCTGTGTGTACCTGGGGGGAAGGGGAGGGGGAGGAGATACCAATCCCGCTACTACCGGCTTCAAAATACCGCCCGTGATTTGAGTCCCGCTCTTGATCACGACGGAAGCGTTCGAGGAGCTGACATACGGTTGCAGCGCGGGGTTTGGAGAGGGGTGGGTTTTGGTAGAGGAGTACGAATTTCTGCATTATTCATTCAGTGTACCCCCTTCCCTGAAAATAAAATTGTGAAATACGAACCATGAATAAGCCAAAATCCAATGGTTCCATGTGGATATGTCTTTTCCCCTCACGTCAAATACTGGTTTTGTTTATGGAATATGGATAAACTAACATCCACCGCACCACTGTTTCCTCCGCTCGTTCTGGGAGCAGACTTTCCATGCTTAAGCCTAAGAAAGCCTTTTCTTCTATGGCTGAAATATCGAGAAGCTGGACTGTGGGTTGTAGAAGAAGGTCCATAATTCATGCAAAGATTGTGTGGTTTCAATGTGAGCATATAGGGAGTATTTATATCCTCTCGCTTGCTAATGACATGCTCCGCCATGATCGGGTATTAATCCTTGTTCCTGCAGGTAGGACGGGCCGCAGCGGGAGACCCTGCCAGTTTAGCTGAGATTGGAGACTATTTAAGCACGGGAACGATCGAAACTGAACGCTGGCGTCGAGTTGCGCTGGAGAGCATGCGTAATTCATGCCAACGAAGTTGTCGTTGCTGGAACCCTAACCTTGGTCACGTTCGTGAGTCGTTTGTCCCTATGTACATATATCATTCATCTTTGAAGCTTCTCCATCCCTCATCTCTCGCTACTAAAACTCTCTCTCCTTCCCTAACATTAATCTGGGGTAATCAAGATGCTGCTTCTTTCTCGCAAAACGTGTGCATTATCTCGGGCTGCCCCGCAAATCCATTTCCTCACGATCTGATCAAAAGCATCGTCAAGGAAGTCGTCAATATCTCACGGTAATATTACCGCAACGAAAGGCAAGTCGACCAACAGCGAAAAAAGACACCCTACAGTAACGTAAGCTTTCCCCATATATTGCCTGGAAGTGCACACATTCGCTTCATGGTCGGATATGTGATTGACAACTTTTTGCACAAGAATTTCAGTGGGTGATGGCTTCTAAAGTCTACTAGCTTGTATCGCCGTGTTAAAAGGAGTCATATTGAGTGTATAAAAGCTGAACGGTACAAGGTGGTGGTATTGGTGGGACAAACAAATGTTCCACCACCCCAACTGATGGCGGTGCATTTAGTATGACTCCCGAAATTGCCCCGGGCGTACTCCATTCCATTGGTAATATTTTACCCAGCCGCCACTGCTTTCTGTCTTGTATACGGCTAATTATCGCCTGCTTTCTAATGTAGCTGTTTCCAGCCCCAGCCTGTGTAGGTGTTGTCATCTCGCTATTGCCTTAAGTGCTAAGTACTAAGTAGATCACTATTCCCCCCCGCATCTTGGCTAATTACTAAGTATATACTTAAGTAGTTCGCATGCATGGCTCCCACTGGCACGGGTCGTGTGTGGGTCGGAACATATGCAGCACATCATCACGTCATTGTTTGCCTCGTGAGAATTACTATACAAATCAGCACTCCATCCGCTCAAGTTATAACCCCCCTCCTCAATCCCCATCCCCTTCCCAACACCAACCTCCACACACCCACCATGCCACCCACCACAGAGCAACTAACAACCACTGGTTTCCTCCCCGCCCTCCCGCGCAACCTCTCCCTCCTCTTCCCCAACCCCACGCATCCCCCTCCAATCCCCCTCTCCTCCCTCCCCCTCCCCCTCCCCACCACCCGCCTCTCCACCGACATCGCCTCCTTCGCTCGCTCCGTCCTCCCCGCTCCAACCTTCAACCACTCCATGCGCGTCTACCTCTTCGGTCTCGCAATCCTCCACCACCACCTCCCGTCCATAACCTTCACCCACGAATCCTACTACCTCCTCTCTCTCCTCCACGATCTCGGCACCACCATCTCCGACACCGCATTATCCTTTGAATACTCCGGGGCACTCCGGGCACGGGAGCAGCTATTATCCCTCGGCGCAGACGTGGTGTTAGCGGATTCTGTGTGTGAAGCGATTATTAGGCATCAAGATGTGTTTCTTGGTAATGAGACGGGGGGGGATGAAGGCGGAAAGGTGACTGCTTTAACGGCGGTGGTGCAGTTGGCGACGTTGTTTGATAATGTGGGGAAATTTGAGGGGTTGGTGAATAAGGAGACTGTTGAGGGAGTGGTGAGGGAGTGGCCGAGGCTTGGGTGGAGTGGGTGTTTTTGTGAGGTGCTGAAGAAGGAGGAGGAGAGGAAGCCGTGGTGTCATACGAGTACGATTGGGGTGGAAAGGTTTAGGGAGGATGTCAAGGGGAATGGGGTTATGAATTGTTATGAGGATTGAGAGGGGGGAAGATGCAGGATGTGAGGAGTATAAGCTTGTTTCGGATAATATATTTTGACAATGTTTTTGGAAGTCTCTTGGATGGTTGGGAGCCAGATCGGTAGATGATCAATTAGATGGACTGTAGCGCATACGAGCCCCGTGTATCGATTTATTCATTTAATCATCCCAGAGTCTATTATACAAAAACACATCCACATCCCAAACGCCATTTTCATGTACCCAATGCCTAAGCTCATCCATAAACACAATATACACGCTCCCCTATCCCCCTATCTAACCATCCTCTCATACAACCCCCAAGCCAGTGCCGAACTCACCGCCTTCCTCGCCACCCTCAACCCCAACCCATCAAACAGCGCACGTCCCCTCCACCTCCTCCCCGCCTCCTCAGTACACACAATCTTTGCCGCCGTCCACATATTCCTATACCTCTCAGGGTCGACCTGAATCCTCGTCTTCAACGCATCAAACGGATTCGTAACCGCCGTAGCCGCCGCTGCCGCCGCCGCACCCGCCGCCGCATTCACAACCATCGCCATATTATCATCCATCCCCCCTTTATACAACCCCCCCAACGTCTTCTTCCCCTGCTCATAAAACAACACATACAACCCCGCATACGGCGCATCCCTTATCGCCGTCGCCCCCCACCCGCCAAAAAACCCCCGTACCCCCTCGGTGACAAAAATATCCCGGCTGGCGGACGCCAGAGAGGTGTAGGTATATAGTGAAGACTCGTACCGGACTTTCATCACCGTCACAGGCATCATGAGGTACCCTATCCCTGCGCGCGTCGCCGCGCCAGCAAGGAGGTTGGAGAGGGGAGAAAGTTGCGGGAGGGAACTACTATTACTCCCTCCACCCCCACCCCCACCCCCGCCGCCACCCCGCCGCGCAATAGCGCTGCGGACAAAGTTGAGGCTGGAGAAGTACATCGCGGACCCGACGCCAGTGCGGATAGCGGAGGGGAGGGTGCCGCGCCATAGTTGACGGATTGGGGAGGGGCCGGAGGCGATGGAGCGGATTGTGGAGAGGAGGGTTGCGGTGGCGGAGGATGAGGGCGGGGATTGTTGGATGCGGGTTTTGAGAAGGTCGGCGGGTTGGAGGATGATAGCTGAGATTAGGCCGCCCGCGCCGCCGGAGAGGAAGTGGGATTTTTTGGTTCGAGAGGAGGAGGAGGAGGATGGGGTGGTTGTGGTGGTTGTGAGCATGGTGGGGGGTGGTGGTGGTGGTGGTGGTGGTGATGGTGGTGGTGGTGGTGGAGTCGACATTGGATGGTATGACGTAGGGTGGTGGGTAGTTATATCGTGGGTGCGGGGTGAGGGGAAAGATGGTGCGCAGCAGAATGTGGAGATAGAAGTGTTATGGGGATTTATTGACGGCTTTTAGCATGGCGGGGAGCTGCTGAGAGAATTGATGATTCAAGAGGCGCTCGACGCGGGATTCGGAAGAGATATCCCCCGCCACTCCCGCCATTGTACCTAGATGGTTTTGCATGGTTTCACAGAGCCGCATACATACCACATTCTCATTCTCCCAATTCAAAGACATGATGGGAACGTGTTTGAGTTCAATATCCCAGCGTGGTACACCTGGGCTCGTCAGACCTATGCTTTGCACAAAAAATTACCAAGAAAATGGTATCTCTGTCAACCTGGTACCCTGAGCTGCTAAATTGTGTTACACGCGGATGGCGGGGGCTAAAGTACTCTACGTCATAGCAACATCTCAACTGATATTAATTGAGCAGATGGAGTCGAGTATGTATATATAACAGTATGGTCAAAAGAAACTCAAGCAAATCCATAGGTATATCGGTATCTATCGTCTAAAACCCACAAAAGAACAAAACTCAAATGCCTTCCGCATTGCAATATATCCCCGTCTACAACGAAATCAAAACAAACCCCATGCCCTCCGTCTATTTGACCGGAATCAAAGATCGAAACATCTGATATGAAGTTAGTATAACTATTTCGAGCGAGGATGGGTAATATGAACCTTCGCTTGTTTTGGCTCTACCATCAATGCTGAGGCTTCAACAAGAACCACTGGTTCTTCTCCCTGCTTCGCCAACGTCTCGATATGACCCTCTACCCACGCCTTTCTCCCCTCCACTTTCACAGTCTTTGCTTTCAACACCACAAAGGATCCCGCCGGACTTGGCTTCCGGTAGTTGATAGTCAGGTTCGCGGTCATGCCAATCTTATTCGGTAGCGCAGGGAAGGAACATCTCGCGAGCCCCTCATCAAGTAAAGTAGCCAGCAGTCCGCCGTGAATCAACCCAGGATACCCACACAGCTCGTTCCCAAGGTGCAGTACCGACACCAACGACTTTCCGCCATCTTCTTGCCAGACAAATGGCGGAACCTCGATCTTTCTAGGGCTTGCAAGAACGCCAGATGTGAGAGACGCATTTCGGTAATTCTCATGAACCTTAAGCGTTGGTCGAGACTCTGTAAATTCGGGGTTTGAGCGCAGAGATTTTGTAAGTGGGTGGTTGTTTATGTATTCCTCCACCTCTACCTGTTTAGGAGTAGTTGGTTGGAATACCCTGAGGGACTCCTCGTCGGTGTGGAATATGAAATCGGCGGTTGGCATCAGGACTGCAGCGGCCCCAACAATTGCGGATGAGATTGCAAACAAGAGCCAGGTGGATGGCTTGAAATAGAACGTTTCTTGAAAGCGGGAAGAAATCTTATTCGGTGCCGGTAGTGGTGGTGCTGCTTTGCCGGCCGTTGAGTACAGCCGCGGCACATTTAACGTGGGAAACGCATGTGATACCGATACACCAGCCGGCGGCCGATGGAGATATTTGCTGCTAGTCGATGACGGAGGCGTTGAGAATAGTCTCTTGTAGATAATTGGAGGGGATAGTGGTAGCACCGATGATGATGATATGGTAGGAAATCTTGTAGTAGCCCCAACTACACTCCTGTGTATCCGCCCGTATATAAACATGGAAGATCGTCAAGCCTCAAAACCCAGATCTTGATGTTGAGGTGTGTGTCAGTGCACGATCCAGATCTATCCGTAGGATAATGGTTTGATTCCACAAATAAACCCCACCCTGTGTGATGTCGCTGTACGGTGTATAGGCTGAATCGGACAGGGTTGCAGAGAAACGTTGGCTTGGGAACCGCGGTCGGGGGGTTGGTTATGTACCAGTTACAATTGCCCCAGCTGAGCTTCCGATCCCAACTCAAAGCCCTGGAGTGAGTAGGGTGTCGTGTCCGGAAACGGATGTCGGTATGGGGTTTTAGCTGAGTGATTGCCGATGGTTTGAATGTCGAATTTAAGATTTGGAGCTATAAAGAAAGTGAGGAATTTATTATAAGCTGTGGCGGGGACGAAGACCCTTGAGCCTCGAGGGAATTGACGTTACCTCGGCACTAAAAACGTGGGGACAGGGAATGGTAAGCTGTTGGAGCTTCCAGCTCTTCTTGCTAACTCGCCGTTAAACCTACGTCCCCGCTGCTCCGGAAGAGTTTTTTTGCTTTAATACACAAGTACTAATGAACGTCACGTGAGAACCTACGATGGAGAATTCCGCCCTGCAAAGCTAGTGAGTTTAGACAGGACTCAGGAGTCAAGATCACATCTTGGTTAAGGTAGAAAGCCGAGGTTTCGTACACGTCCTCATCAGAGTGTGAGTCGGTAGAGCTGTACTTCTTGCTTCTGGGAAAATGATTATGCGATCTGTTACCGCTTTGATCAGATGCGTATGGAGTCTAACACCACTTTACTTAGCACACCCACATTCAAATCCCATCTTCCAGCATCTTTCAGTTTTCTGCCGAGGTCAGTCCGTTTGTCAATTGTATATTCGAATGAATGCAAGCGTGTATATATGTTGCGTAATTTGCATTACCTTGAAGATAACATCGATATCAGTGCATAACTTCAACGCCAACGATCCTTTGTTTTAATCATAGAGTTTTTCGGTGTTGGTTCGGCATCGTTGCCATGTATAAAGACAGATCTACGAGTTATCTGTAAATCCCCAGCAAGGTACTCTCGTATTCGTGTACAAAGTTGTGGATAGCATACATATGTATATTCCTAGGTGTCTACACAGAATATGTCCACCCTCACATACTGAGCGGCCGAGGTTTCTATATATGGGATGGATATAGTATTAGACAAGTCGGACAGAGGCCACTAGATATGGAGGTGTTAGGCGGACTGTAGTGGTACCTCTAATGACCCGAGTGAATGGTGGATGCCGTCTCTAACACGGGCACCGGTCCTAATCATGACGTACACGCAGCGGCATTGGGATGAGCAGAACCTTAAGCTATAGGGACTATCCGTTCTAATGTCCATCCAGGCCTATTTGTGGTATTCACTCGCAACTTCAGTACCGTTTGGGAGCATAGCCGGATATCCTCGGAACGTCTGGAACACTTAATCCAATCATCACACAGAGCATTCAAATTTCAATATGGCGTGATTGTGATGAGACGGTGGCTGCAGAATCCAAAGCTATAACTCTCTAGGGATATCGAATGGTGCATGTGCAGATGTTCCTCCTGACTACAACTGGTAATCCGAATGTTGGAGCCTGTGAACTTTTGGGAGAACTTCCAACCTATTCAATCTGCATATCATTCTTCTGGACGTAACGTCAACGCAAAACTTGCCGTAGACATGCACACAAACTCATCGGCGGCATAGATATCTCCAAGTTCCATTCAGTGACCACCTCGCCGTGGTGTACCCAAATTTCGCTGTTGCAACCCCCCATTATGCCATAGATACCTGTTCTCAATCGAATTTCTGGTGGTACAGATAGCACCCTTCTAAAATTCTATGATCTTTTAACGAATAAAGCCAAGAAGGCATCGCATAATGCTTTCGATGATGGGTCCTCATCAGGGAGGTCATTCCGCGTTTCTGGTCCCACTGTTGTACAACTTTGCCGCGGTCTACGTCTCTACATAGTTCGCTCAGCACTTGTCATGTACAGCAGTGATAGCTAATATGTACATAGCTGGTTCGGTTCAATCCTCGGTGCTGCACCGCAAAGGTTGCCCGCTGGCATCCGGAGCCTACTTGTTACTGACCGACCTGATTTACTTTCCTAGGGACGCGTTGTATTTTCTACTTTATCGAAACCATCCTACAAGTCATATATCTCAAACTGGCAATGATAGTGATGGACTATAGAGTAGCCGTCCATCTGCCGGAAGACTCTTCATTAGAGAAATATCTGGCGATTAGTCTACTGTATCACAATTAACCATAATTATAAAATGTAGCAATCTCATCCCTTCGCCCCTTTTAGTAGTTAAAGAACAATATTGCTGTATTTAATACCGTGTTACTTCATACATAACCCACAACATCCTTTGGGGTTAGGATCTAAATCACGATCTGTCCATAAAATTTTCGGTATAGCAGTTAGGGTGCACGAGCCAACTACCTACCCAAAATGTTATCATCGGATCTTGCTAAACCCGAACAAGATTGTGGGTTATATACGTGGTAATACAGTAGGTTAAGCAGAAAGTGAAAATCCCCGAAGGGAAAAAGACCTAAACACGCCTCAAGCCCTACAACAGAGTGAAAGCGCTAAGCTTGAAGTTATGTTCTGAGTAGGTGACCTACTATATGCACGACCTAATCACCTCAAGAGATGATCACATCAAGAGCTCATCCTAGCATCCACCATGTCTTACACAACTGATTTTAATTGGAGGTCATGTCGTCAGTGACTCCTATGAAGCCTAGGGAAGACAATGGACAGAGCCATGGCAAAAGTTCAGAGTCTGTAATTTTTCAAACTCGGGAGGAATGTTAGAGTTTCTAGCATATAATAGTATGTGGATTCTATCCTGTTCCATAGAGATAATTATTTTGCACTACTTGGAACGGGGGAATTTTCAGGGCTGATCAACTGAGCGGTCAAGGTTGAGAAGGAGTTCCGCCGGTCAAGAAGAAATAAAGTACAAGCAAGATAGCCGCCGTTCACGCAAAAAGAAAAAACACCGTTACACAACATTCCAAAAAAGCACCGAGATGGTTAGCTGCAATTGCTTTGGGTTGGTTTTTCAAGCCAGTGTCATATGTGGTCACTCGGATGAAAAATTTCAGGGTTTTTTGCTTGTTTTTGAACTACGTAAGGAGAAAGACAAATTCTTCAGGCAGCTCTCTACAGAGTACATAATGTAAAAGAGGAAAAACAAATCATAAGCTACCCAGTCTATCGATACTGCAGCAGGAGAATGCTCTATCATAACACATCACCTCGGCTCACCTCCAGCCCTCTCTGGGCACCAGCCACTACTCAGAATCGTCGAACAAACCCTCCCATCCATCCCATTGGTAGACCAGTCCATGCATAACCTTCCCGGCCTCAGGAAACCATGCCGCTCGCTCCCAGTCTACAACGCCTACCACGGCATCCCCGTTTGGTGCAAGTATGAGGTTGCTGAGATCCCAGTCCAGATGTGAGAATACGGGCTGGCTGGAAGGGTCTATTAAGCCCTCAAGATGCTTGTTGTACTCGAGGAATGAGGTGGTGGAAGGGAACGGTCCCACGTGCTGAAGTTGCTTTGGACGAAAGAGGATTCCACTGGGGTGTGGACTGTGGACTCGCCCTGGATTCGGATTGGGGATAAGAGAGAGCTGCTTTATGATGTCGCGGGTTTGGTAGAGAAGGCCTAGAGGAGTTAGCGGGTGAAGAACGGTGAGAGAAGGTGGGAAACGAGATGTAGTCTGGGGAAATGAAGAGGATGTGTGCAAAGCCGCTGATGAGGAAGGGGGAGGAGGAATCCGAGTGCAAGGTGACAAGGGCGAAGAATAGGAGGCCAGAACAACGAGAGCGTGGTGGTGGTGGACGGAGGAGGATCTGGAGGATCGGGACTGCGAGGGAAGAGTATGAGTAGTAGTAATAATGAAACACATGAAGAGGGGGAGGAGGATGAGGATGAGAAAGAAACGAACCTTCACGTTGTCTCTGGGTGATTTTTTCCCAAACTTCCGTACGGTCGACGCAAATTCCGGGAATGCGAGTGAAGACGTTGAAACTAGGCACACCATCAGCTTTCCAATTCACTCTCCCATAGGCAAAAAAGGAATCTCGATCTCATGGGGCGTGTAATGTGGGCTCGTGATGCGTTTCCTTAGCTTGTCAAAGGTATTGTCACCACAACCATCACCACCACCATCCGGTAAAAGTAATGTGATAAAAAGGAACGAAGGAGGAAGGAAGGAAGGAAGGAAGGAAAGAAAGAAGGAAGGAAAGAAGGAAGGAAGGAAGGGGGGCCAACTCTTCCCCTTTATAAACGAGCCCCGGCACCCTGACGCTGAGATTTGGGAGATGCTCCCTTATGAGTTCCAACGCCAGCAGTTCATTATCGTCTCTCTTCTTAAGTGTAGTAAAGTCCGGCAGATATCCTCGGTACCCCTTCTCGTGCTCCTGGAGCCGTTTCTTGACGACATTTTCGGGGAGGACGTAGATATACCTCTCTAGAGGCGGCATAGGCATTCTTTGCGGAGTGCATTTAGAAAGCCAATACTTCTCCATCGATATCGTTGTTGCTGTGTCTATTTCTGCTGCTACTACTGCTGACGGAAAGGTCTGATGAAGGAGAATGAAATGGTGCTTCAGCTAGGTAGATATAGCACATCGAAGAGTGATGGACGGAACTTCCGGTCAACATACACATCTTGGCATGTTTTCACTTATAGACTCTGCTAGAGTTATTTATTTTATTTCATCAAGCTATAGGGCACGCAGCTGGCGCCAACGAACGTCCGGACTACTGGTTCAAGAAATCCAGAATGATAGAATGAAGCCTAGGATTCTGCACGATGCTGCATCTCAGGCTGGGTGCCATGGATATAAAGTGAGCGAATGCAGGCCCTCATTAGTTCAGCGTCCTTACCTTGGTCTCTGCCTTTTTCTAACGTCCATACCGTCGACTGTTACCTGCAAAAAAAACTATAAAATACTTCCACTGCACCGATAGACCGGCGCCTGTTGGCAGCAGCTGAAACGACGAAGGTGACAGAATCTCTAAGGAGTCATTTTGCCACGTCAAAAGTCAAGTGGGGTCTTTCTGTTATCCGCCGTAGCGGTGAAATTGGAAATGCCTCTTTGTGAATTATGGGTACCTTTGGCAGTAGTGTGTGCAAGTGAGGCGCTATTGAGAATGAGATTGTGGACAAATAAATCTTTTTGCATCAAAGCCGCGTAAGGCGGTGTTTTTGTGTACTCATGATCAAGCGCCTCCTAACGGCGGCTACTTTCGGGTCTACCACCGCGTGCGTATAAGATATAAACGCCGCTTAATGATAGAAAGAATCCGCCTCGCCATTTAGACGCTTAAGACTCAAGGGGAAATTGGAGATTATTGGTGCAGCACCCAATGACGTGCTGAAGTGGTCCATGCGGTGGATGACATTTCTGTCCTAAACTCCGATCCTAACTAAAAGGTCACATGATGTAATGAATACGGATGTGCCGCGGTGAAATTACAACCCCCGACTCTAACCAGGACGTGATGGTAGTGTATGCTGCACAAAAATCAAAGTAGATCTTGCGATGAGCCATGAGAAGACCATCTCTTTACTGCGATATGCAAAACCTCATCTACCATTGTTCGTGAACAAACGGCAGTTACACAAGACGGCAGTTGATGGAAAGAGCGGGGCTAATAGCATCATATTAACCTCGACAAAGAAACACAGTCCCGCGCCAGAAAAAGACCCCCCAACAGTGTTGTAAAGCTGATGAAAAGGAGTAACAGGATACAGAGAAACCAGCAGACATGAGTGCAACGCCGTCTCGGAGAAGAAAGAAAACATATCCCATTTCCAGTCTGTATCATAGCTTATTGTGTGGGCCAAAATTCGACAAATTTTAGGTGCACAGGCGGCACACAACCTAAAAACCGCACCCACTTTGTTGCCGTTGATACAAAGTGTGTAAAGAATCTAGTGGGCTCCGCCGATTTGTTCCTGATGCACCTCGAGGGTATCGCCGTCTTGCATGTCAAGCTGAGTGTTAAAATGTCAGCATAAATCCTGTAATAAATAAAAAACCTACGAAGAAACACGGGCCAAGCCGAAAGTCGGGCAGATAACAGTCCCCATGCAGTGCATCATCATCAATGCGAATCCCGGTTGAGTGGAGTAGAAAAAAAAAAAGGCATCACTGAGTAGCATTGCGGCGGGGACAGTGATACTCACATTTTCGGGTGAGTCAGTCGCATTTACTCTGGTGCCGTCAAACAAGAAGCGGACGCTGTTGGGTGCCTTGCCCTGACGGTCGCAGAAGGCATCCATCAACTTCTTGAGCTGAGTTGTTCTCTTAATCTTGAAGAAAACTTCATTGTTACCGTCCGTAACTTTGATGTTGAGGTGTTCTGTGCTCTCGCTGGCCTCAGGTTTGGGGGGTGCAGCCTGATCTGTGGAGTCGGACATTGTTATGGATTGGATGTGAAGTGAATGTGTCTTCGATTGCGAGGACTGTGTGGAGGAAGAGGAAGGTGATTTCTTGGTGTGGGGTGCGACTGGTTGCGAGTGATGGGGGTTGTTGGTGGCGATGTGCAGAGAGGAAGTGAGCTTCATGCGCGGGGCGAGAGATTCTTAATCTACTGCGCGTAAGGGCCACACACCAAATATTAAAACCTTCCCAAAAGACGGTGGTCCGGGCATATGTAGAACCTCCCTTTTTTGATCACAATGGTCTAAGCACTGCACTTACATTTTTGAGATTCTGCTGATCCTCAGCCCGATGAAGTCATATGTCCTAAGGTGATGTCGAGGAAGCACGTAGGAAATCCCAAGAGGATGGTTGGTGGCTTCTAGGAACTTCTTTACTTGTTCTAGAAAAAACACCCCTATCAATATGGTGCTCCTCCTAGTTTGCTATTCAAATTCTACTCATGTGCTTACTGACTCCCCAAGGCGCCCTCCACCCTCGACGACGCATTGCGATACCAACCACCTTGTTATCCGCGTGCTGTGAGTTCCCTACTCAAGTCCTAAGTCCCAATGGGTACTTGTTTGCTTTCTCTTGGTGCAACAATCACTGATACAGCAGTCCAACCCACCTAGTGTGTGATCCAGGCCTGTCTCCAGAAAAACGGATACAATGAATCACGGTGTGGGGCTCAGATAGACGCGTTATATGAATGCTGCTCTGAAATGTACAAACGTGAGGGATTGGCCTCTAAAAATGTCTGCTGTCCTAAGGAGTCTCTGCTCAAACTCAAGATGAAGCAAAGGGCAGAAGAAAAGGCTACAGGCGCGGAGGTTCAGAAGACAAGGCGGCGATAAAGCAGAGTTATCATAGACTTTTTGATATCCAACACACTGCTACAGGTTATTCCTGAAGTACCCAGCATGCCTGATGAGGAAGCAATTGCCTTGAATTCGATCACTCTTTACTACCGCACAGCTGAATGCTCAGAGGGAGAGGATTGATAGATTGTAACACCTTGTCCAATACTAATCTCTCAGATCCTGTGTGAGCAGAACTCGAGATAGTTAAGGACGAAATGATGCGGAACGCTCTTTTTAAGGTATCACTGATAGCACGCGAGGACCAATTAGCAAACTAGCCGAACAAACACTGTCCGTTTGCTCCGTGACTCTAAGCAGTGCCTATTGAAACATTGTAAAGAAGAAAGAGAGAGTCCGCATCAGCCAGCAACTTTTATTCTTGGCTAGTCACGCGCTGCCAAGCAATATTCTGCCGAGAAGGGTACATAGTTTATCGCTTGGCGGATAGATTATCAGATTACAGCGCGTGAACTCAAAGTTGACGAGCCGCGTTGGAACGAATCCCTCCAACTCGAGTACAGCACGCTGCGACCATCCCATCTTGCCCGTACAAATCTTTCCAACCCCTGCCCTAATACTTTACATACCACGACGCGGTCTTGCCTTAGATATGGCGCCTATATTCGCTGATCGGCCTAGCAGAAAGGCCGCAGGCGGTACTGCATTTACTACCGAGAAACCCGCATTCTTATTCAACGCACAAACTTCTTCAGAGGGCAACGGATTCTTCCGAAGCCAAGGATCGCCTGTTGCACATCAACAGCATCATCGGCAGGTACGTTGTGTCCCCGATGTAAGGGAATTTACGTGTACTTATTCTCACAGACTAGAACATTGGAAGATGGTTGGGATATGGGGGATGATGTAGAGTACCCTTCACCACTAACTCGGGATTGACAAGTACTGACGCTACATCTTGAATGCTGCAGAGAAGCGACGGGTCGCCTGTCGACATGGAAGATTCTAGAGCTCTTACATTCGAGGATGAAGGTATTCTACCTACGGCACCACGCCTATAACACTATAACTTCATACTAAATGATTCCGCTGTCAAGACCTAACGCCTATGGATATGAACATACAACCCGAGTTGATTGCCTTTGCAACGCGGCTGGATGATTCGAAGCTGCTACGAACAACAGGTCTCGATGTCGAGGAGACTACCGCCGCTGCCTACGAACTTATCCAAAGCTACCAACTTTACGCTGGTGAGCATGTAGAGGAAACCGCCCAAGCGATTGACGAGCTGGAAAGTACGCCACCAGAGGCTATGGGAGAACATCATGCGCACGAAGTGTTCCAAGCTAAGGAGATGTTGAAGTATTGGGAGCTGGAACATCAAACTTGGGAGCTTTTTGGCGCGTTAGTATCACATCGACTCAGCTCAGACGGACACAGCTACGCAGATATTCCACCCGAATTAGCAAACGACAAATACGCCGCAGATGCCCGTATCAGAAATTATTTCTTCAACACTGATGCTTCATATAGGGAATTGACCATAGTATTGGAGTGGTTACGTCGCTATGCACCAGAACCGACTGCAGATGATATCGAAGCTGATGGGCTTTACCGAGGAGATAGAGGTTGGATGTACACGAAGGAGAAGATAAAATCCAACAAAAGACTACGTCCCGGAAAGCAGCTTGCCCTCTTGGGTGGAGGATTGAGTAATGGATTTATGCCATCAGTAACAACAGCACGAGATGGAGTTACAGAGCTCGACCCCGATGCGCCATGCCGACAGCAACGACAGTTGGAGGAAGAAGATGAAGCGTGGGAGCGATACTTGATGAAGCTGGTTTGGGGTTTTTTAAGGAAAGGCGAGCTTCAAATTGCGCAAGATCTGTGTGAGGATGCTGGTGAGTTTTGGCGGGCTGCAAGTTTAAGTGGCGGTCAAGATGCATGGGATTCCAAGATTGATGGTCCTCAAGAGAATGAAGAGAGTATGGAAGATTCTTGCGTCAAGGGTAATAGAAGAAGGGAGCTGTGGAAACGGATGTGCTATGCCATTGCGCGTCGAAGAGGTGGCGACGAGTTTGAACAGGCCGTATATGGTACTTTGTGTGGCGACATCGAAAGTGTAGGAGTTTCTCTATTTTATCTGATGCGGCGGCACTGACAATGTTAGGTATTACCCGTTTGTGAAACGTGGGAAGACCTTCTTTTTGTTCATGTTAACGCACTCGTGGAAGGATACTACTCATCTAAACTGGCCAAACTTTCGCGGATCCCAGCTGTGGTCTCGCAGTTTCCTTCTTTTGATGCAGTTGCCTACCATGCTCGCCAAGCAACACCGCAAGAAGATTCGGTTATTCCTCGGATTGTGGACGAAATAGCGTCTAATGAACGCATTCAAGATTCCAAGCTACCACTCCGGACAATCCAGGGCTCCCTTATATCGCTGCGCTTTCACGAGCTAGTAATGGAACTAGATAGACAGTTACGACTATTTGAGGAAATCCCGGACTATGATGTCGAAAGCGACGAACAGTCGATTGGCCTTGATGCAACACAACCCCGTCTGCTACGAGTTATTGTCCATGTTCTGATGATCCTACAAACTCTCAATGCTGGGTTTCAGGAAGGGACGACATATCATCGTGCAGCGGAGAACGTAATTGCTGGGTACATTTCTACTCTTGGCGAGTTCGATAAGTTTGAACTGGTACCGTTGTATGCCTCGCGCTTGTCGCCGCAAAAGGCAATAGCAGTGGTGGGCAAGTCGTTGGCTGCCTTCGATGGAGATCAACACAGACGAGAGGAATTGATTCGATCGATGCACATGCATGGAATCGACGTAGATGGGTGTTTGAAGCAGGCCATGGAACAATCGCTAAAAATGACGGAACCTCAATACGCCATGTCTATCATCGCCGAGCATGGATTCGTTTTCAAGGGCTTCACTGGCGAACTCCAACCAGAGGACAAACGGCTTATTCGCGGTCTGGAGTGGTTAATGTTGGGAAGTGATGCGTTACGGGGCGAACTTGTTCGCAGGGGATGCGAGGTCTACAAACGGTTTTTGCGTAAGGATTCCCTAGTATGCGGGATTCTATGTTATTGACAGTTTTATTTCTAGTCACTGGTCGCCTTTCTGCCGCCAAAGTACTATACACCGATGTCAACTCAAAGAAAATTATCCCACCAGCAGAAGTCAATGGTTTTGCTGCAGATATGATGGATGTGGAGGAAATCTCGGATGGGTTGGATGATAGCGAAGAATCTCGGCTTGCAGCTGCAGTGTATTTCCATATGGAAAGTCTTATCGGGTCGATGATCGCCCTTGAAGAATGGCGAAGCGCATTGGCTAAACGACCTGAGTAAGCTCTTTGTGTGCTTTGAAACACATCTAAATTCTGACAAAAATACTTGGTAGGCGTGTAGATAGGGGCTTTGGACGTAAGTTGAAGCCTTACTATGAGGAGGTCATGCGGAATCTTCCAGATGTGGTCAAAACCTTCTTAGATGAAAAGCCTCTATTGGCCCTTCCTGGAGTATCTGATATCCGCCGCATCTACGTTCCTGAGATGGTCATATCGCTGCATAGGGTCCACGTCGAGGCAGGCAATGCCATCAACAAGGGATTATTAATGAACACGCTTGAACTTGCGGCAGATGTTGCAGACCCGGCGAGAAATATCCTGGATACCTTCAAAGGGACCGGTCGGTTAGAAGAGTATGTGGAGGAGGTTGCAGCCGCGAGTAGGAACATCTTGGGCGCTGCGCAGGGCGGAACAGAGGGCTTGGGTATCTGGACCGTTTAGGATTTCATGGGACTCAAAAGCAAATCTAGACCAGGAGTCGTTTAGGTCATATGGTTTCTGTGCAACATTGTGTTTTTGAGGCATCTCACCACCCCATTCCCTTCTTACAAACAGAAGGTTCGAACAGCTCAAGGCAACAATAACCCGAGACTAATTCCACACTCTGTCTCAACCCCTCCCACCTCCTACCCCCCACCAGGTGGCTATTTCCTTGTATACTTGGGATCATGTATTGTACGATAAGTGTAGTCTTGATATGGTTTTCGGTTCGTGCAATTTGTTTTCAGCGTATGTCTGCTTTCTGCTTCAGTTTGGGATGGGTAGGGGGAGTGTAGAGATGTAAAGTCTGGATTTAAATATGCATACATGTAAATCACTCGCACAGGTTTCTCCTGAAAGTTTTCAAATAGTGATGCTGGAGAAGCCTAATTGTATTTTATCTAAGAGGGCCATAAGGCCATATATGTATGAGAGTACAAGTATGGCTGAATGCCATCAGCCAGTATCAGAGTCGACAGTCATCTCCGGACATATGAGACATCACCGTCTCCACTCCGCTCCGTCTCCGTCTCCATCTCCGTCTCCGTCTCCGCTCCGTCATCTCCGGCCATACAAGACACCGTCTCCGGCCATACGAGGCTCATCTCCAGCTGAGACCTGTATATGCAATACTTCCCCCTCTTGCTATACTTCGTGGAGCAAGAAACAAAATGAAATGAAACAAAGTGAATCTCATAGTAGCCTCCTTAAAACCTCAAGCGAAACAAACTTAAATCCAACCTTAAATCGACCTTTATTACCATAACCCTATCTCCTTTGTGAATTTCTCATGCTTATCCTTCGTCAAGGCCTTGGTTAGTATATCTGCTATATCATCGTTCGTATGTACGTAGGAGTAGTCAACTATCTTGCGGGCATGGAGATCTCGACTATTGTGATAGCAAACGTCGATGTGCTTCGTGCAAGCCTTTATGATCCCGGTTGTGATATGACTAAGTACGCCTTGATTGTCGCAATTGATCGGGAGCGGTGATGCGTCTTTGCTGTATATATCTCGGTGGAGCTGGAGCAGCCATTTCGCTTCACGGGAGCCTTCGGAGCAAGCAATGTATTCGGCTTCGAGAGTTGACATAGCGATGAGATCTTGCTTTCGCGATTGCCACGAGACAGCTCCGTTGCTGAGAAGAATGACATGGCCGCCTTGTGACTTGCGGTCGGCACTATCATTGGCCCAATCTGAGTCCGTGTAGCCAGTGAGCTGATCATTGCTGCCATTGCTACTGCTACTGAAGTGCAGTCGAAAGTCGGCGGTGGATTTGAGATACTGGAGGACTCTTTTGGCGGCGGTCAGATGGCTGGTGAAAGGACGGGAATTGTATCGGCAAAGTGCAGCGACTGCGAATGAGATATCGGGCCGAGTTGCGAGTGCCGCATACATCAATGAGCCAACAATTGCCTGGTAGCCTTTGATGTCTTTTAGTTCCTTCTCACCCTGATCCTCGGCCAGATCTAGTTTCACATTAGGATCTATTGGAGTTGATAAACAGTGAGCATTCTGCATATTGAATCGTTTGAGAATCGTGGTGATGACAGCCTTCTGGCCAAGACTGATGCCGGTACCGTTTTCTTCGCGGTGGATTTCGATGCCCAGGAATTGGCGTGCCGGGCCGAGATTGGTGATTTTGTATTTCTCTGAGAGCCTAGCCTTAACTTCGATTGTGGCTTTGGTAGCGTCTTCCGGGTACAACATTGAGATGTCGTCGACGTACAGAAGTATTAGAATACCATCGCTGCAGAGATAAAGGTTGGGGTCGGCCAAGGATTGTGTGAACTCGAGAGAGAGCAAGAAGGTGTTAATGTCGTTGTGCCAAAGTCGTGGTGCTTGTTTGAGGCCGTAAAGTGCTTTCTATAGTCGAACAACGATTGCAGGTGCGTTGAGGCCTTCCGGCCAGCCTTCGGGCAGGGTCATATAGATGTCATCGTCGTCGACTTCGGGATTGAGAAATGCCGTAACTACATCCAAATGATCGATGTTCCATCCATGTTTTCCGACCAGAGAGATGAGATACCGAAAGGTGGTGAGTTTTCCGACAGGGGCATATGTTTCTCCGAAGTCCGTCTGTTTGTAGCCCTTAATGACTAGACGTGCTTTGTATCGTATGGAGCCATCTGGATTGTGCTTCGTCTTGTAGACCCATTTGGAGCCAATTGGCTTGACTCACAGTTGCCTTGCTTCCCGGAAGTTGATAGTCGTGAATGTGTTATTGAGCAGAATCGATGTGCATTCTTCTTCCATTGCTCGTGTCCAGTGGTCTCGCTGTGGGCTGTCCATGGCTTCCGCGTATGTGAATGGATCGCTGTTGATGGATGTTGAAGCTGGTACCTTCGCCATGATGATTAGTGCGTTTGTGGAGGTCTTAACTTGGCTTCTTGTGATACGATCGGTGCGTGGTGGTGGTTGACATGACTGCTTGGTCATGGCCGCCATTCGGCGGACTTTGTTGTTTTCGCGGCAGAGATGTCGATTGTGAGCGACGGTTTCTCTGGACACCGGTGGTGCATCCTCTTCGTCAGGAGGACGTGATCTCACACCTGTACTTGCAGGGAGACTTCGACGGTTGTCAGCATCGGGCAGATGGGTTTCATCTGTATCATCGTCAGTACAGTCATGATTACCACTTCCATGGCCTTCACCTGTTCGACTGGTTCCTGTGTGGTCATTGAGAAGTCCATCCCCACCCGTTTCAATGTCTTGTGCTTGGAGAAGTCCATCTCCACTGTCGATTTCCTCAATATATCCCGTCTCTTCTGGTAGCTCAAAGATGTCCATTTCGTCCCCGTGTAGGCATGAAGCGTGGGCATTCCTCTCCTCGTCGAAAATGATATCCGATTGTGATCTTACTACTTGGAATGCCGGGTCCCATATCCTCCAAAGTGTGGTCGAATCGTGCACATAACCGACCATCATGCATGGCTTGGATCTTGGACTGAATTTTCCATGGCGTTGCATTTCAGGGATACGTCGACTGGCATAGCAGCCGAATCGTCAGAGATGGTGAAGAGGGGCTTTGTACGATATCTTATTGCCGTCATTGTCGTGAGTAGGCTTGCCAAATGCATGCAGCATCTCATATGGAGTCGGGTATGGTGCTTGATAGCCGTCGCGATCATCCATCAGGAAAAACGAAAAGTACGTTGCCGAGCTCTCTGACGTTGTCGAGCTTGACAACGAAATGTTTGAATTTGAGTTTCAAAAACTCTGGGCGAGCAACGCGCTCGATCGTACGCGTTGTCAAGCATTCATAACGAATTCACCACGTCTTCATGAACCTGGTTCCATTGTCGCGATCTTCGCCAACTCTTCATGAAGCATTCACCAACTCATCATCAACGCCAAATATCTCCAATAACACAACCATCCTTGTTTATTCCTCATTGAAGATTCTACTCATGCAATAGCTTCGGTGACTCGTCACAAAGCATTCACCAACCATCGCCAACGCTGTTAACCTCTTGCAATTGGGGTTGTAATTCTGAAGTTCACGTTTAACACTTAATCTCTCCATTCTTGCCAGTCTCAACCGCGATAATAATATCGTCACGCTTTACAAGCTCGGTAATACGAATGTGAATACCAAGCTTATAGCTCTTGAAATGCTTGTGCTCGTCGTTGTGACGCGTAGCATCTGCTCTATTGAAGCCTTAGTTTCTCACGATACGATAATTCTCAAGATTGCCAAAATCCAAATGCTTCGATTCAATTTAACCCCATTAAAATCCTCCGAGAACAGTAGCCACAATAACAAGCAGATTACGCGTCGATACGAGCAGGAACAGCAATAACAACAGAAACAGCAGCGGCAGCGACAGCAAAATAACAAGCAGATTATGCGTCAACATGAGCAATAACAAGAGAAATTCAGCACCAGCAACAGCAGCATCAACATCAACAGCAGCAGCATCAACAATAAAAACAAGCAGATTATGCGTCGACACGAGCAGGAACGACAATAAGAGAAATTCAGCACCAGCAACAGCAATACCAGCAACAGCAGCAACAGCAACAGCAGCACCGACAGCAGCAGCGACAGCAAAATAACAAGCAGATTACGCGCCGATACGAGCAGGAACGACAATAACAAGAGAAATTCAGCACCAGCACCAGCAACAGCAACAGCAACAGCAACAGCAACAGCAGCTATCAAACCTGGTCATCGGCAAGTGAAGGATCAATGTTGTCCTCCAGAAGCGTAGCCTGATCATCCGGAGGGGTATTCTCATGGTTCACCACAGTATCAGTGTCACTTGCATTGACGTCAGCGAAACTTGTATTCGGAGTGGTCTCTGACTGTTGAAAGAGTAAATGCTCAGCCAGCACCGTGCGCTCGTGTATGCGTGCGAATTCCTCGTCAGTGGCAGCAACGTCCTCGGGGATCCAAGTGAGGAAATCCTCGTCGTGATCGGCTTGGTCGTTCCAGCCGATGATTGGGATGTCGTTTCCGCACCCGCACTCTTTCCACTTCGTGCGAATTGCCACTTGTATATTGGAGATCTTTTTCGCTTGCACTTCTGCCAATGAAGACAGGAAGTCATCTTCCAGACGTTTGAAAGCCACTGCCAAACGCGTGTTAGACTCGCTCGTATAATTGAAATGATACATACAAGCAGCCGGGGAAGTAGGTGAGAAGTCTCGAGGAGGTATGTAGGTTCCAGTCCTATAGGCCGACAGAGCATGCCAGAGCGCCGTCGCAGCGAGGATAACAAAGGTCGGGTTGATCATTCTGATCATCTGCCTATCGGTATTTCCAAGTTGTCTAGTCCCACCGAAGTAGGTGCTGTAGATAAGCTCCGTTATTTCAGGAGCGGCGAATCGGAAGCGAAAGTCCTAATGAAATATCAGCCATCAGTAGAGTAAATTATGCGTCAAATCAAGGGCAATATGCATCGCGACCCGCACGGGGACAGGTGAACATATCCTTCTCCAACAGCCAGCCCACTTTCCTCGACACCTCTGTCTCCGGCTTATTATTCAGCTCATAAAGTGACTGAATACTCTGTTTTGCCCTATGGGCCAATGTACTACGAACCGTAGTGATTTTGGCAAAGCACTGTTTGTCAGTAAAGAACCAACGCGTTTGAACGAAGCACTTACTCTTGCCAACCATTGTTGCGTAGGCTCCATCCCAACATCCCTTGGGCTAATGCTCTTCAAGCCTTCGTGCCACCAGACATGTAGCTGTGCTGTTTGTGTTGCCGGCCCAGCGAATGGGTCCTTGAACAAAGTGAAGTGGATGATTGTATTCTTCATCACGTCAAGAATCCTGCCTGGGATGACGAGGATGCTCGATTGGTCGGTGAATTCAGAGCCTGCAACAATCGCTGTGATTTCGTCAATCATAGGTTTGTATGTCATGACTTCTCTGAGTGACTTAGCCGCCTGGCGTGCAAGCTTACTATACTCGGCAGGAGAGCGCTTCTAAGTGAAGAACATCAGCATTATGTTAAGTAAATTACTCGTTCGGACAGGTGTCGATTACTTTGCGCTTGCTAGTTGCCCTTGTGAGAGCTCCCTCCTCCACTTCGTCTGTAACTATTAGTACATTGGCACGATTTGGCACCTGTATGGGTGGAGTCAGATGCTCCTGTGAAGCTCGTTTCCCTAGAGATGATGTTGAAGGTGCCAAATATGGGACGATGCGCGGGCTCTCTTCATTGCGACGCAGCAATTCTTTGTACGGATCGGGAATCTCTACTCTCCGACGTCTGGTTGATGGTGGAGGAGAAGGTGGAGGAGAAGGTGGAGGAGAAGGTGGAAGATCGACTTCGGTTGAATATTCGAGGAATTCGTACTCGTCGTCATCGTGATGGATTCTCCTGGAGCGACGACGGGGGTGAGGAGAGGATGGTCGTCCTGAGTATCTTCGTCTTTGTGCAGGTTCCACTCGCGGTGATGAAGCGGTGAAGTTCTCAGCCATTATAAGAGAGCATGAATAAGGGGTGAGGAAAGTGCCAGGATAAAGTGGTAGATTAGGGATAAAGGCATATACTAAAAGAACGAAGAACTCGCTCGTTGCGCTGTTGAATACTCTTGTCCAAACAGCGGCTTTTGTAATCTTATTTCCCTCTAGACTTGTAAAGAATATATTCGAAATGATATTATCGCTTAGTACTAAATATGTAGTCGGTGAGCCGGTTGACGTGGAGCTCCGGCAACCTGAATGTAGCGCATGGTATCTATTGGTTGATTAGACGATATCGGTCCACCAACGCCGAAACCACTCGGTCAGCCGCAAATCATTGTGTAGTTGCATTCCCCCATGAAGAATGGCTTAGCATTTGGTACGTATGATGTCTTTGATAAGTCCAAGAATACGCTCGTCGCAGCGAAGAACTTCAACATTGAGATAGCAAAAATATTCTGTAGGTATATTTACTGCTGTGCTATTGCACTTGTACGAAAACTATTTAACGTTCGCACTTGTCTAGCTGACCAATCAGGTTGCTTACTTCCAGCCAAGACATGGACGGCCAGTTAAGGGCATGGATAAAAATAGGTCAATATCAAAACCTCCAAATGATGCGAATCTCCATCAATTGCATAAAAAAAAGCATGAGCATCAAAAGATTAAAAACACCGTGTAATTACAGAATTCCCGCGTTGAACTGAAGGTACCATTAATTCTGACAAGAAATACCAACTGACACAAAAGCAATAACAGGACAAAGAACAAAACTAAAAACGCGACCAAAAACGCGACCAAAAACTCCATCTTATTCGTTATCGCTACCACTGTCATTCAGACCAGTCAGAAATAGTTCCCAACGTGTAATCCACTCGTTGAGACAAGCGACCTACTTTTTCTTTGGCAGAGAAATTGTTCCCGGCAACGGAGGATTTATAATGTAGGGATTATCATTGAGCCAGGTAACCTCCGACTCATCAACATCAGTATTTGTCCAGTCAGCATAAAATCCCACAGCCCTTCCCCGAATACATTTTAGCATCCGCTGCTGGCGTATGATACGCTTTTGGATGATGATCTCCCTCTTTTTCACGCTCGCCCGGCTCCATGGGAGAGATCGCGGCTTCTCCTTAAATGCACTATCCTCAACATCTTCTTCTTCGTCAATGTCGTACACGGGGATATCTGGAGCCTCAGGAAGAAGTGCTGATTGGTCGAAAAAGGGCCGATTGCTTGGGATCGGTGAATCAGGCTGTGCAGGATCTGATGGGTTGCGATGGTACACAACATATAGGAGCGGATCAGTTAAATGGCTCGCCCGAGTGAGCCACCCACTCAATGCATGGTCATCATGGAGAATTACCACCTTGTCCTTCCTTGCAGCCTTCAAAACTCCGTCATCCTCTACTGTAACTGCCCAGATGGCCTGAATAGTTCTTGTCGAATCGGGGATCGAATGTACCAGTGACTGCGTCAGGTCACTCAAGGAGGTCGACGAACCCAAGGAATTCATTGTGACGATGAGGGAATCGTTCTCCCGAGGCCACTTATAGGTGAAACTCTGACCTTCTTGCCTCTCGGCCATCTCGGGGGAAACGTATGCAACTGTAATTGCAATCGGTGAAGAACTTTCTGGTGCTGAAACCATCCCCGCGGCTTGTCGGTGCTTTTGCTCGGTTGGCGAGTCGGATTCATCGTCATCATCAGCTGACTGCATGTTAGAAAGATCACAAAGAGGGATGAGATTTCATACAAAGTTCAACGGCCTGTTTCTTTGACTTTTTAGACGATTCAAAGAGGCCTGCCACTCGGGCCGATCGGAGAGCCTCCTGGGTGAAATAGTCAAGAGCGGCCATGAATTGTACGACATCGTCAGTCTGCGCGCCTTTCTTATAACGCTGGAATTTCGCCGTATGCGGAGTCAATTCCTCGATCGTTTGCACAAGATATTCGAGGAATTCCGTCCATTTTTTGTCTCCCGTGCCTTTCTTACCATCGATTCCTTTTGCAAGGCCATAAGCTCTGATTTGAGACCTAACTATATTATCTCTCCGCCCAGCACTGGCACCGGTTCCTCCAACAGCCAGCGTCTCCGCAACCCACTTGTTAGGGGTTTCCCCTTAGCATACGTATGAAGTACATCAGGCTTAGTCCCCAGGCTTACCACGGTTCAAAGATGAATCAGAGGTTAAGGTCACACCCCTGAGGATGTCTACTGATGAGTTAGCAGACGGCTCAACATAGCCGGGTGAAATCCCCATGATAGTCTATGCTACAATACTGCGTCTCAGCATAGGGAATAGCTACCCAGTGTGGAGACAGTACGCACACTCGATCAGACAGTAATCATGGAGTAAAAACCCATAGTACTGGCCAAGGCATGGGACACACCAACCATACTGCCGAAGCAATGTAACTGCCGAGCAGGGTCTTCGGATCAGCTGTGCGTTACGGATCAGACCAGTATTATCTCTAGTATCATGCTAATACTGGGACAAACCATACCCGTGCTTAGCCTCATGGATATGGTTGGACGAGCGATATTATCATAGTATGCGGGACTTTGCTATCTGTAGAGCTAGAGTAAGCAAAGGAGATAAGCTAACTGCGCCCCGGTGGTTAACTCTACCTAAAAGATCAGTGCTTGGATCTAGACTGTCGAACCCCAGCTCTGCCGCGTTTGCAACGCGATAACTGACAGAGGGCACCCCCTTCGGGGAACATGGATAAGACCCGATGACACTAGGTACGTGGCAATGTATGGGTTGGCAGCTCATTAAATCATTGATCACTATTCCACTCAATACGAAGAAAGATAACTAATACAAAGTAATGGTCCGATATGTGCGTCAGCACCGTCATACGCAGGATAACCTTGGGGATTCCTGGTGGGGGCTTACGCAACCACACGTTGTCAAACGGAAACTCTCCACAGTTAACTACCGAGATCGGCTCGGAAGCAACGATCGGATGTTATGTGAACACCCACTACGGTGGACTGAGTGTTATTGAGATAGTACTATACACACACATCATAGATTACAGAGAAGTACCGTCACCCCTTAGCAGGATGGTTTGACGTGGAAATACTCACCTATAAAAGACCACATTAAACCCACAAGTTTAAACACAACGATTCAAGCAACAGTCGAACAAATCACAGTCAGAACACAACAGCGGAAAAACCACCTGAAATATTATTAAGTTAATTACCTTAAAAATATTCACCAAAAACTTTTATGTCAATTTCCGACGATCAGAAGATTCTCTTCGCTCGCATCTTGCACGCCCAAGCAAACACTCGAGCCAAATACGAACACCTCACACGATACCTCGTTCGTCATAACCATTGGGTAGAATACTACCACTATTTCCATACCGGTGAACTTCCTTCCGAAGTCGCCTTCGACGAATCGTCGGAAGATTACCTCCAAGACAGTTACAACTTTTAAACAGGGCCATACTGCATTAGATGCCCGTATTCATACATACGGTACAACGACGTAAACGCGTCACACTCGAATTCCATATATTTAGTTGGATTATAATTTTCAAGATACGCCTTTACCACAAGTCGGTACAACAATATCGATAAGTCACATCTAGCTGCAGTATCCCCTAACACCACTCAGCATCCTTTATCCCCCTAGCCTTGGCCCAATGTTTAATGTTCTTGGGAGCCATCTTTCGAATGAGGAACTTAGCTCTTCGAAAGAGCAACTAATGCACGGAGAATACTTATGAAGTTGTGAGATATAAATTTGATCGTGGAGTCAGACGAGAGATTCCAGCGCTCAGGTAGGGAAGTTATGGCTAAGGAGAATGATCGGAAGTATCAGTAAGAGAGAGTATGAAGAGCAGGAAGAGAAGGCTGGAGAATATGGAGTCATTTTGGGGGAGAGATGGGAGATATATATGTTTGGCCACCCCACACCCACCAGGCTTCTTCTTTAACGGCTCTAGTATTACGATGTCTTACTTCTAGTTGAACGGCTTCAAGGATTATGGGTATTTGAATGAGAGTTTGGTAAAGAGTGAGTTACTCGTCACGATGCTCAAGATGCTCGTATGATCAGGTTCACAGTTCTTGAGTTATTCGCCCTTGTATTCTAGAGCAATGACGTAGTTCGGCCTGATGATAGTAGATGCTCCTCTACACTTGACTATATGGTGTATAAGTTACCATCGTGCTTTCTTTTGAAGTAAGCATCAGAAGAGATACATATGAGGTACGAATCTATTCGCCCGGACGAGCAGAATCTTGCTCTCTTACCCTCTTTCAACGCTGTGAATCCGCTCAAGTGATATTGTCGTCTAGATATTGTCGTTTGTAGGGAGTTCGTAGGTTCGTGAAGTTTTCTGCGATCGGACCCCTGAGAAAAAGAAAGCAACCAGACCTGACGTTAAAAATCACATGATGCAATCAATTGGTCTTACGTATGATGCTTTCGTTTGACCGAGTCAATTCTTCGACTAGAAACAGAATCCTTTTACTCAGCCTCGGAAGCCTCATTGAAATCATGAATTCCCGAATCACGTGCATGTTCTGTGGCCGAGCGTACATCTATCTAAAGTCCTTCTTTACACATCTACGAAATGTTCATGGAGAAAGAGTCGGAACGATCGCGCGAAACACGCTTCCAGACGAGGGCTACATCTTCGAAGACGATTTATTCTTATACCAGAGCAAGATCAGCCCGAGATCGACTTTGACGAGGACGAGGAGCCTAATGCTCCCGACGCAGGATCCGCCTCAAGCGACGAAGAAAACGATCAACCGTGGACCGAAGCGGTGCAGCCATCAGCTTCCCATTCAACAGAACTTCGATCTGAGGGGCTAAATGCTAAGCAACCTGGAAAGCCATTTGACGGTCCGTTTCTTCTACTAGACGAGGAATCTACAGGTTGGAGCCCTTCTCAAGTGAGAGGGAGTATCGATTCGCCGAATGGGTAGTTAAGAACCGAATCACCAAGACTGCAGTTGATAGCCTTTTGAAACTTGATGCCAATCAACCTTTTACTTCTTCTCACCTACTCTTCAAAAGAATCGATGACATGACCTATGACCTCGGAATGCAAACATGGAAAACGGGCAAGGTGTCTTTCACGCGTTCGAACGCAGGAGGCCTTCCTTCGTACACGCGATTCTTTTATCGCGACCCGATAACTTGCATTGAGTTTCTCCTCCGACAACCGGCTTATAAAGACCATATGACATACGCACTGAAAAAGGAGTATAACGAGGTGGGTGAACGAATCTACTCCGAAGTCCATACGGAGACTGGTGGTGGAATCAACAGGTGTGTACTTTATTCTGCTCTTTCAGACGCGTAGCTTTCGCGTCCAAGCTGACGAAGCATTTGTAGAATTTAAAACCTGTCGGCAGCACTATTATTCCAATTTTCGGTAGCTCTGATCAGACTCACCTCACCAATTATTCTGGCGATAAGAAGGAATGGCCTGTATACCTGAGCTTGGGTAACATTCGGTCATCTGAACGATGCAAGCCAACGAAGAAGTGCTGCGTCATGATAGCGTTTCTTCCGGTTCCACCAAAGCATTCTTTTAAAGGGCCTGGCAAAACCCAGGCATTGAAACAGCAACAGGACTATAATCGAGAGGTTCTACGAAGCATCTTCGAGCTAATATTTACGCGTCTGGACGAAGTATCTGAGCATGGCAGGCATATGTTATGCTCGGATGGATATACACGATTGTGCTTTCCCGTCATATGTGCATGGACGGCTGACTATTCAGAGAATATCAACCTCCACTCAATTCAATCCGTCATTGTCACGTTTGTGAAGCACCAAAGGCTTCGTTCGGTAGCGCAGCTTCTTCGCCTGCACCTCGGAGAAACTTTGCTGACTACTTCCTGAAATTGATTACCGCAACCAACACAGATGTCGCTCGATCAACAAGAGATGCTGCCCGCCAATACTTGGACGATCGAGGCGTTCGGCAAACTGAAGGAGTCTTCTGGGCGCTTAAGTCACTCGATTGGGTGAGTCTCTTAGTACCAGACGTGCTTCACACCATCTACCTCGGCATCTTGAAGCATCTGATGGATTGGGTAATTCCATTTCTTGAACATCACAATCGGATGGACCGATTTAACCGGATTTGGCATCAAATGTCACCATACCCGGGATTTACACCATTCACAAAGCCATATACTGCAATTACACAATGGCAAGGCAAGGAGATGAGGATGCTCGGTCGAACGCTTCTGCCACTCTTTGTATCGAGTCTATTGGAACCAAGCTCCGAACAACGGCAACCATTTAGAGACGCCATACTTTGCGTTAAAAGCTTAATTTATTTCCATCTCATGACAAAGTACCACAATCACACTGACGCAACCATCGGATATATGGAAGGTTATCTTGCCAATTTTCACCGCTCAAAAGAAGTATTCGCTCGCTTCCGCGCGACAAAGTCTAAGAAAAAGGTTGCAGAGGCGTTGAGGAAACAACTATCAGAAGATTTGAGATTGGGAAGAGAATCGGAACCAGGCTGGAGATCACTGTCGAACGCAGCAAAGACGCGTCGTATCGAGCAAGATAGGCAAACGATCGAGTTCGAAGTTCAAGCAAATCTCAGTGAGGAATCTGATTTCAACTTCGTTAAAATGCATCTCCTAACTCACTTCTCTCATCATATTCGCCAGCTTGGCCACCTATCAAATGTTAGCTCCGAACTTCCGGAGCATGCGATGATGGACATAAAGGCTGCATACCGTATATCAAATAGAAACGAGGCGACCGAGCAGATTCTGCGTACGAACACACGAAGAGACTTCTTTGCATTCCGAAACCTCAATCACCACGCGCAGATGCTTCATCTGGGCGATAATACAACTCCAAACAAACTGCCTGCGGTTCGAAAGCTGAAGGGCATTCGTACAGACGTCAAGACTCTTTCTGAGCTCGCTGCATGGTGTGGATTACCTAAAGGATGGCTTCAAACGCTCATCGCATGGAGTTTCAAACGCTTCAGCGATATCCCGATTTTTGTTGACAATGACGAAGCATTTGCTCGCCTGGCGAGGCGACCTACACTCGCTACACTGCTGCTGCTCTACCGGTTGCGAACTTCCAAGGAGATGAAGAAGATGTACACGTCGTACGATGCACAGGCACTGAACCGTCGCGGAAGTTCAAGTGGGCACGAAATGACTATGTATTTCTTCGGCCAAATCAGTATGTGGAAGGAAACTTTGCATCCACTCGGGGAAGAATACCAGCCCGTTTAAACTGTCTATTCCTCGCTCAGGAGAGCAAGTTCGGGGTCGTGACTCCTTTAGCACTTGTCACTACTTTAATACCAGGTCCGATCCGTCAACCTTCTGGCCTGTTGACGGTGCAGGAAAAACCTCAGGAGGATGATTCCACTCGACGAAGGCCTAACTTCTGCGTTGGATCGCGTTATGTTGTACCTCTCAGATTGATTGAACGAGCTGCCCATCTCATTCCATATGACATTGCTGACGATAACAATAAATGGTTTGTGAATAACACAATTGATTTGAACGTGTTCAACTTGTTTTATGACTAGTAGATCCCTTGACGTGACGAGTGCAGAACGCGCTTATGGGACCGGATGTAATTGGAAAAATCTTTGTTTATTATCTAAGGTTCGAAAGCAGATTAATATTTTACGATTTTATAATTGAACCACGTGGTGCAACGCGTGATCTATTTGTTTGGACGCGAAGAAATTGTGATGAAACAGATTGTGTGAAACAAAAATAATGTAGATATCGTGAAATCAAAATTTAAGTATGAAGCGAGAACTCAATTGGGAAGTCCAAAAACGTCAAAATGAGTTGACAAAGTTGCATGGCAACGAAGAGACCTCTCTGTGCACAGAGAGACTTCAGCGACAAAGCCGCATGATCGCATGCCTCAGCGACGTCAACAACCTTTCAGAAAGGTCATTCGAGTAATTATCGCACGAGCCAATTTCAGAAACCTCGGAAATCCGGCAGAAACCTCGGAAACCTCAGAATTTCAAAAGTGTTTTTGCTGATGTCTCTTTTCATAGGCCTTTGTTTGGAGTTCGCTGGTGGAGTAGACTGCGGTATTGACTGCTTCACCCAAAAGACGAGTGGCGCTGGGAGTCAATCATCATAGATCGTGCTTTCTCGGTGATGGTCTGGATCATGTGTTCGGCAACCCCATTCTTATGGTGGGCATAGGGAGGGCATGGTTCGTATGTTGTACCACGAGCAGCGAGCACCAGCCGGAAGGTCTTGTGGTCGTATTCTCCGTGGCCATTATCTGTTAGGGGGATACTGCAGCTAGATGTGACTTAACGATATTGCTGTACCGACTTCTGGTAAAGGCGTATCTTAATTTTATAATCCAACTAAAAATATGAAGTTCAATGGTGACGCGTTTACGTCGTTGACCGTATGTATGAATACGGGCATCTATTGCAGTATGGCCCTGTTTAAAAGTCGTAACTGTCTTGGAGGTAATCTTCCGAAGATTCGTCAAAGGCGACTTGAGAAGGAAGTTCACCGGTATGGAAATAGTGGTAGATTCTACCCAAAGGTTATTACGAAGAAGGTACTTGCCAGGTGTTCGTATTTGGCTCGAGTGTTTGCTTGGGCGTGCAAAATGCGAGCGTAGAGAATCTTCTGATCGTCTGTAATAGACATAAAAGTTTTTGGTGAATATTCTTAAGGTAATTAACTTAATAATATTTCAGGTGGTTTTCCGCTGTTGTGTTCTGACTGTGGTTTGTTCGACTGTTGCTTGAATCGTTGTGTCTTAAACTTGTGGGTTTAAGGTGGTCTTTTATAGGTGAGTATTTCCGCGTCAAACCATCCTGCTAAGGGGTGACGGTACTTCTCTGTAATCTATGATGTGTGTGTATAGTACTATCTCATAACACTCAGTCCACCGTAGTGGGTGTTCACATAACATCCGATCGTTGCTTCAGAGCCGATCTCGGTAGTTAGCTGTGGAGAGTTCCGTTTGACAACGTGTGGTTGCGTAAGCCCCCACCAGGAGTTCCCAAAGGTTATCCTGCATGTTATGACGTTGCTGACATACATATCGGACCATTACTTCGTATTAGTTATCTTTCTTCGTATTGAGTGGAATAGTGATCAATGATTTAATGAGCTGCCAACCCATACATTGCCACGTACCTAGTGTCATCGGGTCTTATCCGTGTTCCCCGAAGGGGGTGCCCTCTATCAGTTATCGTGTTGCAAACACGGCAGAGCTGGGGTTCGACAGTCTAGATCCAAGCACTTATCTTTTAGGTAGAGTTAACTACCGGGGCGCAGTTAGCTTATCTCCTTTGCTTATTCTAGCTCTAGAGATAGCAAAGTCCCGCATACTAAGATAATATCGCTTGTCCAACCAAACCATGAAGCTAAGCACGGGTATGGTTTGTCCCAGTATTAGCATGATATAAGATAACACTGGTCTGATCCGTAACGCACAGCTGATCCGAAGACCCCTGCTGGCAGTTACATTGCTTCGGCAGTATGGTTGGTGTGTCCCATGCCTTGGCCAGTACTATGGGTTACCCCAAGATTACTGTCTGATCGAGTGTGCGTACTGTCTCCACATGGGTAGCTATTCCCTATGCTGAGACGTAGTATTGTAGCATAGACTATTATGGGGATTTCACCCGGCTATGTTGAGCCGTCTGCTAACTCATCAGTAGACATCCTCAGGGGTGTGATCTTAACCGTTAATCATCTTTGACTAACGGCAAGCCTGGGAGACTAAGCCTGATGTACTTCATACGCATGCTAAGGGGAAACCCCTAACATTACCTCCCTCTCTAGCTCTGGTGACCTCAACAGAGTACTCCAACATAAGAAGTAATTCTTTTGCAATAGTTACCACTCAGACAGCGTATACTATAGGTATAGCTAATCTTTTGGATAAAACAAAAATAAAAAATAAAAATAAAGGTGACCTCCGCTTACATAAAAATCAAATGCGGTGTGAGTTTTTAACAAAAGAAATCTATTTATTCTTTCTCTTTTTCTTTTGTGTTTTCTTGTTTTGTTTCCATCTTCTATCTTTTTCCATCTCTGGTTTTTGTTCGTAGAACTTATCAATTAGTTCAGGTGCTATTTCTGGTAGATGTTCGTAGGATTCCCAAGTATTTTCTTCGTGCGTGAATCCTTCCCACTTGACCAAATATACGTGCTTGCGATGATCTTCGTCTGTCGGTCCACTGGCTATAATAGCCTAGGGTACCCATCCTTCGTTGTCTGCTTCTATTGGTGGAATGTCTTTTTCTTTGACTTCTCCCCGGTACTGTTCTAGTAGAGCAACATTGAATGTAGGATGTATTTTCCACGACACTGGTAGCTCTAACCGACACCATCGTTTGTTGCTTCCGACTTTACTGATTTTAAAAGGTCCGTATAGTTTGTCGTCAAGTTTTCTGCATTGCCTCTTGGTTCGAATATT
Source organism: Trichophaea hybrida (assembly GCA_015178995.1). Taxonomy (NCBI): domain Eukaryota; kingdom Fungi; phylum Ascomycota; class Pezizomycetes; order Pezizales; family Pyronemataceae; genus Trichophaea; species Trichophaea hybrida. Next base: position 48,076 of record WHVE01000057.1, read on the forward strand.
TCTTCCATCTAGCATTACCCAATCATTGACTTTGAACTCTGGTGCTGGCTTTCTTTTACGATCGTAGTACGTTGCCATTATTTCGCGACTGCTTTCGAGTTGTGTTTCGAGCTTGCGATAGACGTCTACCATGTAGTGAGCGTATATTTCCGAGCTTGGGTTTTTGATTTCCACTTCGGTGGGCCAATTGGTACGTGGTTCATATCCGTAGTTCGCGTAGAAAGGTGTCATTTTGGTTGCCGCATGTTTTGAATTATTGTATGCGTATTCGGCCATTGGTAACATTTCTTTCCAATTGTCTTGTTCGTAGTTGCAGTATGTTCGTAGGTAATGTTCGATTGTCTGGTTCATCCGTTCTGTTTGTCCGTCCGTCTGAGGGTGGAACGCTGTTGACATTGAACGTTTGATTCCTAAAAATTGGTATAAGTCTGCAATGAAATGTCCGGTAAACACCCCGTCTCTGTCCGATACTATATCCGTTGGTAGTCCGTGATATTTCCACACATTGTCTAGGAACAGTTTGGCTACTACTGATGACTTCCGTTTGGCTGTTGGTATAAAGTGAGCCATTTTTGTGAAGCGATCGATTACTACCATGATATTTTTGCATCTATCTGACACTGGTAGGTCCATGATAAAGTCGACCGATATGAATGACCATGGTGACGATGGTAATTCCAATTGATGTAGTAATCCATGTTTGCATGTCGGGACTTTTCGTTCTTTGACACGAGTCGCATTTGTTGCAATAGTCTCGAACTTCTTCTTCTAACTTGGGCCAGTAGAAGTTTCTGGTGATGAGTTCCATGGTACGTTCTCTTCCGAAATGTCCTGCCACCTTGGAGTCATGTTCTCGTTTGAGTACTTCTTTTCTAAAACCCGTTGGTGCGTATAACCTTTCTTTCCATACCAACATCCCTTCTGTATCTACTCCAAATCTTTCGTCAATGTTCTTTTCCTTGTTGCTAACTTTTCTTAATATTCCTTATATTCTTCATCTTTTTCTACTTCAGTAATCCATCGTTCTTTCATTCCGGGTGTTAATTTTTTAACTGAGAATCCGGCGAATGAGATTTCTCCTATTTCCTCATCGTCATTATCCATTGTTCCGATGTTCATCCAAAGTTCTGGTCCTAATAAAGCTTTCTTTTCTGTACTTTGCGTACCTCCCTCTCTAGAGATGAACTCCGGACATCTTGACAAGGCATCTGCTTTTCCATTTGCTAAACCTTTTCTGTATATAATTTTGAAATTATATTCTTGTAGTACTTCTGCCCATCTGGCTTGCCTTCGATTGAGTTGATTGGTTTCTTTAAAGTACTGTAGATTCATATGGTCAGAGAAGACGATAGTCGTATGTGTAGCTCCTTGGAGGTAGCATCGCCATGTTTTGAAAGCGTATACTATGGCGAGCATTTCCTTGTCGTATATTTGATAGTTGATTTCGGCGGGTGAGAATTTCTTGGAGATAAAGGCGACAGGGTGCATTTTAGCGTCTTCAAACTTTTGCGATAGAATTGCTCCCATGGAGAAGTCTGAGGCGTCAGTCTCGACTATTGCTGGTCGATCTTCTTCATAATGTCAAAGAATTGGGGTATTCTCTGCTGCAAACAATATGCATATTTTGTAGTAGGCCGCTTTTTGTGGGTCTCCGAACATGAAATTCTTTCCATCTCCTTTCAACGTATCTGTTATTGGTGCTACGATTCCAGCGTATCCTTTTATAAATCTTCGATAGAAGTTCCATAGTCCTAAAATGATTTGAACTTCTTTCTGTGTTTTCGGTATTGGCCATTTGGTTATTGCTTCACTTCTGCTTGGGGCCATTTTCAATCCTTTTCCACTAACTAGAAATCCCAAGAATTCAACTTCTTGTTTATCGAATTCGCATTTGTCGATTTCCACCACTAACTCGTTATCCTGAAGGACCTGGAGTATTTTTCCTACATACTCATGGTGTTCTTCTCGAGTTCCTTTGGTTGCTATCATAACGTCGTCGATGTAGCATACTGTGACATTATCGTGGTGCCTAGAAAGGTTGTAGGATTCCGTTCATCCATCTTTGAAAAGTAGCAGGTGCGTTTGTTAACCCAAACGGCATTACCATATATTCGTAGGATCCGAACTTGGTTCTAAAAGCTGTTTTCCATTCGTGTCCTTTTGCCATTCTACCAGGTGATATCCGGATTTCATATCCAACTTCGTGATCCACTTAGCTCCTTTCATTCGATTTTGTAGTTCGTCCATTAAAGGTAGTGCGTTTTGTCTTTGACTGTAAGATCATTAACCGTCTGTAATCTACACAAAGACGTAATCCTCGCCATTAGGTTTTGGTACAAATAAAATCGGGCTTCCTGCTTGTCCCTGCGATGGTTGAATTTTTCCTTCTCTTATCATTTTATCGATGTATTCTCGCAGTAGTTTTTCTTCTTCTCTTGATAATTGGTATATTGGTCCGACTTTAACCTGATCATCCGATGTTTTGAGGTTGATTTCGTGGTCGTGAGGGCCATGATTTGGTAATTTCTCAGACTCTGTGGATCGAATAACAATAACCATTTATGGTATTGAGGTGGTAATTTCTCTGCCAATTGAGTTGTGTTACTGAATATGACGATCCGATATTTATTGCATCGCTTCGAAAAACTATTCGATCATCGTACGTGATGTTCCAGTCTGGGTTTTTTTTTCCATGATTGTAACATTTGCTTCCACATCTGTAAAATGTAGTGACCGTATGATGTCCTTGTGCTTTGTGTTTCTCCAGATACCACGCTGGTATTAATACGTCGTATTCTTTTTGCATTGGTGTTACCTCGAATGTTTCGAGTGATCGATGGTTTCCAAAGGCTAAACCTAGCGGAATGGTATACATCCCGGTAGCTTTACTTTGTTTCCTCCAAAGTCACTTGCTCTGACTGAGTTTTTCCTTTTGACCACTGGTACTTTAAACACTTTTGCACATTGCGGTGATATTGTGAAGGATGTAGATCCTGGATCTAACATTGCTCGTACAGGGAATTGTTTGCTGGTTCCAGTTCCGTCATCGTAATCTATAAAGAATTATAGATTGGTCTTGTTCCTATGCGTGTTTGTGGGATTTTGTGTAGTTTTTTGACTTCGTAAAACACAAAGTCGTTTGATGTGTTTTGTCGCTTGATTGAGTTTTCTTCCGCCGTGGGAGGTTGTTTGCGTTTTGTAGCCATCCTTTCGTCAATGACTGGGCCGTAGCAGGTCCTTGAATTCTAATTTTTTAGTTAGTTTGAGGGTATACTTACTTATTGCGCAACTACCGTCCAGCAGTTTCATCCCTTCCGGAATCCTCAAGGTTGCGACCGGTATCTATATAAAGGCTTTCTCCCGCCTAATCGCCAAAATCCTTCACGTAAAAAACCGTTCTATTATCTCCTTACTCCGAGATGTCTTCAGTTTGGTTCCACCAATCATCCGCAATATCCTCACTGCTATCTTCTGTTATCTCGTCTCCCTCGGATGTTTGTACTTGCCCTTCTTTTTCCTCATCACTCTCAATTTCGTATTCGTCGATTGGCGTCTCTTCCAATTGGTCGAAACCTCCTACTTTCAATTTTTGATATCCTTTGGGAAAGTCCGCCGTTCCGTTGGTGACTTTTACTGCTTGGAAGCACTTCATTGTTCCGTGTGCTCCTTTCGCCCCGAAGGCCATGCACACCGTATGCATTCCTTTGCCGCCCTTCTCCTTTTTTCTTCCTCTGGTGGGACTCCTTGAATCATTTGTGCGTAGGTTTTTCCATCTGCGCTTTTGAACGCTCGAGGTACTGATCCTTTTTGAGTCGCTGGTGTGTATGTTGTTTGTTTTTTGAAACGAGAGTTTTTCTGAAGGGTGTTTTTTGAACTGACCCTGTTTCCGAGACTCGTCTTGATGCTTTGGGCGTCTTTTTCATCATTCCGAAGTTTTTTGCCGTGGCTTGCCATATTTCCACATTTTTTCCAGCGTTAAGGATAATTTCCCTAATTCTGCGTCTGTTTTATCCGCTGGGTTCATTGTTGACAGCTGTTTAAATACTTGTGTGGAAGTTGTGACATTAACATGGTTCGATAGGCCACGCCAGTTATTCCGGCTTTTACGTTCAGGTATCGTATTCCGTAATCATATCCTGGATGTTTCCTTCGTATCTTACTTCCATAATTGATTTGTACGCTGCTTCCTGTTGAAATTGATTATGGAATCTGGCGTGTATTGCAGCTCGGTAATCCATCCAGCTTCTTTCATGTTTTCCGGTAGACGCTTCTGTTTCCCATTGCATATGCCATGATAGGGCGTGTCCTTCTAGGCGTCCTCTGCAGTATTGCATTTTTATTCCTGGTCTAGGGAATAAGTAGGGTTGGTCTGCGATGTATGTTTCCATGCACATCCACCAGGTGTCAAAATCCTCGGAACTTTTTCCTGCGAACTTGGGTGGATCCGTTATTTTAATTCTTGAATCCCTTGGTCTGTTGTTATGCCTTGTTCTGGACCGTGATCTGGACCTCCTTGTTCTAGACCGTCTGGTTGGGGATCTGGTCCTTCTGGACCGAGGTCGTTCGGATGGTCCTGGTGGAGACGGAGGTGGTGGCGGATCTCCTCCTGTTCCTCTGTTTCCACTTGGTCCTGGTTCAGGTTCAGGTTCTGATTCTGGTTCAGGATCAGGCATTCCAGCATCGGTACCAGACCCTCCCCGAAGGCCAGGTCTTGGGGCTATATCTGAATCTGTTATTGGAGAAATACTTCTGTTTCTTTCCTCCGTCCTGTGTCTCCATTCCTGGACTTGTTCGGTTCTTCCTCGTCTTCCTGGTGTTGTATTAGACATCTTTGCTCTTTCCACCGCTTCCGTTAGGCCTGTGGTCTGCTCTGCAACCTCCTCAATTCTGTCCGCGATTTTTCGTAAATCGTGGTAGTCGGGTACATTTTTCTTTGTATGAGCTTCTAGGTCTGTTATTCTTTTATGGATTGCGGTGTAGGATACTGATAGCGAGGCTTGCTTAACCCTCAGTTGGGCTTGTTCTTTTTCGCAACTTTCTATTCTTCTTTCGAGTCTTCTGAACTCGTCTGTTGCTCCGGCAATGATTTGATGTGATTGGTCCTGGATGACATCGATTCCAGTTCTTGTTTCTTTCAGTACATACTCAAGTATCCTGATTTGCTGTTCGTGTCCTTCCAGTGCCTGAGCTCCCAGGGCTCTGTTGGTTTCCACTTGCTGAGCGAAGATTTCGCAGTCTTTTCGAACATCGTCGAATTCGACTTCTATCACTACTCTCTCGCTGTTGCAGCACTCGATTAGATTCTTCATTTCTAGATCGAGTCGTGATACTCGTGCTTGTACGCTGTCGATCATTTCGGTGTCCTCGTCCCGCACTATCTGTTGGTACTTCTGTCGCGACTGTTGATAGTGCTCTTGTAGTTTCTTGACCCATTCTGGCAGAGGTTTGGGCGCTGCCGAGGTCGGTTTGGAGATTGCTGTAGATACTGGTGCTAACCGGTCCGCTCCAAAGGTGAGTCTGCGCCTGGGTGTCGACATTTTGAGTATTCGAGGATGTTGTGATGCTTGCTCTAGCTAGCGCGTAAAGAGCTATTCGTTGGACGTGACGGCAACGTAAACACTGATTGTTGCAATATTTGGGGCAGTGTGATGGGCAACAAGGTATGTTTTCGTTGTTTCCTGTTATGTCGAATATTTTTGCCGCGCAGCAAGCTTTTTCTTCGCACAGTACACAGTTCATGAACGTATTTCGGATAACGTCCGCAATATTATACTGTTAGGGGGATACTGCAGCTAGATGTGACTTAACGATATTGCTGTACCGACTTCTGGTAAAGGCGTATCTTAATTTTTATAATCCAACTAAAAATATGAAGTTCAATGGTGACGCGTTTACGTCGTTGGACCGTATGTATGAATACGGGCATCTATTGCAGTATGGCCCTGTTTAAAAGTCATAACTGTCTTGGAGGTAATCTTCCGAAGATTCGTCAAAGGCGACTTGAGAAGGAAGTTCACCGGTATGGAAATAGTGGTAGTATTCTACCCAAAGGTTATTGCGAAGAAGGTACCTTGCCAGGTGTTGGTATTTGGCTACGGTGTTTGCTTGGGCGTGCAAAATGCGAGCGTAGAGAATCTTCTGATCGTCTGTAATAGAATTAAAAGTTTGTTGGTGAATATTCTTAAGGTAATTAACTTAATAATATTTCAGGTGGTTTTCCGCTGTTGTGTTCTGACTGTGGTTTGTTCGACTGTTGCTTGAATCGTTGTGTCTTAAACTTGTGGGTTTAAGGTGGTCTTTCATAGGTGAGTATTTCCGCGTCAAACCATCCTGCTAAGGGGTGACGGTACTTCTCTGTAATCTATGATGTGTGTGTATAGTACTATCTCATAAACACTCAGTCCACCGTAGTGGGTGTTCACATAACATCCGATCGTTGCTTCAGAGCCGATCTCGGTAGTTAGCTGTGGAGAGTTCCGTTTGACAACGTGTGGTTGCGTAAGCCCCCACCAGGAGTTCCCAAAGGTTATCCTGCATGTTATGACGTTGCTGACATACATATCAGACCATTACTTCGTATTAGTTATCTTTCTTCGTATTGAGTGGAATAGTGATCAATGATTTAATGAGCTGCCAACCCATACATTGCCACGTACCTAGTGTCATCGGGTCTTATCCGTGTTCCCCGAAGGGGGTGCCCTCTATCAATTATCGTGTTGCAAACACGGCAGAGCTGGGGTTCGACAGTCTAGATCCAAGCACTTATCTTTTAGGTAGAGTTAACTACCGGGGCGCAGTTAGCTTATCTCCTTTGCTTATTCTAGCTCTAGAGATAGCAAAGTCCCGCATACTAAGATAATAACGCTTGTCCAACCAAAACCATGAAGCTAAGCACGGGTATGGTTTGTCCCAGTATTAGCATGATAGTAAAGATAACACTGGTCTAATCCGTAACGCACAGCTGATCCGAAGACCCCTGCTTGGCGGTTACATTGCTTCGGCAGTATGGTTGGTGTGTCCCATGCCTTGGCCAGTACTATGGGTTACCCCAAGATTACTGTCTGATCGAGTGTGCGTACTGTCTCCACATTGGGTAGCTATTCCCTATGCTGAGACGTAGTATTGTAGCATAGACTATTATGGGGATTTCACCCGGCTATGTTGAGCCGTCTGCTAACTCATCAGTAGACATCCTCAGGGGTGTGATCTTAACCGTTAATCATCTTTGACTAACGGCAAGCCTGGGAGACTAAGCCTGATGTACTTCATACGCATGCTAAGGGGAAACCCCTAACATTATCGCATCGGAACCGTTTCACTTCGTAGCCCATGGAGTCAACTCGGGCCTGGAACGATTGGTAGGCTGAGGTGCATGTTTCCGATTTCTTATTTGGGAGGACCCAAACAGCGGTGTAGCGTGAATAATCGTCGATGAATAAGATATAATAGCGGTGGCCAGCGGAGGTAGGCGTGGAGAATGGTCCACACACATCTGAATGTACGAGTTCGAAGGGCTTCGTAGTACGCTTGGTCTTGACTTTGATGATCTTCTGTTTGTGCTTGAATTGGATGCATGCTGTGCACATTGAGTCGTCTTTCGTATACCCATTAATGAGAGATCGTAGGGCAGTTGGATGAATGTGGGCTAGGCGCCGATGCCACAGTCGTGATTCTGAAATTGTGAGAGACTTTTCAGTGGGCTTTGGGAGTACGGTGGTATGTTCGCCTGGTGGTGCTCTTTCTCTCTTCCTCTTCCTCCTTCTTGATGTGGACTTGGTAGGCACACTTGGTACTGCCGAAGTGAGTGCAGTTGCGGGAGATATAATGTAGAGATCATTGATCCGATTGCCGGTGATGGTGATTAATGGAGATGATATGGAGCACTTACCGCGTCCAAATGTGGATGTGTATCCGGCTGTGTCCAATTGATTGATGGAGAGAAGAGAGAGCCGGAACGTGGGGGTCTAGAGAGCACTGACTTCGTACTCCTGTGAAACATTAACGAGCCCATGGTGGCTTACTGTAACTTTGTTATCATCTCCAAGCTCAATGACTATTGGCTGACGAAGTTTCTTTATTGAGTTGAATCTGGTGCGGTCATTGCACATATGATGGGATGCTCCGGAATCGATGACCCATGCAGCTGGAGCGGAGGCTGCGGTGAGTGCGGTTGCATTGTCGGCTAGTCAGAGCAGGTCGCGATCTCCAGCGGTGGCAAGCGATGCGGTTGCTTTGCCTTTATTGACTTTACTGCGTTGATCCCAGGCACGTTTGAAGTGGATGCAGTCGGACTTGAAGTGTCCTGGGAGACCGCAGTAGTAGCAAGTTGGTTCGTCGTTTCTGGAGATGTTTGTATCGCCTTTGTTTGTGTCGTTTTCAGTGCGCTTTCTCCTTCCGCACGCTTCGGTGGTATGATTGTCCATTTTGCAGTATGTGCATTTGTTCTTCTGACGTCCATTTCCTCGTGCGCCACAGCCACGATTTCCGCCACGGGAGTATAGAGCCGCTCCGGTGGATGCATCTCCAATCTCTTTGGCTAGGCTCGCTCGTTCAGCGTATTCTCGTATCACATCCATACACTGCTGGGCCGAAGGGGCGGGGATCCGCTGTTCGAGGATTTGGATGGTCGTTCCATATAATTCAGTTAGGGTGGTGAAAATATGTGTTTTCATGGTGTCATCGGTGATTTGTTCGGTGGTGCCGATCAGCTTCTTGCGGAGGGCGATCAGTTTGGTAAAGTACTGGGTGACGGTTTCGTCTGGCGATGGTCGAGAGGAAGTGAACTTCCGCAGGACTTGGGTTCGACCGAGTGTCGTTGTGGCATTGTCGAGTCGTGCCCTGAGCGCTTCCCACATTACCACGGGATCGTCGATGTCGTCGATGAGTAGAAGGAGTTCATCGCGGCATCCGAGGTGTATCAGTACTATCGCTTTATTGGCTCGGTCATGCCAGCTTTCTTGCAGAAGGCGTACGGCGACACCGTCACCGGCAGAGAGGAGTTCGACACCGGTGACGATATTGTAGGCTTTCGTGGCAATGAGGACTCGGCGAATTTTTTGCTTCCAGATCGGGTAGTTATGCTCAGCCAACATTGGCACTTCGCCGTGATCGGTCTTGAATGTTTCGTTTGGCATATTGTAAGTTGAGAAGGTTTTAGGAGTGGCGATGGAGAGTGATGGATGGTGATGGTGTTGCAGCTTTGAGCAGGGATGGTTGTGAGTGGGTTAGGGTTCTTTTTGGTTCTAATAAGATTGTGATATAAAGATAGTAGCGGGCGCCAGGCTCATAACCTTTTCAAATAGTGATGCTGGAGAAGCTTAATTGTATTTTATCTAAGAGGGCCATAAGGCCATATATGTTTGAGAGTACAAGTACGGCTGAATACCATCAGCCAGTATCAGAGTCGACAGTCATCTCCGGACATACGAGACATCACCGTCTCCGCTCCGCTCCGTCTCCGTCTCCATCTCCGTCTCCGCTCCGTTATCTCCGGCCATACAAGACACCGTCTCCGGCCATACGAGGCTCATCTCCGGCTGAGACCTGTATATGCAATAGAAAGACCGCTATGTATGGGACGCCATATTTGTCTCTAAGAAAATGCCACCAGCCAGCTTGAAGAGAATTGCTTTTCATTCTATCTTCGCTTATAATCACATGCGCTTCGCTTCCTTAACCGACGGTTACTAGCGGCGGATTAACAAGTCATGATTCGTCAATGTCATCCATCACCTCTTCACCACACATTTCGTCAAAATGCTTCTACGAACTCTCCGTCTCACCTATATACGCACTCAGGCGCCTCGGACTCAATTCGCTACCTCTCAATCCCAAATACGCAGCTATACCTCGCCTCCGAGTGTTCCCCGAGTAGAGCTCAAGAAGACTCTCCTCCACGACCTCCATGTCGCTGCAGGAGCAAAGATGGTCCCGTTTGCGGGGTATTCTATGCCGGTGACCTACTCTGATCACGGATTGGGAGATTCGCATAAACATGTACGGACAAAGGCGGGGCTATTTGATGTTTCGCACATGGTACAATATCGGTATTATGGCCTTCCTTCACCTTTCCAGCAAGTTAACACGAAATAGATTCAAGGGACCTGCAGCACTCGAGTTCCTTCAGCTTCTCACGCCTTCAAACTTGGTGCTACTTAAGCCTTATCATTCAACGCTTTCGTGCTTCCTCCATCCCGTCACTGGCGGCATCGTCGACGACTTGATGATTACTATGCTCTCGCCTGAAGACTTTTACGTCGTCAGCAATGCAGCATGCGCAGAAAAAGACTTGACATATATTCAAGAAAACCTAGCTTCCTTCCCCAAAGCCAAAGGCGTGGAACACATTGTGCTTGAAGGCCAGGGTCTTATTGCCTTGCAGGGTCCCGAAGCGGTGGTCGTCCTCAACGAATTTATCCTCCGCTGTTTGGGTGACACTTCCAAGGTGCCCGATCTGGAGCGATTTTTGTTTAGTCAGATGATGTCTGTTTCTACCCCAACGTACGGAGAACTGCATATTGCGCGTGGAGGATACACGGGAGAAGACGGCTTTGAGATCTCGATTCCGAGCGAGCACACAGTGGCTGTGACGGAGGAATTATTGCAAATAGGGAAGCAGGGGGAGAGGGTCAAGCTAGCGGGTTTGGGCGCGAGAGATACGCTGAGGCTTGAGACGGGAATGTGTCTTTACGGTCATGATCTGGACGATTCCACAACGCCTATCGAGGCGGGGTTGAAATGGATTGTTGGAAAGGAGAGAGTCATGGAGGGGTGAGTCCGTCACCTTACAGCTTCAAGGCGTCCATTGATAGGCCGGGTACAGCGGCTTCCACGGTCACGAAACTATCGCAAGGCAATACAACGACTGGTCCCTTGTCACCAGACGGCGGGTAGGATTCACGATCGAGAAGGGGGCTCCAGCCCGGGAAGGTGCCGAGATTGTGGACCCAGCCACCAATGAGGTCCTGGGTAAGATCACATCCGGATGCCCATCCCCAACATTAGGTCTTAATATAGCGATGGGATATATCAAGTCCGGATTCCACAAGTCTGGAACTGAGGTCGCAGTAAAAGTCAGAGGAAAGTCAAGGAGTGCTACAGTTACCAAAATGCCATTTGTAAAGCCAAACTATTGGAAGGGACCTGTGTCTGCCTAACGGGGGTCATAGGTTGTACAGATTTACAGGGCTTTTCGTGTATACTTAACGTTTCTTTTATTGTTTTATGCCTTCAACTGCAAAAATGAATCAGGTTTAAATCTCTCAAGCACGCATGTCACTCGGGGCTCATTATTGCTCAGCCTTGTTGACCAGTCCCAAACCCATGTCGTGTAACCGCCAGCTCACACAGCCCCCCAACTCAAAACCTTCGACATAAACATTTTCAACTTTCCCCCTCCCCGCTTTTATCTGTCTCAACTTCACATCAACATATCAACAATAACTATGGCCTCTACAAATCCTATCATCCGCTTCTTGACACCCGTTCCAAGCCCGCTCTGGGCCGCCTCCCCGATTCCGGTCCTCCCACTGTTGGTGTTGCGCTGGTTTTCTGTCACAGCTCTCAACGTCATAGCATTTGAACGTAACGTCTTTGAAGTCCCGTTCGCACACCCCTATCCATCTCCCCCATCCCCTCCCCACTAATATCAAATATAGCCTATACCCTCGCGCCCTTATTGCTACTGCATGTGTGGCCCTCGAGTTTTTGGGGTATATATACCCGTACTACAAGGGCACTCTTAAGCCAAGCACGCTGCTGAACAGCAGCGTTGTCTACCTCCTGCTCATGATGGCCGTTCCGGTCGTTATTGGCATCCGTGAGGGGATCTGGAAGTGGTTTGGAGGCGGTGCGGGCAGTATCGCATGCTTTGTACTTGTTAACGCCATTTTGGCAACGGTTAGTGCGGGGGTTGCTAAGAGGGGCGAGAAACCGAGTGGAGATGAGGAGAAGGCCGAGAGGACTGAGAAGTGTTAGATCGAAGATTTCATGGAGTTTGGGCGTACCGGCTCGAATGGGAAGTATTAGGTTTCTTTGTTCTTTTACAATTTGTTATCGGCAAGGCTCTACATCTGGTTTTTTTTAAGGCTGCAACTGAGGGTATCGTATTATCTATATGTTTTGAATGCTTTGTTTTTTTCTGCACTGAACATATGGGGATAACGAATTCCTGTTGCGGGATCTTTGAGTGATGGTATGTGAGCCTTGTTAAGGCACAGCACTGTGGTTGTGCTTCAGAGCTTGCTTTCAGGGCACGCACACAGGGGTGGGGAAACACCCCGTTCATATCACAAAGTTCAAAAGCTATATACTGAGAACTGCTCCCAAACCCAACAACTGAAGTCCCGCTCAATAGCAGCACCGTAAGAAATTACGAGGAAAAGAAAAAGAACAAAATAGATCACCCTCTCCCACCTCTTTCACCCCCACAGTTCTTACGCAACGTCGAACTGAAAGAAACAATACGCACTGTAATCTTCCTGCCCATGCGCCAGAGCACCCACGTCTCCAACATCGTCTTTGATATTTCCCTTCTTATCCCTCCCAAAAGCATTGCCTCCAAGGTATCCAAACGCGGCGTCCAGTTGCCCCTTAACCTTCTTTGCCGCCTTCTCTCCACTCGTCTTCACAATCGCGCTCACAAACTCCAACGGCAGTCCGTAGCGGAGAACACTCTCCACAAACACTCTGAGCGCCTTAACATGGATCCAAGCCGCAAATAGATCCGAATACCCAGTCCTAGCGAGGTGTAAGATCTCATTAAACAGCTGTCTTTCCTGCTCCTGTATGTCGCGTGCCTCCTGCTCATCTGCCTCGGCTGCGTTCTCGCTCCATGTAAAATCGCGCGGCGTAAACTTTGCTGCTCGCGCCTTGCTCACGAACTCGGCAGAGAACTTCTTGAACAAGGTGACATTATAAAGTGTATATTCATCATCCTCATACAACTTCTGTGACGACCGCGGCACCACCATGTCCGTGAGCTTTTCGTAGGTTTTGAGCCATTCCTTCTGGCTCTGTTTGGGAACAACGATGAGGAGGGTCTCGAGGTATTCCGAGTCCGACACGAACTCACTGCGTTTGAGCAGCGGTGCGAGGGAGCGGACAGTGAGGTTGCCCTGGGTCTTACGTTGTACAGTGATCAGAGAAGTCTTAATGTTTTGGTATGCGGTGTAAGCTGTCTTTATGTCTGCATCGAGGGCGACGACTTCCTGGTGTGTGTTAGCGGCGGGATGAGAAAATATAGAAAGAGGATATCCAGTACCCGTTGTAATGCGGCGAGGTTCTCGGCAATGCTCTTGTCGGCGCGGTACTTGACTTTGTTCCATTGGAAGGACTGGAGGTATTTGTCGACAGGTTCTACCAGCGCGCATCTACGTCAGCACAGCGTTCATCCAGCACAGTACCGGGGTAACCCACTATCTCCAACCAACTTATGCCCCGCCTCCTGGCCAGGTACAATATTCCTCAGCACATCAGTTACCTTGACAACCGCACCCTCAACATTCGCGTCTAGCTTCGCCAGCTCATCAGCCTGAAGCACCAATGCGTCGAGCGTTCCGATTTTGAACTCTGGAATCGGGAATGGCGATACAGTTCCGACATCAGGAGTTATCACGGATTTCAGACGGTTAAAAGCTTCATCTAGGTCGTTACTGCGATCGATTGAAGCTGGAAGGGCGACGAGGAGATATTTAGAGCCGGACATGGCAGGCGGGTTATGTCAACGTGCACCACCGGAGCTTTGGAGGTGACGTTGTATAGCGCGGGGGGGTTACTAAGCAGTCGGGTTATGTACAATGGTGATGCGGATAGTGTGGAAAGTAGGAATCGTTATAATCTACATCCGTAACGTACAAAACCCCAAATTCCACCCAGACTCGTGCATTAAGAACCACAAAATATCAGTGTCGAAAGATATCTATGCACAGAGAATAAACAACTAGAACAAACAGGAGAAGCCAAGTGTAATATACTACAAATAACCCATCCCAGTGCCGCAAACTTTTAATGAAAACTACATAGCGTACAATCAATCCATTTACTCCGAGTCTGAGAGCATATCTGCGTAGTCTTCCATGCTGGCAAACGTAGGCAGATTCTTCATCTTCCGCTTCTTCTTGCCATCACCCTCCTTGCCATCACCCTCCTTGGCTTCCACCTCCTTCTCGCCGGAATCCAACAGAATGATTCCACCCTCTTCATCGTCGTCGTCATCGTCATCGCTGTCCCCTTCCATCATCTTTTGACGTTTGGCGGTTGCCTTCGCAAGTTGTGCCTCGAACATTGCCGCGGCATCTCCACCTAGCTCTGCATCTTCATCTTCATCGTCATCAGATTCCCATACCTCATCTTCATCGTCAAGGTCGAGTTCACCCTCGCTATCCATGCCGATATCCGAATCATCGCTCATCTCCAGATCATCATCGTCATCATCAAAGTCCACATCTTCGCCCTCCAACTCTGGTTGTGACTCAACCAACGCCTTCCAGATCTCTCCCTCCTCTGCGTCGCTATCCTCGTCGTCGTCATCGGTCCTCTTCCGCTTTCCTTGCGACTTCTTCTCGCCAGGCCTTGTAAGGTTAAAGTAGCGATGGAAGAATACCTCTTCTGGCACCACATCCTCAACCTTCTTCTTCCAGAACGACTCCGTGTTGACGGGTTGCATGGCTGATCCGTGGTCGCGTGTAGATAGAACCATGCCTACAGTCCTACCACCAGCAAGAGGTTGCATGATAGACGTTCCGCGCGTGCTGGCAGCAGAAGTTTTAGCGTTACGATACACAAAGCGGTCCAAGAAGTGAGTAAGCGTATGCATTCCCAGGTCCGGTTTACTAGGCATCGGCTTCTTGTCCAATAAGCATTGAGCATACAGCGCCACAGTAGGGTGGAAGTGGCTCAAGAATGGTAGAAGCTCCCAGAGGCAACTACGATCTGCTCGAGCGTGAAGGGGATCGCGCTTGCGACCGTCGTAAGCCTGCACTGCCTTCGGTGTGACTAACTTCGGAGCGGCTGCAGCTGGCGCGTCCTCATCCGAATCAGGCATGTCGTGGAAGACTTCCTCCTCATCCTCCGCGTTCGGCTCCGGTTCGGTAATGAGCGTACGGACGCTGGGCATGTTCGCTTCCAACTCGCTGAGAAGATACAACACGCCACAGATAAAGGAAGGTTGGTGGAGAGTCGCAACCTGCATGATGCGTTTTACGAAAGCCTTAACGCGCTTGACCGAAGTGTCGGTCTTCAGCGCACGGAAGAGGAGGTTGAGGTACAAGGCTTGCTTAGACGAACTGATAAGTCGTTGATCCAAAAGAGATTCGTAGAGTGTCCTGTAGAATCTGTCTGATACTGCCTAATGAATTGTCAGAATATATACAAACTCCGACTAAATATCAGTGACTATTTCTTTACCTGTTTTGCATTGGAAACCTGGAAGATCAACATCAAAGCTTGGATACTTGTATTAAAGTTGCCCTGATGGGTAATTCGGAAAAGAGTGTCCATATGCTTATCGAAAACCTCATCATCCACCTTTGAGAATGGGAACGCGCGGTTCACACCCGTCAGTACTGCCGACACCAACTTCGCATTACTTTCTTCCTCGAATTGGGCTTGCTCCTCTTGTTTCTTTGCACGGAGGCGGGCTTTCTTATTGGTCTTTTTGTCGAACTTAGCAGCTTTTTTGGCGTCCTGAAACTTGGTGTGCTTTTTCAACCCTGCAGAATTTGGACCCGTGGCGTTCTGGGCTGCGGTAGGGGCAGCATTTTCCTTGTGAAGCAATGAAGTGAAGACACCAAAGTAGATATCAAGGAGCCTATTCGCAACGTCATGATCGAGTGAAGCTAGTACAGTTTGGTTCAAAGTGATGATAGCATAATATTTGGCGTTCATGTGGTTTCCTGGTTTGAAGACAACTTCGGACTCCAGAGCTTTAATCACAATACTCTTCATCGCTGGGTGTGCATTCATCAACTGAAGGAGCAAAATGATACCTTCGAGGCGACTTTTTTGTCGGAATCACCCTGCACTCATATATTGATTAGCAACTGATTACTTTATCTCCAAGAGAAGTTACCACGCACGATCTTGTTGACCAGAACTCTAAGCAAATTGGCCTCTTGCTCAGGTTTCTCCTTTAGAAGCTCATATACATATCCAACCGCGTTGGTTCTGGCGTATACAAGCTGGTCTGCACACAACTGTTCGAGGCACTTCAAAACTTCAAAGTAGAAGTTCTTAAGCCAGTCTTCGTATGCCCAAACCAGCAAGTGAATATCGGCCATGCCCTTAGCCCCAAGTAGAGGTTGCTTCGCAAAGAACTTCAGCTTCCGATTTGGCGGGAGGCACACGCCTTGAGCAAACAAATCCTTGATAGCTCCAAGTGCCTGGATTGCTTGAGATCTGGACTTCTTCTGGGCCAACGCGAGAAGACTCTCGAGAGTCTTTGTGGTATGGAGGGGCGATTCCTGGCATATCAACGTCAAAGCAGAGATCTTGTCAGTAAGAGTACCGCTTTGCATGATTTGGCTCAAGAACTGTCGGTCTGAAGATTTGACGAGCTCCGTTTTGCTGTAGACTTCGTTTTCGGCTTGAAGAAGGGCTTTGCCGCGCTCGTTCAGACTAGTGATTTCCCGGGGTACAGGAGGATTCTTTGGGGGGTTGAGTACAGGAAGTGGTTCTGCATGCCAGTCGGGACGTTTGGGAAATAACTATAGCTGTCAGCAGCTGAAAACCGGCAGACCGAGATGTGTTTTACCAGCTTCGAGCTCTTGCCCATCACAATCAGTGTCGCATCGGCCATCTCAATGTCTCCACCATCCCCTCCCTCATCCCCTTCTGAAGAATTTTCCCCATCATCCTCCTCTTCTTCGTCTGACTCATCATCGCCCATATCCTCGTCTTCTTCTTCCTCCTCCTCCTCCTCCTCCTCACTATCGTCCACTTCCTGCGTCTTTCCCCCTTGGAGTCCAATCTCCTTCATGAAGGCCTCTATATCCGTCTTCTTGACATCTTTGGCCTTTCCAGAGTCCTCCACCACCACTTCCTCATCGTCATCATCCGATTCGATCCCATCAACAAGAGCCAAATCGTCCTCAGTTCCGCCTAATTCAATGATCTCCGCTAGTAGTGCCTCCTTGTCGATACGTCCTGAGTCAGCCTTCTTGGGAAACAGATCGCCAGCCTTGACCTTGCCATTCACAGCGGAAGCACCTTTCGTGGCAGGGCTGTCGTACTGTGTGCCGGGATTGGTCCTCTGAGGCTTCCATTCAGGTGCCTTTTTCTCCCTCTGACCCTTCTGAAACGGTTTAGATTCCTTCCGTTCTCCCTGCGGAGACTTCTGAAAATGTTTCGCGGAGGGCTTTGGGTCCAGCTGATCCGTCCTTGTAGGCCTGGAAACGCTCCCAGATTTCGCCTGACGATTCTTGTCCTTGATTGCAGCAGCCTTGGAAGGGTCGGTTTGAGATTGCGACTGAGACTGAGGCTTCGTATGTGCCTTCTTGTCAGCGACGGCTTTGGAGCCGTCAATCTTAGCAGCCTGATCCCTCTCCTTCCTTTCCTTCTTCTTGCGATCCTTCTTCTCCTTCTTCCCTTCCTTGGGTGCCGCGGGTCCGCTCTTGGCCTTTTCGAAGTCGCTTTGAATGCGCTGTGTAAGTTTGCTCAAGGCGTCGCTAGAAAACACTGGCGCAACGTCGTCGGCGGTGCTGGGTGCTACTCTCGTGACATCGGACTGGTTAGAGTCCTTCTTTGCCATACCGCGCGGCGATCCTAAAGGTCAAAGAGGTCAGAGAGATCGGTCGGTCGTTTCGTGATTGCTCGTTAAAGAACAGGAAAGAAATGATGCTTTTCCTCCCCCACGACAGTACCCAACTGTTCTCTGACGCGTTCGGAAGAGCGTAAATTTTCTCGCGAGCGTGATGATGACAACGCTGTGGGAGTAATAGTGAGACCGCGCGTCTCCACCAACACTGTCAACCGTTCACTTCTAATGGAAAGATGCTGTTTCACGACGGACTTCCTGGACACCAGATTAACATTGTGAAAAAACTTGAAAGTTATGCGATCGCCTGTTGATTTAGTGCCGAGTGACGACTGATGCTTGGTTGTGGTGGCTTGGCCAGATGTCAGGACTTAATTTCAACCACCATCTGCTGTCTCTATAGACCATTGGAACACCAAAAATGACACTAGTATTACGGAAAATCCGACGTCCCGCTTACCCCCGCCTTCTCGCATCATTATTACCATGCCTCCATCGACATCTCACTGTAGGTGCACCTCCCCTCTTCCCTCCATCCCTTCAGCTCTTCTAACATTAACCCAGATTGACCACCGAAACCGCCTCTCTAACTTCCTTGCTCCCAGTGGTGGCATCGCAGACAAAAATGGCGTCGAAGCTGAGGACATCCATGCCCTTCTTCTTCGCGCGGGTTATCTCCGGCAAGCACACTCGGGGATCTTCCACTACCTCCCATTCGGACTCCGAGTGCATGAGAAGCTCGAACGGCTAATTGACAAACACATGCGATCACTCGGTGCATCTAAGCTCGCACTTTCTTCTATCTCTTCTGAGAAGCTATGGGAAAAGTCAGGGCGCCTAGCAAAGGGTGGTGCGGAGCTGATGCGGTTTAAAAGCCGCGGAGGAATTAAATATCTGTTGGCGCCCACACACGAAGAGGAGATCACCACATTGATAGGAAACACACTGTCGAGTTATAAGCAATTGCCGTTGAGGGTGTACCAGATTGGACGAAAGTATAGGGATGAGCGAAGGCCGAGAGCCGGGTTGCTGAGAGCGAAGGAGTTTACAATGAAGGATCTGTACACCTTTGATGCGACTGAGGCAGCAGCGCTGGATACGTATGCTGATGTTCAGGTCGCATATCACGCGTTGTTCGACGAGCTGGGGTTGCCATATCTTGTTGCAGAGGCAGAGTCGGGAAATATGGGAGGAAACCTGTCACATGAATATCTGTACCCCTCTTCCACAGGCGAAGACACAATTCTATCCTGCACCAGTTGCTCTTACACCGCCAATTCGGAAGCTGCAACCCCCCGTCCATCTCCACGGGCACAGCTGCAACCCTCGCGGGAGGAAATCACCGTCCATCATTCCATCACCGCAGACAAGAAGACACTAATCAACACCTATTACCTGCGTTCCTCCGTCAACGCCCTCGGCAATCTTACCGCAAACGAAGTGAACCTCCACCGCATTAAAGAACTAGTGCCCGATCTCGACCCTAGCGTCACCTACCCTCTCGACCTATTCATGGAGAACTTCACTCCCTTTTCCACCACAGAAACAACCAACCACTCCCAAATCATTAATCTCTTTGACTCTGCACTACCCTTCCCCCTCACAGGGTCATCGTTCAGCAATCACACTGACCATGCCGCCGCCAAAATCTTCATCGCAGACAAACGCATCCCTACCACATCTATCAATACCCATCCCTCCACCAACGCCCCGCTTTCGCTTCTAAAATCGCGGGTTGACGACCCCTGCCCGCGCTGTTCAGAGGGTCACCTAAAACCTACCACTGCCATAGAGCTTGGCCACACCTTCCACCTCGGAACTCGGTACTCTGTCCCGTTGGGCACCGTAGTCACCAACGCAGACCAGCAGTGGGTGCCATTGCAACAAGGCTGTCACGGCCTCGGTGTGTCACGTATGATCGCGGCTATCGCCGAAGGCCACCGCGATAACAAAGGACTTGGGTGGCCTCGAGTTGTAGCACCATTCGAGGTTTGCGTCGTCTGCCATCCAGAGATGAAGGCGGATGCAGAAACTGTATATGATGTGCTTGCAGGCTCCCCGCAGGAAGGAACAGAGGGTCTGGATGTTATATTTGATGACCGCGACTTAAAGGATCTGGTGTGGAAGATGAGGGATGCGGATTTGGTTGGGTATCCGATTTTTGTCGTGCTTGGACGTTCCTGGAAGAAGGAGCAGCTAGTGGAGGTTCAGTCTAGACGGAAGGGTGTACGGATAAATGTTCCGCTTGCGGAGCTGAAGGGAGTTGTGGATGGTTTGCTCGCGGAACTGTAGGCGGGGCGAAGGAGTTTAACATATTCGTGAATGTAAGTACGGATCCCAGTTTTGGTATTTGATGGTTCTGGGTGGTATCTGGGTGGCTTGATCCGTTTGGAAACAAAATCTTGGGCTTTTTAGGGTCAAGAAACACAATCTATCAAGAGTGATACAAGGATCTGGGAGTCTGTTTTGAAATTTGGCCTCATGGTCTATAAGGGCCACCATAATGTAACAGCGTATTTACGATTTCTGCATCAATCACACGCTCACACTCGCTACATGAATTTCAGCATATGATTCTATCTACAGGGGTTACTGGTGTACTCGAGATCCAGCTGCTTGATAGATAGACGAGATAATATGGGAACAAGAAATGGAGTAAGTTATAGCCTAGATCGTGTGGTGATTCCTGATGGAGCACTCTGTTACTGAGGAATGTGTGCTGGTATCTCTTTACCTTCAACATCTTATTTCCATCCTGTGTACCGTAAGTACCAAACTAGCAACCACTACCAATATTTTAGCAAATCCATACCCTATCCTAACCATTCCTGTATTCCATCACCGGAAATCCCATCAACAAGCCAAGAGAGTGCACAGAAGTGGTTCAAGCGGTCTGGTATGGTCAACAGAGGAGTAGGGTTGTTGGACTGAGTGGGAAACACAGGAGGAGGCATCCTAAGTACACTTCAATTTAATGTTCGGGGTTGTCGATGTTCGTGCCAGTCTCCTAATTGTAATAATCCACCACAACTCTGTGCATAAAACTGACTATACAAAATCTATACCCCTTGAAAGCTGTAATGTAGTGAGAAAGCAAAATAAGACTTGAACAACAGAATATTACCGAGTGGACAAAAAACTTGCAATCCTAAACCGAGCCGTAGCCTCGCTCGCTCTAGAAGATCATCGAGTGGCTCGAAAACCGACAGCAACATTCCTACAAACGGCTCTTCCTCGGGGGCGGCCATTCCTTGAACTATTCCCTGATCTTTAGTGCGGTAAACCACTGCACCACCAGGGTCTCCTTTTTCCGAAAATTGCGTCCTCTTCTCTGCCCATAGGATAATACATTCCATATCGCAAGTAAAGCCAGGAAACCGGAATAACCCGCCAATATGTGCGATTAGGAGGTTACTTCGTCCAACGTATGTTCACTTGACCACCTCATCTTTTCGACTTGTTTAAATCAACGTTCCTAAGCGGCCAGTCCTATGGTTCAAGAGCCGGGCCGGCCTGCAGATATCTAGCGGCCGACGTGCATATTTTTGAGGCCTCCAGAAGCCTGGGATGGCCTCCAGAAGCCTGGGCTGGTCTGCATAATCTGTGCTGATCTATGCTAAGTGCTAAGGGTGGCTTTAATTTTTGATGACTTCCTGGCAACTTTATCAACTAAAATCTTCAGGAGACCTTCCTGATGGTATCAAGATGCACAGCTGTTAATATGGGCAGTGAACAGAAGGTTTGGTGCTGTAACTGTCACTATTTCTGTCAATCCTGCATCTGAGACTATGATAGTGACTGTACTCTAGACAGGCACTATCTGACACCTTTTGAAGCAAACTTCAGGGGCACATCATCAATGGTCAAATGACAGTGAACGGTAATTCTCAGGCCGAATTTCACTTGTGGTTGTGGTGTTAGGTGTTTACTTGGTGAGTGGGATAGGTCCCCTTGGCCAAGAAGACAACTTGGCCGGTGGGGTAGAACACATGTATGGTAAGCCAGGACAGTAACGGTTCAAGGCTGAATCCAACGCTGCAACCTCTCCGCAGTATGTAACAACTTCTGGGTATACTGGTCAACACTACCGCTGGGTCTGGTGCAGAGGGCAGATCTCTTGTATATGGCATCTCGATAATTGGCCAGCGTATGTTTTCTGGTGACTGGGGAGGACTAAAGCAAATGAAATGAGCATCAACTCTGTGCAAAGGTAATAGTGATATTAAGAAAGGTGGGAAGGCGGGGGGTAGCAAAGCACCTCCTGATCAGACAGACAATCGACTTCGGCAGCCAAATTTCAACCACGAGTATTTACTCCATACACATGTGAGGTTATCGAGATAAATGGGCAGAGTCTCTTGACTCGGCACCGGAGGGTGGTGGGGGCAGAATCTGGATATGTGGTAATAACTCCCCGAGGGGATCTTGAGGAGCCGAAAGATGGAGACCGTGGTGTCCTAGAAGCAATGGACTAGCAAGTAGAGTTGTTTCCCCAGGGTCTGGAGCGACCCCAGAACTCAGATCCTAAAGGTACTTAGTACATGTAGTCACAGCCCGTAAACTTGTTCGTTCTTTGATCTGGGGTACTAGCACTGGTACTCTATAGACTACCACTACGCTGGAACACAGTAGCCCTACCACCCCCCTGCATCTCTGTACTGCTCCAAACACTTCTGTTTATTTACAACTTCATTGGAAACGAACCGTCGAAACGAAGCATTCTCGGCCACAGCACTGCTCCAAACTCTTGTTTTGTTGCCTCCTTCACTACCTAGGTACTAATAAAGGATAGATACAAATGGGAAAATAAAAGCGAAACGAAATGGAAATGAGTTATTGCTGGTGATGCAGTCCCTTGGTGTTGAAAGTGAAGTCACAGTCTGGGATCAGGAATCATGGATCCTAGATCTAGTAAGGGTATCAGGACCCTACTTCTAGATATACTTACATTATGGGGGCTTCAGTAAAAGTTGTAAGCATTATAAAACTAAAATCTTGTCATAAACGCTTCGAGAAGCATTCGGGATTTCTTAAGGACTTATAAAAGCATTCCATAAGGTTTCCATCATCCAGATACAAAAAGGATAGTTTTATCTGGCTTATAGCTTTTATCGAAACCCCTATAATGTAAGTAGATAGGCTCTAAATCTTAAATCTCAGAATCCGGGGTTCAGTCGAGAGCTGGTAGAACCCTATGCTGGTTCCCTAAGCCCTGGTATTGTCAGAGAACACGAAGCTTCTTGTGCTCCATGTTCTGGAAGCCGCGCGGTAGTTACAAGACTCCATACCTCTTACACTATTTCTAACTGACGGTCAGAGTTCTAAACTTCTCCGAGCGACGTCCTAGGGTGCTTGGATACAATGCTTAAGTGTAGGGCTATCGTATTGTACTTCCCTCGGCCTTCCGACATCCCCTGCTATTGAATTCCGTATAGATAAGGATGTTCCATTTTACTGGTGACTCGGCTAACTGTAAGGGTGGCGAGGACCAGGTTAGGATACGTAATGGAAGCAAGTGGCAGAATAACACTGATTACAACACAAACAACAGAAGCCCTACAGTCACAGCTCGGTAGTGAGTGGGTTGTTTATCATCATCACATACTCTTGATGAAACTTCCATAAGGACTAAAAAGGCATATCCACGCTTCCCACACTCAACCACCCTAACCGCCCGCTTACTTCGCGCCTGTCCTCATCTCCACTCTCTACCTCGGCTCATCCGTTACGAAAGGCGCACTGCCTCGCCTCCCAACCACATCACTTCTGCCGAAAACGGGTGTGGTGAGACCATCTCAGCGAGCCCCACGCAGAGGAAGTTCCCCTCAGCCAAACGAATCAGCGAGCTGGCCAGATAAAAAAACGTAATACGGAATTCCCATTCCTCCGCCTTCCTCAATTTCCGGAAGAAGAGGGAGGAATCTGTTGAGATGCATCAACTCGCCAATCAGTTCCCTACATCACGGTCCCTCTGCAGAAGAAGCGAGAAAGGGTGTCACGGCACAGGATATCGGCGTCACATCTAGGAAGTCCCATGTAATGGCGTTGCCACAAAATATCCGAGCGCCATTAGGTGATCAGCGATGGTATCCACAGTTACTACCCACAAAAACATCAGTTTATGCTTTTAGCAGGAGGCGGTAACTGAGAAGGGCAGTTTAAAGGAGTAGATGATTACTATCAGGCCCATTGCTTTTGCCGGCATTCTATTGATGGGAGGGGGTCACAATGAACACGCCTCCCGAGAGACATCTCGATTCTCTGAGCGAGCGAGCGAGTGATGCACCATGCCGCGCCTGCCGCGGAAGCATCCAGGTGGCAAAGACACAAAAAACGTGTCTCACAACCTCCCGTCCCACGTTCCTACATTGTGGCGGAACCACTGTGTGCATTATAACGTTTCGTAAAACACATCCCCCGATATATATCTCACATAATCTCACTCGCACCTCATCTGATGTCCAACTCAACCAACGCAGCGAACCAATGGTGCTTTTCAAGGGGGCATCTAATCCGCCTCCAGACAAAAGCAAAAGATATACGCAGGTAAGACGTCGCCTCCAACAGGATTACCTTATTCGGCGTCCAGTGTCCAACTGGCAATTGGGGGATATATCGCTAACAATCACATATGCATGGAAGGGTCTTTCAAAGCTTCCATCGATCCTTCCAGCATCACATACCGCCACATCTCTCATCGTTTCCCATAAACCCGCCGCCACATCACATCTCGCCCCCATCATCTTGACCCTTCCTATAAATACCAGCCACGCACTTCATAACGCCGACGAAAGAAAAAACAAACACATCCTCTGATGGGTTCAGCTTCGCGCATTGAGGTTATGAGAACCGTTTGCATGAACCATAAAAGACGATGAGATCGGAGGAATTCAAGTTAAGCTGACATTGCAGAAAGCAGGCGGTAATGATCAAGAATGAGCCATACCCACCACCACCCCGCCCTGCTCCGCCCCCCATCGGGACTGCCCGCCACGTATCCCCCCCTTCTCGATGGGTTTTTTAAGCCATTAACCAATAGCCGCGCAGCATTGCTTTTACCCACTGCACCCAATTGTAACCGCGCGCTGAGCGTCAGCTTTTCATTCTGATGGTGGGGGAAGGTGGGGTTTATGACGCACAACATCAATGCATTCCAACGTCATCATCAGGTAGAAGATGTATGATACCTGCTCAAGGTACCGTTACATTCGCTGGCAGTTTTGATATGATACAGGTAAGTAGATTGCCGAACCGAGGCGGGGTCGGATGCACATGTAATGTAATGTAAGGTAAGGTAAGGTAATGCAACAGAAGCCCCTCATGCGTGCTTCCATGCATATGGTAAGAAAGGCACCTCGGTTTATACCCACCTAGCACATCTCAGGCAGAAGTCTAGACGTTCAGGTAGGCTGAAGAGGAAAGCACACACCGTTTATTGGAGACGAAGCGAGCGGTATCTGCTACTGGATAACGAATATAGCCATTGCACCTGCTGTACCATATGTTGTGTGAGTCGCAATTCCAACTTCGGCAAGTGAATGAAGATGAAGCGACGAAATCGCAATCTTCACGATCCAACCCATAACAACATCCAACCAACCAAACCAAACCAAACCAAACCAACCAACCATCATCGCATCTCATAAATCAAGAAAAGTTATATCAAAATATAATCTAGCGAAGTAGCATAAAGTATACTCCTATAGAATCTTAATCTATTTCACGCATCCCCATCCTATCCTTTCGCATTTCGTTCAGCATCCCCACCCCGCGTAAGCCTATTCTAAAGCTATGACTCTACCCAGAAGCTTCAACGGGCGGCGAAAGCGAGTGATAGGGTATGGAAGCCTGACACGGATCTGACTGCCCTTCACATTCGCCTCAAAATTACCCCGTGGGGTATCTGTAGATTATTTCGCTCGCTCACATGATCAGATCTTCGGAGTCGCGTTCCGCCTTTTGCGCCCTTTTTTCAACCACAGATTTGTGCGAAGCGCCGGGCGCCCATAACAACCTTGGAATACGTACGGTCGCGATCGGGTTCGGTCGATCGTACCGCCCGACCGATGAGCAAGTCCCATCCAACCGCCTCGTATTTATATTAATGAGCCCCGTGAAGGTTTAGTTAAGTGAGTAAGTTTCACAATCCATTCGCTGGATGCCTCGGTGGAAAGGGCCCAATAAAACGGCGAAAGCCCCAAGCCGAGCCATATATCATGAATTCGAATCCCCTATCTGAGTCTTGTGCGCCCCCCACATCCCTCCAATCCCCACACTTTCCCCCCCACCCCTCACACATTTATGTTATGGGAAATTTTACCCCCTCGTAGGTAGCCATTACGCCCACGTTTTTTACTGTTAGAATTCGCTTGTGTATGTGCTCTTCGCACATGTCCGAGGAAGGACCGTGCTTTATGTAGGCATTAAAGAAAAATTCCGGGTTTTTGTTGGAACCCGAGCCGTGGAGAAAGGGCAGAAATTTTCTGAGACAGGGAATCGGGTCTCGGTGTTTATCTTAAAAGGGTTTCATCATTTTTTTCTACATCTCCAGTCTCACGATTCGGAAATGTAGCGTAGCCAATCCCAACCTTGCCTGTATCTCGGAGTCTCATCCCCTGGCGAGAACCTTTTTATTGGCCATGGTATCAAACCTAAATCCAAACCCCCCACATCTAAGCCGCCGTCTTCAACTTCAACAACCCCTTACCCTCCAGATAATTCACAATAATCTTGACGGCCTCCTCAACACTAACCTTATCCGTCTCAACCTTGATCTCGGGATCTACGGGAGCTTCATACGGCGCGCCCTCCGAGATTCCCGTAAAGTCCTTGATCAGCCCCTGTCTTGCTTTCTTGTAGAGGCCCTTTGGGTCTCGCTCCTCAGCCACAGAGATTGGAATATCTACGTGTACCTCAATGAATGGGATCGGCGGGTCGGCGTTCTGGTGTAGGGCGCGTGCTGATTCCCGGTCTGCAATGTACGGCGAAATGAATGATGTGATTGCGATGGTTGAGTTGTCGGCAAACAGTTTGGATACCTCTGCGATCCGTCGGATGTTTTCGTTCCGGTCTGCCGCGGAAAAGCCGAGGTCTTTGTTGAGGCCGAAGCGGACGTTGTCGCCTATCATGGTGTTAGTGGGCGGGAGGGGCGAAGAGTGCGGGGTAACGCTACCATCGAGGCGGTATGCGGTCACGCCGTTGTGGAGGAGGTGCTGCTCAAGTGCTGTGGCAATGGTGGATTTCCCCGAGGCTGAAAGTCCGGTGAGCCATATCGTCAGGCCTTGTTGGTCGTTGTACTTGTTACGCTCTTCGCGGGTGAGTCCGACGTGCCAGGTAATGTTTCTGAAACCATTTAGATGGACGTCCTCGGTCGGCGATGAAACGGGAGGAGGAGTAAGAGGGGAAAAAGCACTAACGTTGCCATTGTTGATGGGATGAAGTTGGATTGAAGGTGGGGTTTTTCCGATGTGGGCCCTTTTTTCTGTCAGCGCCTCCCTCCGGTTCCTGCCGATCGATCTGAGGGAGGACAGCATACTATGTTTTGGATAGGATTGAGTTTCCGGATGGAGGAGGACCGCGAGAAAGAAGGCGAGAGGAAGAATGAGAGAGAAACAAGTTGAAGAAACAATCGTCCCTGCGCTTCTGGTTATCCACATATGACGCGTTGTTATTTGGTGCTTTATTGGATTTCTAGTTTTTCGTCGCAATCACGCAATTCCACACCATCCATCCTCAAGGCTTGGACCAGTCAGTTCAGTCCCCGCATGCCCCACGGGTCTACGGGCTGGTAATCTCCTAACCCAGTGAGAGTGCAGTACTACCACCAGCAGCAGAAAGGCTCGGACAGCCTTGCGAATTCCAATCATGACTGGGTTGAGTAAGTGTTATTCGCTTCTGCGGGATGGGAGGTGCGGATGGGATCGATGACAGCACACAATGCATCCCGCAACCCCAACCCAAACCCACGTCGTCGATTGTTGGTAACAAGTTTAACCTCCGTTGCGTCCATCCTCCCAACTTCGCTTTTCGAGCCCAGCAAGCGGATTTCCGATATTCGGCTTCACCTCCTGCGGGTTCGCGCATACATAAGGGTAGAGAAGTAAGAGAGCGTGCATCGTATCGTACACTTCACCAACATATGCGTCCGTGCCGCCTGGGGCTGCCTCGATGGGGAAGCAACTATCTCGTCCTTTAGCCGGTCGCTTGTATCCGTTACAGACCTGCTCCGTTGTTGCTCTCCCTTCCCTTCCCTCCCAATGCAACTGCCGTGGCTAAAAACCCCCATCGGGAGATTTTTTGGGGTGTTCGTGTCCCAGCAACTCGGTTCCAACAGAGGCTTGCAACCGGGAAATGACAATTTTTATCCACCTTTCTACTTGCCGACCCACGACCCCGGATTCTGCCTACTTCCCCCCGCATCGTCGCTCTCATAAACAGAGCCAGCGATGAGGTAAAGTAAAACTTATATAGCATAAACACTTTTTCCTTTTCTTTCCGAGTTGCCTTCCTGATCGAATGGAGAATTTGATTACCAGGAAGCGGGCGAGCCAGCGGGCCGTCTCACTCCGTCTTTCGGCAGATTGACCTCGAGTTCATACACCCGTGTGTTCCCAAGAGAAAGAGACTGTTGTTTCCACAATCTTGGGTCGAACTCGTGTACCCGCCCCCATAAGTACAGTTCTGGGGCGTGTTTCGTGGCGTCGTTTACTTATGTGATGGAAGTCCATAGCGGCGTGGGGGATGACAGAGAGAGCGGTGAGGTGAGTCTGGAGAGACATTTGTGCGGAAATTGGGTGTTTTTGGGGACCTGAAGAATTCCCAGGGGGGGCTTGTTTCCTGAAGAATTTCTGTATTTGCCGGTATGTGGAGGGAAAATACCACGTAACGGTACGACTGAGGTAGTTTATTTTGTTTGAATGGATGGATGGACCCGGTATATGGGATATGTATGCCGTCATTTTAGATGAGGTTGAGAGATGAGCAGCACCACGTTTCGCTGTACATGTAATGTATGTAGGTATTCCACAATGCTTCTTCTCTCATCGGTGACGCTGTTTCGCTAACTGGTTTTTTCTTCAGGAACTCGATTCATCAGCCACACAACCCCCCGAGAAACCAAAACCTGCCTCTTACGTGTACCCAGTTGAAAATAAGATAACCATCCCAAACTGGACTGGCCTGGGGCTTTTGGTGAGTTTCATGGTGTTGGTTCTTGGGACAACCCCCACGAGAATCGGGAAGCAGAAAAAGCAACAACCAACCACCAAAACCAAAGTGCCGGTGTTTAATGGCGTTTTCTGTTTTCTCATCCTTTGGGAACGCCGGAAGTCCCAGCCTTGCTTTTGGCGAAACGCTGAAGAATATTCCTACTTTTCCTTCAGTTGGGTTCACCTACCTACTCTGCTCTAGTACGGGTACCAAATGAGAGTTTCAAGGCTACTCTACTCAGATGAGCAAGTAGGAAAAAAGCCTGCTTGCCGTATGTAGATAGTTTTTTTTTTTTCGTTTTCGGTGGAATCCGAATGTCGTCAAGGTGAGGCCGGTCGACTATTAGAAATTCTTCAGCTAGAGCGGTGGCGTTTTGTCACTGGACGTTTTCTGTTGGAGAGTTTTTGGAAACGGGGCGTCTGCTTGAAAGGGGCAAAGAGGCAGAAAGGCAGTGGGCATCACAGTGCCACGGCCTCATTCGAAAGGTTCAGGCAGCCTCATCACATCCCACAATGAGCCCAAGCGGAACCCGTCAAATTGGAAAGACGGTTGGGAACTTCGATCTGCCGATTTCCGAAGCTGGGTTGGAAATGATGGGTGAGAATTAGGTCTGTGGTCAGAGCGTATTTCTTTGTTACGAAGAGCTCAAGCCAGCACAGTGATGGGGGAGGGGGGCGGGCGGAAGGCGAAGGTGGAAACTTCTTCAGCTCCCCGTGTTTGTGTGAGTGTGATTTTCTGCCTCACGATAGGTCCTGCAGAATCTCCAATCGCAACGGTACAAGGCATTCGTTGGTTCCCAATGAACATCTGTGAATGGCTGTGCTCTCGACAAAACTGAGTCAATCCGGGGAGCCTGACGTACGCATTCATATCTTTAGACATCCCAGTACCCCAGCTTCTTGCGATAGAATCCGGATTTATTTCAGTATTTATCGTTGAAGAGCTCATCTCAGCTATCGGCCAACACTAATGATCGGATTGTTGCCGGATGTAGAGTTACTGGAGCTCAGGAGCGAGCTCTTTACGAGTTGACTGGGGTTGGGAGCTCTCAGACATCGCACTAGTTCTCCTAACACCCGTTCATTCGGTAGGTGTGTGGCGTTCTTACCCCATACCCGACTTGACGGGAGCGACTGTTACACCCATACACCCATACCACCACGCTGCCCAAAATGAAGGAGTGGCCCCCGCGTACTCTAGGTCCTCTCCGTTGGTTCAGGGGACTGTTTTGGGAGAGCCTTTGTCCCCGGTGCCCAAAACTAATATCTCGGCTCTTAGGTGACCCAGGTGGTAGCTCCTCTTCTCGTTCTGTGCTCTCGTATTATATATACCAGCCCCCGGAGTCTTCAGAGATTCTGCTTCGGCTGTATCCACGCATCGCCATCACCAGCAGCCTAGTACTAGTACTTGCGTTGATGCAGTGTCAAGTACCCTTACGCACGAATCACTCGCCCAAAGGGTACCGTCCAAGCAGTAAGCATTAGCTTCACATCATCCATACCTGCATCGAAATTCCTCTTTTGGCCCTGCGACGGCTTTGGCTACCTCTTTGTTTTGCCCTCTCGACATACCCCAATTCTGATCGCTCCCCCGCGCCTTAGAACTGCTTTTTTCGATAAAGTAGTGGTCGCTAGTCGGTTTGGGATTTGACAGCAAATACATATACCACGAACTGCGAAGTGCGAAGTGCGACTGTACTCTACTGCCGACAGCAGGGACAACAACGGGCATTTTCGCGATCCAGAGAACCCGCAGCAAGCAATCAACCTCGTCCATCCGGGCCCCCTTGAACGGGCTTTTCTATGCTACTGGCCATTTTGTTATAAGTTGGCAAAGGTACCAGACCGCGTCCAGTTGCCGTCGACCCTCATCCACCACTACCTCAATAACCACCGTGCCAGAGCCATAAGTAGCCTCGTTGGGCGCTGGACTGGCCTGCTCTACCACACCGCATCTCTCCGGAATAGTAGGGCGCTTCTCTCCGGCAGTGCTGTGCTTTCTTCGTTTCCGGCCACCCACGCTTTTCCCACACTCGCCCACCCGCATCCTCCCCCCCTCCCCAATTTGCGCCGCGAGATTCTCTTCGCGCGCTTCTACAACCAAATATTTACTTTTTCCGAAAACACCCAACTCATTCCGAAAGGCAACAAAACAACGCGGGGAACCCAGCCGACGTCAGTAACAACACACAGCTCACAACTCACAACAACTAAGCTTGCGACTCCTTACATCTACCCCTCAAGCCCCCCCCTTGATATAATAACACGACATCCCCCCGTTGGTGTTCAATATAATACCCCTTCCGACATCCATCAACAGGACCAATATTCATTCGCAACTACCCAGCCAACCAACATATACTCCCTCGCCGCTGTGGTAAAGATCTTAGTATTAACTTTGGATCTTTCTGCCACAAGCTCACGTTCGACTCGAATATAATACTCGCCAACAGTATTACAAACCATCCTTCCTCGAATGCCTCATAGATTCCAGGCACTTCTACATAGTCAATCTCGAGTCTCCAGACGTCTTACCAGACCGAACGAATATACCTGAGCCGTTCTATACCACAACTACCAACTTACCTACAAACGAACAATAACAACAACCCGAACATCAACCACCAACATGAAGTTCTTCGACTCCGTCTTCAACGCTTTCCTCTCCCGCGAACAGCGCGAAAGAGTCAACCAGAGCAGATGGGATAAATCAGTCGCGCAAGCTGCCCGCGAACTTGGTCTCGACAATGGTGCTATCAGCAAAACTCCTGTGCACCCTCCTACACCACCATCTACACCGCAGCTTCCAGAGCTCAACACCAACGTCCCCACCTCATTTCCCATGACACCATCTCTGTCATCGTCCTCTACAAACTCGTCCTCAAGCGGTCTCAACTCCCCAACCCGCTCTCGTCCATCAACATCATACTCAACCTCGCCACGCCCCGAGTTCCGGCGTCACCTCTCTATCCAACGGAAACCTATATCATACGACGCCCTGATCACCAACACTAAGCCTCCCAATGTACGACGAGCAAGCCAGGACGCAGCACCAACAACTCACCAGCTCCTTTACCCCCTCCCACCCTTGGGACCAATGGAGGGTATTGGAAAATACCGACGATCAGTCGATGTTACTGAGACTGAATACTTGGACACATTACAACGCAATACAATAGCAGCTCTGCAACCTTTCATCCTCCAAGATGACCGCGTCTCTCGTTTCCGCCGTGACACCACCACTCCACCAAGAGCTTACTCCGTCTCTCCACCGATGGAGCAACGGCTGGCCATGCAGAGCGAGATGGTGAATCGTCTAGCAGGCGAGTTGGAGGCAGCAATCCAGGCCCAGCCTATTATCGAAGAGTTCGAAGACCTCCCTTCACCTCTCGAGGTCGCAGTTCGAAACAACAGCCGGCCCGTAAGAGTGGCATCAAGACGGCGAGCACAGAACAGCAGAGAAAGAACCAAGGCGGGTGCGAAGCGTGGGGGGGGGGCTCAGGCAGTTGGGGGTATCACTAGGGGTGTTAAGAGTGGGAAGGGAGCAACAGGAGGATATAAGGCCAAGGCGAGGAGGGAACCGGATATGAGTGCCAGCATGGAGACTTTGGTTTCTGGCGAGGAGTAGTTCCATTCCAGATATTTTTTTCAGGCGGAGTTCTTGGGATTTAGCGATGTGTTTTTCTCCTTTGTTTCTTGGATACCATGATATGATATGATTCTGGGGGTTTACGATTACGATTTTTCTTTGTTCATGTCCTTTCATTTGCATGTTTGGGTGGGGTTTGGAGTGCAGGATATTTGGGCATTATGGGGGAGTCTTATCTGCTTTTACTTTCTACCTGGCTTGATATATTTAGTAGGCGAGCGGGTGTTTTCTTCTGGCATATAGTTTTTTTCCCCTTTCTAACATCTGGAGATTCATATTCGGCGCCTATCCATTATTACACCACTATTACTACTACTACCTACTACCTATTAACTATTGTGTATTATTGGGGAAGAGATCCCACTGCATTTTAGAAACAGATGGACTCTACATGGGGGGGGAAGGAACGGAGGAATGGAAGGGAGGGGAAGTGGAATGAGAATCAGGAATAAATGATATTACTATACAAAAAACAAAGCGCCCTTTGGTTCCTTACATCGTTTCATTCTTTCATGTGCAAAAATGTGTGTGTGTTGTGTCGTGTGCGTTATGTGAGGGTGAGTCTGGCTTTCCTCATCATTAATGAGCCGGCGCTAGGATTGTGACGTCGTTTTTTTCCTTACATTCCTTGCATTCCTACACAACATTCATAAATATATTAAATTAAATTCCCCATCATCTCTTCAAAAAAACCATTTTGCACGAGGGGAGAGGAAGCAAAGAAGCAACATCTAGAAGAAAAACCCTTACATGATGCTTAATTACAGCACATGGGGCACATGAGCCGGCGGTGGTAGTGGGGTTTGCAGTTTGCAGGCGTTCACAAGCCTCTTTTTTTTTTGTTTTGTGAAGAATTTCCATGAAGATTCCTGGTCGGATCCAAAAGCCACAAAAAGGATAACTTGCTTTGCTTTGCTATGCTTTTGCTTACATTTCTTACACTTATCCTATCCTATACTACCTATCCGCGCTTATGAATAACCGACCGAAGGGAAAGTTTTCCGTTCGGCCCCGTGCGTCGTAGGTGGTCGTCCGCACAATATCAAAACCCCCAAAAATTTTTTTGCACGTTCACTTTTTATGTACTTACATGTGGTTGTCACACGAAAATTCCATCCAAAGTCCCCGTTGCATGCCCCCCTTCCCTTTCCCCTTCCCTCTCGCCCGGGCGGTGAGTAGGAAGGAAACTTTGCGAATTGATTGAGTTCTACAGGATCCAATTGCGAGTAAACAATTAGCGATTTTCCCTTTTTCCTTTGTTGTTTTCCTTTTCTCTGTTTCTTCCATGTTCCCGGCCTAGTCCCCCCGTCGTGAACGAAAGCAGTTGAATCAATCATAGCCAGCGGGCAGGGAAGTGCATTTCAATGTTTCATGGATCCATATCCACCCCCCACTGAAACCTCAAGACTCAAGACCACCCCCATGGCACACACTGGATGAAGAAAAATTATAATAATAACCCCACGGGATATTTTTTATGCACAACAACATTGTGCCAGATCCTGCAGACAACAACTCAACAAACATCATGCCCTCCACAATTCAGCCTTCCACAATTCACCTCCCCCCCCCCCCCTTCCCCCTAACATGGATATCCAATACTAATGCTGGACAGAGGGCAGGAGGGTTAGGGCTTTTTGCACCTGCATGAAGCTGAAGGGTTTGTAGCTTCTCTGTTGGTACCGATTGCAAGGATATATCCGAGTGTGGGTTAGCTCAATCGTTTCGCAACTTACTGACAATAACGCTACAGCTGCAAGGTGACGGGGGACATTGGGGGGGGGGGAGGGTGAAGGTGAAGGGAATGGAAAACAACGATCGGAGTGTGAAAGTTCGCCAAAGAAAAAACTTCCCGTAATAAATGAGGTAAAAAAACAAGTGAGGGGGAAATAGGGCGGGGAGGGAAAAAAGTTCCAGATGGGATCGATCCACTAGTAATCACTCGGATCCCTACACTATTAACAGGTGCAGACTATTGATTGGTGATATTTTGCAACTATAATGGAGTGCACTGCAGTAGAGGTAAAAAGTTAATTGAGTGCTTGTATGCTCGTCGTGGTGGAGTTGCTTCTACTGGAGATTGGGTGCCCTATCCATTGGACAGATAGGCGCATTGAGCTCCCTATGCTTAGCTGTGGTCTGAGAAGTGAGATGCATGGCCAGGTAGTCTTAAATGCCAATTGAATGCGTCAACCCCCCCGGTATCATGTCAAGTTTACATAACGGAGTTGTTGTTGTCATCTTACTCTCCGCTCCTCAGTCTCTGGTTTGAGATGCCGCCTTGTTCTCCATGTTCATGCAACCGTGATTGAGGCATATCGTAGTATCTACCCCATACTGTCCGCTTTCGTTATCCGAGGTGCGTGAGTGAGCTTCGAGAAGGAATTAAAGTTGGTGTAGTGCCAACAAGGCAAATCATCGAAATGCACTGCATAATTCTTTGCATCACTGCAGCACTCTAGTCAGTTTGTGTAGGGCGGGCAGTCATAACGGTAAATAACAGCAGCTAGAGATCGGCGTATTTTTTTTTTTGAAAATAACAATTAAAAATGACAGAGGGATCTGGTTCGTAGAGAGGCTAGATGAAGTCGGTCGTTTGACTCCCGACCCGAACCCCCGAAGCTTGAAGGAGAGAGAGGGGGGGAGTGGGTGTACACTCTGACTCCCTTAGTGGTAGATCATATATCTGAAATCAGGAATGTAGAGGTTCATTCTACCGCACCAGTAGAGTGGCGGTTGTGTTTGTTGCAGCCACCGCCAGGAGACACTCATCTCCGTTGATGACGGGAAAGGAAACAATGTTAACCAGCCGTTCAATATCAGGTCATGGCCCCCGCATTTCCCTCTTGCAGTGGATCCGGATCTGGTTCGACAGCGGTACTGGTGCTGTTACGGGCGTCAAATGTCGCAATCAGCGGGGGTTGACCTGTGAGGTGTCAAACATCAACAAAGCCACCGGCCGAGTTGGTGTCTCGACTTGCCTATCGCTTAGCCGGTTGCTTGCTTGGTCACTCGGGGACGCATGTTGGCGATCGTGATCGAACAGGCCAGCAAATCTGCCTTCGAGTAAGCAACGATGATAGCTAGGGATGGCGGATCCAACAGACGGTTCACGAGTGCCAACGTGAATAACTGGTAAGCATCCGTTTTTAGAAACCGGCATAGGCGTTATCGGTGGCCGGCAACCGTTGAGCCACCTGTTCCTTCCAACTCTGTCTGCATTCTTTCTTTCTCCTTTTTCTCTATTTCCATATTTCCATCTTTACTTCTGCAGCCACTTTAATGGTTGCATGCAATTTCCATTTGATCCACAATCGGTGATTTTCACTGCATCGGCATCAGCGACGAGCTGTAATGAAGAGTTATGCGGGCTTGAAACGGCAAACTGACCTAATATTCGGCATTGATCGCAGATCGCAGGATCGGCAGAAACGAACCAATTTCAACCACAGCGGCATTTACAATGTCTGGAGCCGCTAAATATCATACCATATATTAACTTTATCGATTTCAAAGGCCCGAGCCGATGTGCGTCGATAGAATTTAGACCCGGCAATACAAGACAGCGGGGAATGTCTTCTGATAGAAACACAGACTAATTCCGCGAGAAACAGATTCTTGGACATCCGACCGGTTGATCCCATCACCCTCTATCACTCGGAATTCCAAATGTAATTATTCCTTCCTCCGGCAGATTTCATTCTCCAAGCCATCGTCAGAATTCGCTACCAATATTTCTGACATCTCAAGTAACCTAGCTGAACAACACGATGTTCGTTGGCCTTATTTTATTCGCAGTAAGCGACGCCACGCCACGGCAGTCGTTGAGGCGAATGACGCCCCGTCATTCGGGGCGTCTTACCACAGATGATATGAGCTGCAGGTGCCAATTCAACTTTTTGGTGCCACAACTAGACGATAGTTCTCGCGGAATTACCGTATATCCACTTCCGTATGATGCACAGTCAACTGACAGACCGTTTGCGCATCCATTCAGCACTACAATGGCGCAGAGTTTCGGTGTCGCATTCAGCTTGAACGTATCAGCGATATAAGACGGACTTTCAGTGGCGTAGGATGTGCGGCCAGACCTATCGATTTTACTTTCGACGACTCCAGTTCGGTGAAGCCCATTTGGAATCGGACCGAGGGTGGTCGAACTTTACGACAAGAGGCTGGAAAGAGCCGTGAGGCGATGGAGCTGAATCCGCCTGATGCGGTGCATTGTGTAGCACTGATTTGATGCGTATGTGGCGATCGAGTCGGTTGATTCGGCCGGAATTGGGGGAGTGGTTGCTTGCTAAATGGCGGGGTGCGCTCCTTTGAGCTAGTTCTGTCAACTGACAGTCATTATTCCACGTAGGAACGCGGTCTCAGGGACTGATATTGGGCTCGCGGATTGATGATCGTTTGCATGCCCTGTCTACCCCCATACAAGCGGAAGCGGTTGCGGTGAGCAGGAGGCATCCGGACTGAGACTGAGGGGTGGATGCAACGCTGATTTGGTGAATGCGACTTCGCCGATAGCCGTCTGAAGAATGTGGGGATAATGTCCAGCGGTTCCTTGGATTAGTTTCTTGGTACTGGGATCGTGCGGACAGTTCGGCAAAGCAAAGGAAGAGCAATTCAGTGAGGCAAAGGAAGAGAAAGAAGTTGAAACAAAAAGGTTGTTCAAGAATCGAAAACTAAAGCGGTATGCAAGCGATAGATATCGGATGTTTTTTTTGCACAGCGACGTGTTAAGTGCCATGTCACAAGCTAAACAATCAGTCACTTGAGGAGATGCACCAAGTTGCCCGAGCTGCGAATCACCGACCGCAAACGTCTGCGTTTTGGGCCTGATGCATATGACAACAGTCCACGGATGTACTCTAGAGCAGTTACGCCTCGCAAAAAAGCAACATCATGATTATTTGCTAGTATTCCTAACTTCTACTGAAAACGCAAAAAAAAAAAGAGAACAGGTCTCCAACTTTAACCCATCTATCATTCCCAATAAACAAATTGCATCCGTGTCCTGATGTGCCCGCCGGTTAACTCTATCAATTAATCCTCCCAAATCTTCCTCTTCGCCTCCTCCTCCTTCTTCTCTTCCTCTCGCTTTCTCTCCTTCTCTTCCTCCTTCCTCTTCTTTTCCTTCTCCCTCACCGCGCTGTCAAATTCCCTCTGTTCCACTGTGCTCTTAGTCCTCACCCCAAGAGCGGCCGAAATCATCCTTCTCGCAACTGCATCTGTAGTTGTTGGGCGCTCAGTCTTTTCCTCGGCTACCACGGCGATTGGTGTTCGCGGCGTGGGGCTTCCGATCCCGAGTGTAGCAGAGGAACCGCGTCGGTGGGAGTGGATGGGAGAAGTCGGTGTAGGTGGTGGAGGGTTGAAACCGGCCGTAAATTCATCGTCTAGTTTGCCTACTTCATCATCTTCGGAGGACAGGTCGGCGGTTTCCCAGTCATCAACAGGTTCTTCTCGGTTTGGTTTTTTTTTGAGCGCGGTTGGCGTGGGCGAAGGCGATATGTGGAGTGAGTTGAGAGAGCCGGAGAGGTTGGCCATCTTTGCGTTGGCGGGGTACGTACTGTAGGCTGTGATGATGATGATGCAGTGATGCATTGATGCAGCGAGCGAGGATGGGTAAAAGTACCTGAGCTGAGGGGCGGCAGATGCCGACTAAATTGTGGGGTAGATCGTGTTAGTTCGTTGTCTTAGGGCTCACGTGGAGCGAGGGTAAACACAAATCCAACGACTCATGCATAACCATCACATTACAACGCCGAGTGCGGGGGACAGATTTCTGTTGGTTTGTTGGAGGACATAACATGATGCCAAACTCATGAACTGATTAAGATTTGAGGTAACCGGCAGGTGAAGTCCCAACAAGCAATAAACAAACAACTTTTTCATCTCCCGTGCCGCCACTGCTGCTGCCAGGACTATCGCTCCTTCAAAGCCTTATTGCGTTTCTCTCTCCGCTTCAGTCTGTCTACCTTGCGCTGGTGCATCCGGGCTGCCAATTTTTCGTAGCGCTCCTTCTCTTCTTTTCGCTCGCGCTTTTCTTTTAGGGCTTGAGTGATTTCCTAGAAGAGGACGGACGTCAGCATTAGTCCACATGATCGTTCTGTAGGGTTTTTTGGTTATGGGATGAGGAAAGTAGGCCGATTTGCGGGGGGTGCGCAGTAACGCGAAAAGAAGTACCTTCTTCTTCTGAATCTTCTCATCCTTCAGCTCCTTTTCTCGCACCTTCATTGCCGCCAATGCTATCCGTTCTGTTTGTCGCTCCTCGAACGTCTTACGCGCTGACTTCATGCCGGGCCGGAATTGCTGTTTGGTGGGTTTCCATTGCTTGCCTGTTCGCCAGTTCAGCCAGAATCGCCTAACGTTTCTAGTGGCTAAGGGTAGGGGTGCAGACCATTTTTGCGAGTGCCTTTGACTCCGGCGGGGGTTGTGCTTTCTGTTGTGGTGGGAGCCGCCGTGTTGGTGGTGGTGGGGGAGGTTGATTCGGACATTGTGAATTGTGTGAGGAAGTCTTGAAAGCTCGACTTGAAATTATTTCACACGTGGCGGAAGCTGCCGTGGGGCTGATGGCTAGGGGTTAGGGCTGAGGGTGTGGCCATACTTACATGTATTGAGTTGTTGATACAAGGTCTACCACCACTGCTGTGCGCCTGACGGTAAAGACTCAAAATTCACGTTTACCATTATCTGCCCATTACGCCATTATTGAGGTGGAAGTCATCTCCCAGAAAACATCTACAGCTAATTCTAGGAACAGATGGTTGAAGACAATAAATTATGGATTGGGTGGATGCAAGAAATCGACTCGTGTTAGATCGGTCCATAGATTCGTAAGCCGGTCAGATAAAATTCTCCACTGCTGCCTGAAGTTGTTGCATGTGTCATGTTCTCGAATTTCTTAATTAGTTCTATATATGGATGGTGTATAGATGGCTTGATGGAGTTGATTGATGCTTCATGTTCTAGATGTGTTGTGTTAGATGATGGGAGATCATCAACAGACGTCGATATTACAGAGAATGAGACTCGATCGAGTGCTCTAGTTCTGAAAGTCTAAAAGACCCGAGAAGATCATTTGAAAGCATTGAGCTCGAAGGAGCATCTTAACATGTGGCAGTTAAACCAACCTGCCCTACCATCGAATCGGGTGACTTTGCAATCCATAACATTAAAGAAACCACTCGTGTTCTGTCCAAATGGGCAAGATACTGAACGAAATGATTATTGTCAATAAAAAGGTTGCAAAATCGGAAGAGTCTTCATCGACCGTACGCGGAAGCCATACGTGAGTGTTCTATTCGACCGAAAACATGAACAACTGCCACTTCTCCAATTTTTCGAACCATCATCACTGACTTCCTGCGAACCCCACATCTCGGAAATTCCCAGAGCCTGACCACCGCAGGAAACTTAGAGAAGCTTATGACCAGCATGGTATTTGTAAAAGTCATCCAGCGGAAAGGTCACTGCTGGCTGCAAGTGAGACTTCTCCGTCAGTTTTACTTATAATGTGATGTGTGGTAATTATGGGTTGGTGAGATTTTTCTTTACTTTTCTGGTGAATTTTCCCTCGGTCGGTTTTTCTTTGCCCTGAATGATGGGATATATATGTTTTTTGTTGTTTTCGAAAAGAGAAAGAATCGAGCAATTACGGATGACAGTAGTACTGGAGTATGTGTGAGAAACAGTGAGTGAAGTACTGAAACAGCCTATATGGCCTGATTTACTTGAGTAACTCGCATAACCGCTGCAAATATGGTAGAGGCGTCTAAAAGGAAATAGACCTAGAACCGAACATTGCCTACCAGATTTATCCCCTACAGGCTCGTTTTCTTCAGATAGGTTGCATTTCCCGTTTAGGTAACGGTTTATGTCTATAAGTCAGTGAAAAGTGGCAAAAGCGACCATATTATTGGCCACTGTGGCTGATTACCATCGCAAAATTGCCTAAATTGTAAATGCAACCTATCTGAAGAAAACGAGCTTGTAGGG
The DNA here is from genome assembly GCA_015178995.1 of Trichophaea hybrida. Taxonomy (NCBI): domain Eukaryota; kingdom Fungi; phylum Ascomycota; class Pezizomycetes; order Pezizales; family Pyronemataceae; genus Trichophaea; species Trichophaea hybrida. Next base: position 88,682 of record WHVE01000057.1, read on the forward strand.
AATAGCTCTCTCCACCAGCAGTCGAGGGAGTCGCGTAACCGGCATCGGATTTAACCCGGAATGTTACACAACCGATCCCCCACATTTCAACTCTCAGTGCTCAGTACTTAAACAAATAACAGGTACACAGGCGGTCAATGAAGTATTTAGCACTGGCTGTTGTACAGATATGCCATCACTAACTCGAGCTCTAGCCCTCCGTCCTCTCCTCAAGCTTCAATCTTGTGTTGGAGCCCGTCGGTGCATCTCAAATGCTCTTTACGACTCCACTCTCAAGAACCTCAAAATCGACCGCAACACCCGCGTCATTTACCAAGGTTTCACAGGAAAAGCCGCAACCGTCAATGCCTTGCAATCGATACAATACGGAACAAACATAGTTGGCGGTTCGGGAACATCATGGCATAAAATCCCGTAACATGCTAACTTCCAACGCAAAGGCGTAACTCCCGGTAAAAGCGGAATACATCTAGACCTACCTCTATTCCCAAGTGTTTATGAGGTTCAAAAACACCCCTCTATACAACCAGATCTTAATTAACCCTCTTTAGGCCGCTCGTGCCCTGAAACCCACCGCAACCGCAATCTTTGTTGGCGCCCCACATGCTACCAGCGCAATCGAGGACGCAATCAAGGCCGAGATCCCACTCATCGTTGCGGTGGCAGAACATGTCCCGTTACACGACATGCTCCGCGTCCACTCTATTCTGCGCACACAAAGTGCTTCTCGCCTTGTCGGGGCAAATTGTCCAGGAATTATCAACCCACGTGCTCACTGTAGGATTGGGTTTATGCCGCACCCGTCATTTCTTCCAGGTAGCATAGGGATCGTGGCAAAGAGTGGGACGTTGTCTTATGAAGCGGTGGCATCGACTACTCGCGTTGGACTTGGTCAGAGTCTTGTTGTGGGGATGGGCGGAGATACGATTGCTGGGACGACTCTGGCTGATGCTGTCGAGATATTCTTGGAGGATGAAGGAACGGAAGGGGTTGCGATTATCGGGGAGATAGGAGGTGCCGCTGAGATGGATGTTGCGGAGGTTATACAGGAGTATAGACTTGGTGGAGGGAAGAAACCCATCATGGCGCTTGTGTCTGGGAAGTGTGCGGTGAATGGGAGGGTCATGGGACATGCAGGAGCACTGCGAGGGTTTCACCCTACCGTAGAGGACAAGATAAAGGCATTGGAGAAGGCGGGAGTGGATATGGTAGAGCACCCGGGGATGTTTGGGGAAGGCATGATGAAACTTCTTGGACGAGCGATGCCACAAGAACCAGTGAAGGGGATGGGACCAGGTGGGCCTGGCCAGAGGCGGGGTTTGCATACAATGACGCGGAGGCGCACAGTTTTCTCCGGGGCACAACAACTAGGGCAACAAAAGAGGTCGCTGTATACTGAAGACCCAAAGGTTACGCTTGAAATTCTCAAGCAGGTTGGCTTCTTCTTTTCATCCTATTTCACGGCGTATCACTCATTCACTATATCCAGTTTGCCCCCGAAATTCCTGTTTCTCTGAAATGTCCCTTCACACCAACATTTGGCCTAGGAATCTCCATTAACGGCACCGCAACCCGCGCTCCAGCTCTTCTGATCACCCCTGTAGAGAGCACCTCAGTAACATTCCTCCCATTCGACTACTTGGGTGCACCGCCCGCTCAGACTGCGTTCGAAAAACTCGGGCTCTCGCCTGACAAAAAATTTGACGACTTCTTTCTTCTCGTTAAGGAGATATATGGGCTATTTATGGGGTTGAAGGCGTATACCATCTTCTTCTGTCATATCTCTGCCTCTGGTGTGCATCTGCACGATTCCAGAAGCTCGGTTTTACGCTTTGATCACACATTACCCCCTCTAATTACTGTATCTTCCTCGCAAATCTCTGAAGAATTGGAGGCTGCCAAACATGGAATCGTGTATATCACGCTACCTGGAGAGGGTAACATAGGAACACTGGTTAATGGCGCAGGACTGGCGATGAATACTTGCGATATGATCAACGCTCGTGGAGGCAGCCCGGCGAACTTTCTGGATACCGGTGGGAAGGCGACTGGAAGGACTGTCGTGGAGGGATTGAAGACCGTTCTGGCGGACAAAAGAGTAAGTTTACCGTAACTGGGACAGCACTTCAACCTGTGTAATCAAGCGACTTCAGTCTGCTCTAGATGACCGAACAATCTTTTGCAAAAGGTATTACTTTACTAAGGAGAAGAAGCTTTCTGACAGGTCTACATAGGTAAAAGCGGTGTTTGTCAATATTTTCGGAGGACTCACGGATTGCGCTATGATTGCAGAGGGCATACTCATGGCATATAAGGAGCTGGAGATGAACGGCAAGGGAGTTCCTTTAGTAATTAGATTGAGGGGTACAAATGAGGAGGTTGGACAGAAGATGGTATGTTCTTGTCTCCACCATGCTCGGGTAGAGGTTGATTGTTTGATACACAGATCTTGGACAGCGGATTACCTGTGCTTGCGTTCGATAATCTGGATGGAGCCGTGGAGAAGGTGATTGCACTTGCCAGAGCGGCAGAGCTAGATCGTGACGACAGCATTTCCTGTTAGTAATCAAAGGTATCGCTTAGCGCACATCACCACTGGGGCTACACTGGCGTACCACTAACGGCCATGAATTATTGGAAAGACTTGGTAATAGTTGTCGTTCTTTATATGTAGAGTGTAGAGATTGGTAACCGTACTTCTCCTTATCTCCCTCCCAACCCCAATATAATTCACCACTATCATTCATATAATCTGCAATGCTAAACCCATGATTCTGTCCTGACATTTGATGGATACCCATGAGAGTGGCTAGAAGACTGTGCTTGGGCAAACTGGGCAACCAAATTTGCGATCGAATGAATTCATGCACCTACAAGAAGATACCGTATAAAATGTGAAGAAAATTGAATGAGTTGAGAGAAAAAAATGTAAATAAAGCATTAAAGCACTAAACCGAAAATGGTATGTGCTCCCAAATGCGGACAACGGAAATGTAACCATGCCATGGCATATAAGTAGTTACGATACCGGTGAGTAGGTGCTACAGCCTTTAATTTTACACAGTACTGCATTCTACAGGCTTTGTATGCACTTCGGACCCGCAACCCTGGTTCGGGTAAATAAGAAAAGGAAAGCTGCAGCCAAACGATACAAACGCCGGAAATGTAGAGACGATATCACGACATGCACAATTCGTTGCTCCGCCCTTTCACCCAGCCGCAAAATACAAAACACGTACAGATAGATTCAGTCTCACAGAAGGAAATCAACTACTCAATACTACAGCCTTATTTTTCGGGTAGTAACAAAATGGATCGGATCCTGCTGGCCCGGAGAATGGTGTGGTTCGTTGGGAAGATCTAAGATCTACGTATGAGACACGCTATCGTCTAACGTCTGGAGAATCCCAAGCATCAGCATGTACATGCTACTTACTTAAGTACCGGTACCCAGGACCTCCTATCTCTTGGTAGGTAGTATATAAATGCAACGTTGCACGCCTCTTTAATTAACAGTGTCTGGCAGTTCTGTACGGCACCTGGTTCCTCGCTCCTAAACACGGCGAAGGCTGCTTCATACGATTTATATATTTTCATTATTCCATTCTAGAAGCTCGAGGGACCCTACTAGAAAGTACTCGATATATCCCACCATGTATGCCGTTCTATTTCTGCTGGGTCTTGCCCTCCCCGCGCTCGCCGAGCGTCCGTTCCTGAACGAACCAGACACTGGTCTCGTTATTGATACTGTGCAGATTGGAGCTCTCCCGGCGTTGAAGGATATGTTTACTGCGCCGGATTTTGAGGCTGCGGCAAGACATATGCCCATAAGGAACTACTGTTTGTTTACACTTTTGATTCAGAGCTGCCGGGGAAAAAGCAATGGTGCTGACGGATAATGGGAGAAAACAACATATTACCGCACAAGCTCAGCGGGCGAATTCTGTATGTATCCTTGAACTGAGGGAGGGGGAAGTAGTTCGAAATTAATGATAGTATAGCATACCGGAGGGCTCTCGAGATCTACGACCAAGTGAAACTGCGGCCACGGCTACTCCGAGACGTGAGCAACATCTATCTCGTACCTTCCCCCCCCCCCAGCATAACGCCATCATACCCACTAACCCACCACCACCACCACCAGACAAAAAATCCTCGGACACACCTTCAGCACACCCTTCTTCATTGCGCCCGCCGCAAACGCAGGTCTCGCACACCCACGCGCAGAACTCAACCTCGCCGCAGCCGCCGGAAAGGCAGGAATCCTATACGCACCCTCTCTGTCCGCCACAAAACCAATAGAAGAGATAGCGGCGGCTGCCCCACCAGGTTCAATCCTATTTCACCAACTATACGTGTCCGCGAACCGGACAAAGCTTCTCTCAGACCTGAAGCGAATCGAAGATAGCGGGTTTAAAGCTATTTTTGTAACTGTCGATAATCCAATCCATGGAATCCGATCACGGGAGGCCCGATACGGTTTCTCAAATGTGACAGACCACGACCCACACTTCTCGTGGCGCTCCTATGCCGAGCTGCGGAAACTGACCAAGCTCCCTGTGATCCCTAAGGGGATCCAGACTGTTGAGGGCGCAAAAATGGCGGTTGAGGCGGGCGCGCCGGCGATATATATAAGTAACCATGGTGGACGGCAATTGGATTATTCACAATTGCCGATTGAGACGGTGTTGGAAATATATACGCATGCACCCGAGATATTTAAGAAGACGGAAGTGTTTGCAGATGGTGGAGACGTCAAGATCTACCGGTACACAGATTTCTTGAACGTATTATGTTAGAAACTTCAGGATCATTATACCCGTCAGCGTAAACCATCAAGTTTCGTGCATCAATGGGGTTCAGCCCTGATCCTAAATCTGCAAGTAATTCTAAAACTTGGTTCACTTGCTGTGCGTGCATAATGGGAAAATGGGCTGCCATCGTGAGGACTCCCGTCTGTTCCTTTTTAAGAGTACGCCGGCGCTCGCTTCGTACTCGTTGTACAGCAGTGAGAGCTTAGCCAGTTGCGCGACAGTCAACGATTTTATATTTATGTCAATATCTTCCCCGTACTGAGGTCCTCGAATGAGTAGCCGATGCTCATCGTTTAGGACCACAGTGAGTTTAGAGGGTTTAGAGGGTTTACCCCCTGTATCGGCCTGACTAGGGATTTCTCCCTGGTTTCCGCTTTGAGAGCTGCTATGGACGCTGCCTCCAACGTCTGCCGTACGACGATTTGTTCCACTCCTTCCATCATACTGCTTGCACCTATTACCCCAACCACTAGGAGTACTATGAGACGAATGGACCCGATCATCATTGGATATTTCCATAAATAAACTACTAAAACACTCCAGGATCATATTGGCACAATCAATATATTGAGGATAGATGATAATAAATATCCCATCGTTAGAATGAAAAATCCAATCGAGAATTGAAATGTCTCAAAAGCAAGCTTGGCCTGTTCGTTCGATAGCGGTAGAAGCGGATTGATGTGTTCTATTGCAGAGGATCTGCTGGTCGACGAGTCATAATGACCGGTGGAATAAGTTCAACGTAGACGTTTGGTGCGATTATTACGAGACGGTTGGCCAAATACCTATTGAGAGCCGATCCCGAATTTGCTTCCAATTTTTAACCGTCATCATTTCTGTTGTAAGTAATCTCCCATATTGGCCCATCTGCATGAAGTGGAATAATATTCAAGTATTATAACTCAACAAGTTTATCACGGACCTCAGAGATTACGTCGAAGGCAGTAGTTGGAATAATCGGTTCTTCAATCTTCGGGAGCTCGGGCCCTAAGTCGAGGCAAGCCGCAGCAATATTCGACTCGTCGATCTCCGGGATGTCTTGAACGAAGCTAATCCCTTCCGCTCCATTTTGATACCGGTCCGGATATACAACCTTACGAGTTTCATCCTCGATGCTATCGGCCCGCTCTCAAAATCCCTTGAAAGCCATATACATTTTGCTATTTCTTGGTGCTACAATGTGTAGACGGTCTTCTGCAACGTTTACGCTCTTACAAGGCAAGTCGACAAGAACGGCACTAGCGAGCTTCGTTTCTCGAACAAATTTCTTCCAGGAAGACAGAAGCTCATCACGGACTCCGCTCAAATAACGATAATTGCGACAATGCATAGCATCAAGCTGTTCGAAAGTGAGGGATCTCCTATAGCAGGATAAGGTATCTAAAGATACAACCATTCGTCATGGCTTTAAGTTTCCGAAACCACTTCTCAGGGACATCTATGAGCTCCTCGAGGTTGATCTGCTCTGCTTCGTACATTTTTGATGGTGATGGGCCGCTGGCAGACGATGCCATGGATGGTGAGGACTCTGGCAGCGGAGGTCTCAGGAGAAGCGACGCTCGGGGTGGGTAAATGGGTCCATCATGAGGCGGACTAAACACCAAACATCAGCTACTCATTCCTATGTTGTTGACCTCTATGGAGAGCATTCAGGTATGGTATACCTAGGTACGTACAGCTAGGAGGTTAGGACAGGGAGATGGATATAAGGAGTTGTGAAGTTGGTGGTGGCGGGGTTCGAGAAGACCCTAGCTCATGTAGTCCGTGCGCAAAGTTTAGACAAAATTCATTAGACTTGGCGTTAGATGCATCCTCCAAAGATACGGATTTTTTTCTTTTTTAATTTAATTTACTAGTGGTGCTCATTGATTTTAATAAGTACTTAAGTATTTGGGTGGAAAAGGAAGCAGGAACTGGGTACCAAGACATTTCCACATACTTCTTCTAATAGGGGTTTCGCTGTCAATACACATCTGTTACGTTATATCATGAAGCGGTATATCCTTGATGCTAGTGGAAAATAGTGTTGACCACGGGACGAAACGAGACGGGACGATCCTGGAACATCTCGTCTCTTTGACAAACGGATCGTACGGATTAGAGCTGGAAGAGGATTCTTTCCCCAAGACTTTATCGGCAAGAACTGAACCGACATGGTTGGGGGCCTTCATCATACTTCGATGACTTCACAGGATCACTCAAAGTCTCATGGGAATAACGCAGAGGTGGTATGGCGATAGAAGGCCAGATACACTCCGGCCAGTCTTTGTTTCCCTATATTGGCTAATTGTCATATCGTACAGGAGTATCGTATGAATATTTGGTTGGAGACTTGGTTGTTGGATTTCGTTGTGACCTTGGGGCAATTATCTGCGAAAATTTTGAACTTGATGATAGTCTTTGGGTATCTCGTTTCGTGGAAAACACTAAGCGGAGTACTAGCAGCTTCCTCCATGTTTCCTAGAATCGACCTCGTGTCCCTAGAACACGTTGCCAGCACATTGCAATAGAGACTGGCATTTGAAGTTTCAAAGACTGGATTGGCTAAGCATCGAAAGCTCTCTGAGCTCGCGCGATTATGCCGCTATCTTGAGACCGAAAGCACGGCAACTGAGGCTACTAAGCAAATCGAGCAGAGGTAAGTATTCTATAGTCCCTAAAGTTTGTCTCAGGCTAATAGTGTTTGTAGTGTGCGCATGGCACCAATTATCAAGAATAATTACCTAGTATTCATGGAACTATGTGGAAAACTTTGCAAGAAAAACACTCCCCATCTTTCTAACTCTCTGGCATGGCTTCCTTGGAGGTGGAAGCCTGCCTCAGAGTAGTTGGTTATGCAGTTATTCCGTCCCGGCTACAGAAGACCTACGACAAAGATGGTGCGTCACAAATAAATGAGAAGTCACCTCATCGTCCAAAGGACACCATAAGAGTTCTGAATGTCAAATCACCTCTTGGGCATGCATATCAATCCGCCGAGATGGGTTAAAGTGCAGGACCTGGTTTGGAATATTACAGATGTCTGTACGGATAGAGGTCTTGATACAGTATGCTTTCAAGCTGGGGGGGAAAAGGTTTAGCTCCTCTGGCAGCAGGAAGAATACTCAGATGAGGGTAACTCGGAATGAGGTCTTATACACGAAATTGGTAACGAGTGTTGCTAATGGTGATGACGGTGACGAGGAGAAGAACCCACTGCGTTATGAGGAAGCGAAGAAGGCGAGACTATACATGAACAATTTGGGACCACGATGAAGTGTGTCTGGATTGGAGTAATGGGTGCCTTAATAGGAATCTGTGTTCCGGCAGGATGGCACCGTGAAGTTTTCATTGTTGAGAGCGGGGGGTTTGGAATTTGAGAAGGAGGGTTAAAACGGGGCGATACTGTGAGTACACGGGAGGCTAACTATTCATATTTGTTTTTATCAATGATTGATTGCTATATTCTATAACTTGTGCTCATGGCGTTCTTATCACTGTCTAGCCTGATCAAAAGTTAGCCGGAATTACAGATTGAGTACGAGTTGTCGTCATTAGTAGCATGTATAGACTTTCCCTTCTTTTTCCTTGTCTATTCTCGTAATCATGATACATCAACACGACGACGTAAGTATAAAGCTATGAACTCTCAGTAGGACAAAAGAATAATTATCATAGGTTTCTAGCCTGTAAATTTGGGTGTTTATAGGATCTGACTGACGTTTAAAGCACTGTATGATACCCTGCCAAAGCTAGTTGTATCATCTTCGACTGTGGTGGTGGTGAGTTTAACGTGACACATCCCATACAAACTTATTTTATATTGAACTGTATTAATATCGATACGCCCACAAGAAAAAATGATGTCTTCAATCCATACCCATTCAGTAGCCTGCTGGTTTAGATTTGCCTTAAGTTCTATTAGATTAAGAAAGTTACCCATAAAATGCGGTATAAGGGTTTGGAATTTCACTCGTATGATATACTAGTCGACCGCTATCTAATGTCTTTTGAGTGAAAACCTGTATAAGTGTACATAGAATATGCTTTTGCGGGCCGTCTGACTGGAGATGCGGATCCCGCTTCATCCTATTCCACCAAGGGTAGTTTCGCCCTCCCCATAGTAAGCTGGGAGGCACCCTCCTGGTGGCCAACTTCCGTGCAGCAGCATAATCCTGGGGGAATCAAGCTGTTGTAAAGTATTATTGATGTTGTATTCCCGGTATTCCTGGTATGTGCTCCTGCTAGAAGAAAGGTGGTGTTAGTAAGTATGGGAGGAGAAGAGGAAACGGAGGGAGATTGGTGGGTTTATATACTGCTGGTGTACCTAGTCACGCGGTCAAATTATCGAGGAAAGGTGAGCGTTGGCGGAAGGTAGTCCTCGTAGTAAATTCTCCTCCTCAAAACAAACACAACCACTACTTAAGTATCTTTACCTCACCACCACAACCACCCCACCACAACCACCCCTTCATCACCATCACCTCACCCCCCAGCCGCACCTCCCATCATGCCAACAAAACACATGTCCGGTCTCCCTACCATCTTCACCACAAAACAATCCAGCTTCCCACGCGAACTCCTCGCAACCGTCGAAGACCCCATCGACAACATCCTCATCCCACCTGGTCAAAAACGGTTTTCCCCTCCCCTCCTCTCATTCCATTTCTCTCTAACACCATCAGAATCTACACCCATCACGAGATCCTCACCAGTTTCAGCAACCTTTCAGATCCCACCTACATCCCACCACACGCAACAACCTTCCTCTTCAACCGCGAGGACCACACTCTCGGTTTCTCCCCCTCCCTCGCGCACACACAAAGGGGGCTGACATATATATACCTTAGGAAACCTCCTCGTTACCCAGCTCCGCAAGAACCCCGCGGTCGAGTACGTAGCGTACAAAGTAGGGCATCCGATGCACTACAGCTTCGAGTTGCGGGTGCACATAACGCCTGGATCCATGGCGGCTGAGGGGAAGAGACGGCTAGAAGCAAAAGATGCTGTGGTGGAGGCATGTAAAGAACTTGTGGCGGATCTGGGGATGTTGGGGAAGAGGATTACGCAGGAGTGGTATATTTACAAGGTACTCCCCCCCTCCCCCCGCTCTAGCTTCTGGGCGGGAAAATGTAAAAGGGGGCCGGCTGATGGATGAATGGGGCTAAGGCTATGAGAGAAGGGGGTCTCGATGGGGGTGATAATACTTCTGCGCTGGAGGGAGTCGTGGATTATTACCCTTATCATGGAACAAATGGTGGGTTTGGAGGCTTGAGCATCCCACCGAGACGCGGATACAGATCTGCAAGTGCTCGTAATAACAAGAGAAACGACAATAGCGATGATGGTTTTGACACTGACAACGATGGCTATAACCACAGCAACAGTCACAACAGTGGTGATGATCTTGACCATGACAGGGGCAGCATCAATGACAATAACCACAGTAACAGCGAACCTTTGTATCGTGCTTCCGTTGGCTCAATGAGTCCCGACTACCGAGGGGATATGGACATCTCTGACTCCAACAATGGCGGATATGCACCCTAGACAGAGGGTATCTTATTGAGACTGGAAAAACCGCATGCATAGGAAAAAACCTTTGGGAGGCATTTTGGCGCAATCTTTTCGGACGTGCTATACAATGATGGGATGGAAATATACTAAAATTTAGGGGGGCATTTTGCAGGGCGGGTGATACACAATGAATGTATCATTCGGAGCATTGTTGGTTTCCAGGCATTTATCAAGAGGATGGAGGCCCCAAATAGTATAATAATGATAATACTAGGGGTGATTAGAGAGCTGGGAAGTTGAGCAGATGCGCAATGACCGTATAATAACTTGAATACCCTACACTTCACCTTCATTCACACATGCAACAACTTCAGATGGCAGCAAAAACCTAGCCTCCCGGGCGGCCCAGCTACCAATACTGTACCTCCTACAATTCATCCTTTACCATCTTCTTAACCTCCGGTACCGTCCCCCCCTTCACCGGAACCTCATCACAAACAATCACCCCCCTCTCCACCAAACTAACCCCCACAAACACTCCCCCATCAACCACTCCCCCCGTCGAAATCCCCCCAAATACCTCGCCATCATCAACAAACACCGTCCCCCACCTCCACTCCTGCCTCCTCAACGCAACATTCGCAACATCATTCCCTCTCCATGCTATATGCGCCTTTTCCGCGTCCCTAGGCACCACCGGTAGCAACTGCGCCGTCAATGACGGCGGCGCCGGAGCTTCAATATCCCGCATAGACTTCAACAACTTCCCCGCCGCCGTCGCACCGGAAACATACACCCCGCCCGTTGCCTTCGAGAACAAAATATTATCTGGCATTATTGCGGTTCGCAAAAACGCGCCAGCTTCTACTACTGTCGGGTCATCGGGGTTGTATACATACTCATACACTCCCGTCAACGTTCCCGCCACCCAAACCCTTCTATGCACTGGATCCACCGCAACACCATTCGCCAGTGGGATGCGTACTATCCGCTTCGCTTTCACACCCCCATCGTCAGAGAGGGAGAAATATACCAGACTCCCACCGGGTATTCCCGTCACTATTTCTGCTAAAACCCCAGCCTTCAGCCCCCGCGAAAAGTACGCCGTGTTGGTGAGGTAGAAGCCAGAGCTTGATACTGCGGCGATGCCGTTGGGGGAGTAGATTAACCCGTGGGTGATGGTCGCGATGTGTTTGGTGGTGAGCGATGGGAGGTGTATATCCACGACCTCGACTTTTGGCGTTGTGCGAGCTTGGTTTGTGATGAAAACTCTGATATTCCCCTTCTCATCCTTGGAGGTGGCTGATAAGCCTAGGGGACGAAAATCGTTGGTGAGTTCCTGGATGTTTGAGGAGACAAGTTTCGGTGGGGTGAGAGGGGATGTAGGGTCAAAGATGTAGATTTCCCCGGGGGGTAGGTTATCGGGGTGGATATTTTCGAAGGCGTTCCATTTATGGCGTTGGGGATCGCAGGATATGAGGAGGAGGTTTGAGTCGGGGATTGTGGTGAAGTCTTCACAGAATTTGAGGGTGTCCTTGTGGAGGACTTTGCATGTGTTGGGTGTTGGGAGAGGGGGCATGTCAGGGAGGAGGAACCATGGTGAGCGGAGGGTGAAGCATTTCCATAGGAGGCCGATGAGCGCGATGAGGCCGATATAGCGGAGTTGTTTTTTGCTTATTGGGAGGTCGCTAGAGGTAGTTGTCAGTGGGATTTGTGAGAGCGATGGAGGGAAGGAGGGCTTACGAGGCCATTTTCGATGGTTTGAACCTGGATGGTACGAGGGTTGAGGTGGGGAGAATGCATGGTGGTTATATTGATGTTGGTGGTGGGTGATAGGAGAATGGGATTAGGCGTAAGATAGTGTAACGTCGGCGAGACAAGTAGATTGTGGGGAACGTCAGCAGCCGGGTATGACAATGGGCATGCCACGTGGTGTGTAATGAATAAACAAATCTCTATAACCATTGTCTTCACCATTCCTCTGCTCGTCGTACAGTACTATAATCTCTTGGTAAAGTAGTTAAACCTCCAATGCAAAACATGTTCTGCAACTTCTGTCTGAGTGACCACGCATGACGCACTTGAACTTTTTACCCTCACCCCATCTATTCGTAAAGAAAAATGCAGAGATAAATATACAAATAACAAAACACCCTTATCGACACACGCCCACATAATATTCGTAATTATGAAATATTGAGAAACCCAATTCGCCCTTGAGGCAAAAAACACCGAAATGCTGGATCACGAAATAACCTCTAGTTTCCAGAAGGATCATCCACGGCAGGACGCTTCACACCCCTCGTACTCATTCCACCATCTCCTCGTCTGCTACTCCTACCCCTACCCCTACCCCAACCACCCCTCCCACCTCTATGGCCGTTACCATGAACAGAGTGTCCTCCCTAAGAACGCCCGCCTGGCTTAACCGCCTCAACAGTTCCATAAACCTCGACATTCCCCAACTCAACCTCCACTGCATTTCCCGACCCCGACTTCCACTCGTTCACTAACATTTTATTCGCCTCCACAGGCTTGATACTCGGATTCGCAGTACCGATAGTGACGTGCGCGACTTCGTTGGTACACTCCCATTCCGATTCGGAAATCTGCGCCACAATAGCCATCACCCTTCCATCCCACACCAATTTTTCAAGCGTCACCTTAGACTGGCCCATAGATTCGCCTTCTTTCTTGTCTTGGTAGAGCTTGGTGTATTTCTGCCACAGTTCGGAGGATTGCTTCGAGTTAGCCCTGTGGATGAGGGTGATATGAAAGGCCTTCTGAACACGGTGGTCCCTTTCTAGCTGATCGAAGAAGTTGCGTTTTTTGTTTGGTAGGGCTGCTTCAATGGCATCATATGTCTGCTTCCATGGGATGGAGATTTGGAAGTATTCTATTTGGTCTTTCTGAGATTGTTTCGGATTGTTGGGGAGCTGTTTTTGATTGTTGGCGGGTTGAATCTGGGTGATGGGGGGCTGTTTCTGGTTTTTCTGGGGTTTGTTACCGATGGTGTGCTTGATGACGGGTTTGTATTCCTCAAAGGAAGCCTTGATAGCTTCGTCCAATTCCTCAGGAGGTGGTACATCGGGTACCAATGAAGGATAGGCTTTATGGAGTTCGGTTATTACCGTTTCAAGGTTCTCCCTCGAGTCCTTGATAGGATCCAGATCGATAACCAAATCGAGCTCCGAGTCAGGAGGAGAGTTAACATCTACTGGCTGAAACCGCCCCATGAATCCCTCCATAATTCCTTCAATCACATATTTTCCTTGAGTGGCGGCCTGGATGGTCTGGTGGTTATCACCGCGCGCGAACACACGATCCCGGGTAGCTTTACGTATCTTGTTCTGAAGTTCCTTGTCATTCACGCCATTGTAGTGGACATAATGTAGGGCGACAAAGCGGGCGTTGTGTTTGTTCAGGTCGTGAAACAGCTGCTGCCTTTCGCGCTTCATATGGTTGTTCCTGTCGGCAATAATAACCTGATGATTCACAAAAGCCTCTGCACAGGCGGTAGCAAATGCTTGCGGCTTGTTCTTCCTCGTTGAGATATTGTCGTTCTGCAGGTGGCCCCATCCGAACAGCTTGGTCAACGCATGGGCGACAGTAGTCTTGCCGCATCCAATAGTAGCGACTGGAACCAGTAGGAGTCTCTTGGGCGCTTCCGCCTCGGCCTCCTCTGCAGACTGCTTGATTATATCCGAACCCTTGAGGCCGCGGGAAACAAGAAATGCATTCCGTAGGCGAATGATACCGTGGTTCCGTTTATATTGATCCGAAGCACCCTTGTTATCAAGAAAGTACTGTTTAGCGAAGTTCAGATACTCCTTTGTGATTACCTGGTGCTTTCTGTATCTCGGCTCCTTCCCGTTAATCATCATCTTCGTAACCTCTCGCCACTGCCGGTACATCAGATACGGTTCCTCAAACTTGTACTTGAAGAACCAGTCATGCCACTCTGGGTCTTGCGGTCCATTTCTCGCCTTACAACGGATCACGAATCCCTCAACATCCTTTCCTTCCCACGATCCCGTCTCTGCTGCTTCCTCCAGAAACTTCCGTAGATCCGCAACATCATCCTTAACCATGTAATCAATCTTCCTGAACGCCCATTCGTCGGCAAACTTATGAACCTCAGTGATGGGATAAGTCGCAAATTCCTTCAAATTCAGGTTGATACCGTGAAGATATAGACCAGCCCTATCTTTTTCGTACGCAAGAATATGCTCCTCGAAAGAATCATCACAAAGCTCTGCCACAGCCGTAGCATTGGCATTATACAACGCCAACGCCAAATCCTTCCTCGTCTTCCCCACCTGCACCAGCTGCTTCTCAATCCACCTATCACCAACCATAGCATGACTCGCATCCACATCTCCTCTAGCTCCCGTAGAATGCTTACTGCACACAAGCAAGGTTCCATCAGGAAGACCCGAGATGAAGATGATACATCCATTCTCTTTCATAGTAACTTCGTACGGGGGTTTAGTATTCTCCTGGATCCAGTCCCATTTCGTTCTATACATCTCGTCGATATTGAAGAACTTATCGTAACCTCTAACAACGATTCGATGATTCCCCGATACGAGATCACGCCAGGTGAATAGACCTCGGGAATAGGTAGGGAGATCTCGTCTCTTGAAGTCTTGTTCTTGGAATTTCCAAGAATCTACTTCGTGGGTTGTGCCGTCGATGTTAAAGGTGGATTTGCGACAGGAGAAGGAGTCTTTGGATTTTTGGCGGTCTGCTGCGTTGAGGATTTTAATGAGCTCGTTGATCTCGGTTGGGTCTTGTTGCTGGAGGAGGGAGAAGTCTTTGGATTTTTGGAGGTCTACTGCGTTAAGTTTTTTAGTGAGCTCGTCGATCTCGGTTGGGTCCTGCTGGGGGGGGAGGAGTCTTTGGATTGTTGGAGGTCTACTGCGTTGAGTTTTTTAGTGGGCTCATCGATCTCGGTTGAGTCTTGTTGCTGGAGGGGGGAGGGGTCGGATGACATTGTGTAGATGCACCGCGTGTGTGATGGGAGAAGGCTGAGGTGGTTGTGCGTGTGATTAATTCGGAGGTGGAGGGGTAGTGTATGGCTATGAGCCGCACTAAATAGGACGTTTGGTGGTGCCCTGCGTAGGGCTGAAATGAGCAAATGAGTCGACTTGGAGAGGCGGTGAATCATATCACATGTAGGGAGGGGTATGTGTTCAAAGACGAAGGAAGCGATGCGCCGTAGCTTATGGCTTTGGATTACTGATAGTTTTTCCATGACAACACTTGAAGGAGAATTGGGAAAAGAGCACTAGCCTCTTATTACTAGCATCCCAAAGACATGATATTCCCTCCCACATACAGCATAACGCCTACTATGCAGAAATCAAATTTATACAAGGTACAGTACAGCTACAAAACCTCGACTATGGCAAGTATTGAGTAGCAAGCATTCAACGAAACATCCACCGCGCGCCCCCCTGTCATCCTATTGTCTCGGAGCCAACCCCGGGACACCAGCATACCTCTCCTCTCTCTCCGTCTTAAAGAAAAGCTGCAAAAAGAACTCCTTATTATCCGCATCGAAATACGTCCAAAACTTCCCAGGACTTCTATCCACCTCTCTTGCCTGCAACTTGAAGCTAACCGTAACATACGGTTCCGCGGCAACCAACAAATACTGATAACTCTTATCTGGCGGGACCTCCACGCGCTGTTCGAACGCACTCATGAACCGATACCGAGGTTTAATCTCCGTTCCGATCTCGGGATATTGCAGTTGAAATAGAAGCCCCAACTGTCGCGTCACTGGGTCCCGTATTTTGGTGATTTTATAACCTGGCCGTCCAATCTTGAGAAGATTCTTTCGAGGGGTGATAAGTTGCTGTCCTATCATTCCTTGCGGTAATCCTGTTATAGGATCGAGGTTTTTCCCCTCTTTTGCTTCGCGGGCGGCGCGTCGGGCAAGGTTGGTTTGGTGCTTTCGTCCTTGAGTGTGCGCGAGGTAGGAACCGTCGTTTTGGTGAACGGTGAGACAGAGACGGCATTCGAAGGAGCCGACGTGGTTGCGGAAGCTAGGGGCGGAAGATGTGTTAGTAGGTGATTGCGTGAAAGAAATGGAGATGCTTTACAAGTATGGGTCCTTGTCGAGATCAATTGTCTCCAGCGCGAGCTTTCGCAGACGTTCACGGCGGTCTTGGTTACTCGCTGACTGCGAGGCCATACCACCGCCACCCATTTTCGAGCCGACGCGTCCTTCGTAGGCCATGATGTATGGTGCTTGTGGGGCACTTTGTTAGAAGTTTGGATGGCACGGAGGAAGGAGATGGTGGAGAGTGCGATTCGTTATGTGAGGTCGAGTTGTCGCCAGGTTAAGTGTCGCGCAATGGTAAAGCTAGAACACGGCTTGGCTCATATTTTCTCACTCATTCTAGTCATGTGACACAATCTTCAGAAATCGTATTATCAGTCAAGATCAACTGCCTACTGAATGTCTGATCCCGCGGCCCAGACGCTGATGCTCGCTACTTACAATGTATGCCTAATAGGGACTGTTTACGAGATCACTACCAATGTCTGGCATACACCAGCACCTCGTTCAGCGCAACCAGCACCCTCCTAACCTCCTTCCTACTAATTCCCTCCCTAACCGCAATCTTCTCCAATGCATGCTGCCCATTAAGATACTTCAACATTCTCTCAAACAACGCCTTAACATCCGGCGGATGTTTCCTCGTCACCATTTCCAACCACGCACTCTCAATACCACTAGCCTTACTCGGCTCAAGAATAAACGCGTCTTCATCCAACCTCTCGTCCTGCTGTAGCTCCTCGTCTTCCGGCGGCGTAATCGCATCTCTCAATTTCTGTAAACGCTCCCTATGCACAGCAAGTTTAATGTGGCGGGGTATCTTGACCCATGCAAAATTTCGGAGCTCAGTGACGAGTCCGTAACGAATTAGCCAAGCTAGGAGCTCGAGGTATGTTCCCCGGTGGTCTTTGCTGGGGATAAATGTTGCGAACGGTTTTGGCTTTGAGCTGAGGAGACTTAACATCTTTAGTATCCCCGGTAGCATGGGGAAGGCCTTGGTATACAATGGGATTAAGGTGGTGAGTCGTTTCATGTCCGCGTTCGGAGAGACGATGTATGTGTTTCTTTGATGGATTGGAGGGATAGCCCTGGCTTTCCTCCAGTGCACTAGATGGCGTGCTAGGATTTGAATTTCATGGAGTGGGATACCGCATTGTGTTGAGATCTGGACGAATGATTGTGTTGGTTTGACGCTCTTGACAAAGTGTGCCAGGCTTGCAGAAATGTCTGTGGTTTCTGTGATGTCTTTAAGGATTACGTCGACTTCTTCTAGAAATAGAAGGGTAAAGTGTTTTGCGAGTATTGTGTCCCCTTCATTTTCTTCGTCGCCGAATGAGTTGGCGGTGGTGAGCGGTCTGGCGGTTGTCAGTGGCCTGTTTAGGCCAGTAAGTACTTAGTAAGTACAGATAAGCAGAGGGAAGGAATACGTACAAGCCCGGCATCTGGGGATCTGTGATGGACGGGAGAACTGCGATCTCGGAGACAATAGGGATTTGTAAGGAGAGCCCAAGGGAATTGTTAAGAATAACGTGCGCAATCTTGTTCTGGCAGATGTCGCTGTAGATACGAGAGATTGCATAGGCCAGATTACTCTGATCAAGAATCTGTCGCCAGAGGTCGCCGAAGCTTGTATCTGATACTCTCATCAGTATTGATATCAGAGGGTTGTGAAGGGGAATGATACCTTCGTGTGCAGCCCGCTCCTTTAGCCGTGATATCTTCTCTGCCTCTCTCCACACATATCCATCCTTCGCCTGTTCATATTTCAACGCTCTTGAGAACCGCTTGACCACATAATCGAACATCTCCGCGGTCCGGAAATGATACTCGAGCTCCGGAGGGTTTAGGACAAACACGACATTGAACATACTCATAGCCCCCTCCCTATCCTTCAAGGAAGCATCGCAATCCTCATCTCTCTCATCATCCGCATCTCCATCTTCCACCGTCGCCGTTCTATTAGTCTCACTTTCTGCCTCCACAACGGAACTCGACGCATCCCGCTCCTCAGGTTCCACGTTTCCATCCCCATTAACCAGATCCCTCCCTCCACCACCCACATCCTCATCCCCCTCCTCTCCTTCCTCAAGCTCACTCTTCCTCCTCCTCTTCTTCCTCTTCCTCCACAAACCATCTGGTCTAACATGGACCGGCGAGCCCAGAAACACCACATCATCCACACTCATTTCAAACCTCCCCTTTGCTGCCGCCGTCTTTGGGGCCAAAAGTCCCGCCAAAAACCCACTCCTGAACCCAAGCACGGTATCATTCCCTCCATGTTTCTTCTTTGCCTTCTCCTTTTCGCCATCGTCGCCGCCTCCACGACGGGAGAGATAGCCTCGGCTTCGAGACTCGGTATCGCTTGCTGCGGGCGCAGCGGCGGCAGTGGTGGTGGTACCAGAGTTTTCATCAGCGTCGTCGTCTTCGCCAGAAGAGCTTGATGAGGAGGAGGAAGTGGGGGAGATGGAGCGGGTGGAGCGGGAGAGGGGAGAGTTGAGTCGTGGGCGAGGAGGGTAGTGGAAGGTTAGAGTTGGGCCGGAAGAGGAGCGGACGACGAGGAGGACAGCGAGGAGGCAGGAGTTTGGGGTTAGGGTCGTTAGGTTGTTGGAATGGAAATAGTGCGGGTGGGTCGATGACATTGTTGAGATGCTGCTGGGTTTGAGTTCGTTGAGCGAAGTGGGGATTGGTGGAATGCAGATGCACGAGAGGTGGAAAGTTCCGTTGGATGGATTTCATCATCGACTCGGTGTCAGCTCCTCGGCGGAATTCTAATTAGCCTCAAAGTCATTTCGATATATCGTACATGTACATGTTTGCTCGTGAGCCTATATAATACATTCCCGGGAAAACACACACACGCCCTCAGTCCTACTGTTGCGCTTCCTTCCTCCTCCGCTCTTTAACAAGTTTAGCATTTTCCCTCTTCAATTCCTCCAGCCTATTCTCCTGCTTCTTCTCTATCTCATCTTGAAACCCTAGATTTGCCATCTCGTCCTTCACCATCAATTGCCGATCCATTCTGCACTTCAAGTACTCCTTCGCAATCAATCTGCATGTCTGGTCGTTTGTTCCTTTCACGCGCTTGAGACATGCGAGGTATTCGACCATCACCGGTTTACATTCGCCGTCGTGGTCGAGGGGGAAGGATCCGCGTTGGGGTCTGGAAGTGAGGCTTAGTGATCGAGTGTGTGGAAGCGGGAGCAGGAGAGGGAGAGGTACGGCGTTGGCGAAAATGTTAATGCACCGGGAGGGCGTCCGAAGCCTGACATTGTGGGTGGTGGTGGTGCTGCGGTCGTAGGAATCGTAGGGTGGTTTTTTGGGGACGCACGCAATCCGAGATGAGCGCCCAGCCCAAAATGATAAGGCTGTGGTTAGGGTTCGGAGGTCTATCGATGTCACCTTCCGCAAATGTGGGGTTTCCTCCAGCAAAAGCAGAAATGTTGATCACCGAGTTCAACGAAATCATCACTGTCAGGTTCAGGTTCTTGTTCCTGAATTAGAGCTTTCCGTATTTTACGCTGTATACGTACTGGGAGAGAAAGAAAGCACTCTACCTTGTAGACGGTAGAGTACGACACCTTATCTACGGCACTTCCGAAGTCACCGATCTCAGCCGCTCATATACGAGTACAAGGGGATTTGGTGGCGCTGTACTTTCACCCCTATCGCTACTATATCTAGTACCTGGCCTACGCACTCTCCTGCTCATTACAGTGCCTGCATTTAGATCCAGCAAGCAGTACTTGTATCACTCCCCATCTACTTCATCTCAAGATGCCTCCCCCCATCTCCCCTTCACCTTTACCACCAAAATGTTCCCCCCTCTCCTTCCTCTCCTCCTCCTCCTCCCCTTCACCCTCGCCTCAAAACGCGGTCTAGTCCAAGTTTCCTCCACCCAATCCACCGACGACACCACGCTCCTCAGCTCCCCATCCTCCCTGTCATGGTACTACAACTACAAAACCAGTCCCACCACATCCATCGGCATTGAATTCGTCCCCATGCTCTGGGGTCCCCCAGAAGGCTCCTACAACTTCACGGCGGAAGTAAAATCCCTCCTTTCCAACACCAAACTATCAATAACCTCCATCCTCGGCTTCAATGAGCCAGACATGTCCAGTTCCGTCGGAGGCTCCTCGATCACCCCATCCCACGCCGCAGAGCTGTGGAAGACCCATATCCAGCCTATAGCTAGCTTAGGTGTGAAGCTGGGGGCGCCGGGGATATCAGGGTCGGAGTCGGGGAAGCAGTGGTTGGCGGAGTTTTTTACCGCTTGTGGGAATTGCACTGGTTCGTTTTTTTCTTCTATCTTGATAATAATTCCACCGGTCGTGAAGCTGACGGGGGAGGAGTAAAAAGTTGATTTTATCCCGATCCACTGGTATGGTACTTTTGAAGGGTTTGCAAGTTTCATCGGAGAGATCCGGGCGACATATCTTGACAAAGACCTCTGGATCACCGAGTTCGGGATTCCGAATGCTAGTTTGGAGGAGACACAGAAGTTTTTTAATTCCAGTGTGGAATATCTTGATAGGTTGGATTATGTGAAGCGGTATTCATGGTTTGGGTCGTTTCGGAGTGATGTTAGTAATGTGGGACCGAATGTGGCAATGTTGGATAATAAAGGGGAGTTGACGGATATTGGGGCTTGGTATATTGGGAGGAAGGCGACGGGACATAAGCCGCAGAGTGCGGCTGGGAGGGTGGTGATGGGATGGAAGGATTTGGGGATGGCGTTGGGGATGGTCGGAGTTGTGGTGGCATTTATGTGAGATGGGGTTGTGTACGAGAGTTCATGTATGATTGTTTGTTGGTGTTGACGGTTTTTGCTTGGATATAGATATCTTAATTTGTTACGTTGATTCCCTTCAATATGACTATAGACCATAACATGGGGACTGAGGGGTTTGAAGAAACTAGAGACTGCTAAAAGGGGCTTGAGTGCGCGAGTGACAATAAGTGACGTCTAACAGATGCAACGATATCATTCGCAAATGAAGGTGAAAAAAGTTCCCAGTTTTGATTTCCGTACAGACCAAACTCCGCTATCAACCAATTACGCACGCATCCAATATGCGATTTTAACATGGCACAGAGAGTAACAAAGAAGACTGATGATGTACCCCGCAAAGAAAAAAAAAGCGTTTATTATGAAGAGGATTTGCCTTTTTTCATCATCATCTCCTCATTTGAAAATTACCGACCTTTTTTTTCCCCAGTCACACACCACCCAAAGCTTTCACCACAGTTGTATTTGTGATTTATGCGGTGGTCTTGGCGGCCTGGTTGGGGTTGATCTTCTTTCCGTCCTTGTTGTACCTGACTCTTGGAGGAGGGGCACGGTTGCGGCGGCCTTCGCGGGAGCGGACACTATGAGTATTGTTGTCAGCACCGTTCAATTGCTGTTTTAAATCTCGAGACGATGGGGTAGCAGGCATACCGAACAATCTTGCCGTGGATGGCGCAGGAGACGCAGTACTGGAGTTTCAAGTACATCTTGGGGACAGTGTACTCGGAGAAGACGGACGCATCACCGATATCACCTGACACCCGGGGGGTTAATATTCGAGCTTTCTGGGTAGTTCATGATAACGTACGGATGGCGGCAGACTCGACCATGTTGCGGATGGTGAATCTCTTGATTGCCTTGTCCTTGGGGGTGCATCGCGAGCAGTTGGAGCAACGGATGGGCTTGACGTGTCCGCGACCGGTCTTGTTGCGTCCGCTATAGTTCGAAGAGAAAACCCTCCATCAGCTTCCCGTATATTCTCTCACACAACCCGGCCATTCCTCTCCCCTCCCCACACTCGTCTCCCCTTCACACAATCTCCCCATTACCCCTAGCTCCACCATCTCGACCCTTGTGTCGTGTTTTCGAGAATTGGCTGTAGAATCCGGGAGTGAGTGGAAACGTACTTGGAAGCTCTCTTCTTAACCATGGTGGCGGTTGGTCTTTCGCTGTAGAATTCCCCCGGTCCGTCAGATCCTTTTTTTGGAGCTGGCGCGGTCGGAGGAGGAAAACTCACGTCGTCTAGGGAAAGAGCGGGAAAGGGACGTTTGTCGTTGGGCGGTGAAATTGTCGGGCGGGCGATCGTTCGTTCAGTGGGTTACGCTGGAATCACTATTCACGACTTGCATCCACAGAGAACGGGGATTTGCGATTGTGACTTTGGTGGGAGCTAGGGGTTTCAGCCCTTATCACGTGAGATAAGATGGAGTCTTACAAGTCACTCTCAAACAACGACGAAAGAGAAACCACGAAACACAGGCATTAGGAAAGAAGCCCACCAGGCACCTGGCACAGCTTTTCTGTGCCGGAATAGAGCGTTTGTATTGCTTCCAGACTTATCGCTGTTTAAAGTCTCCGGTGTGGTTGTTTGTGAGCATTCTCCTGTCTTGGCAACAGTTCTCACACAGAAACGGTTTCAACACCAACCGAACCATCCCAAAAAAAGTTGCCCCGCCATCGCCGATTTCACGACTGACTCGTCTCCCCTCGAGCTGCCGCCAATCCACGAGTTGCGCCGCCCGATACTCGAACCTCCCCGCAATCATGGCGACAGAAATCAACACCCTGATGGTCGAGGGGTCCTTCGCCGGTAAGCCTTGGAGGGGGAGGAGGGGCAGGAAAAGTTCGTCGAAGAAAGTGGATGGGAGGCTAATGGGAGCCTGTGGGAACGTATAGACCAGATCGTCGAGATGGCTCAGTACATCGACACAATAAACAAGACCAATCCGACACAGGGCCTATGCCTGGAGATTGAGAATCTGGTGGAGAATGAGCAGAAGGAAGAGGCGTTGCAGAAGACCATCGCCGCGAGCACCGCCCTGTCGTCTGCTCCCGAGAGAGGTTTGCATCCATCATCCCTGGCAACATCTCAAATAGACTACCAACAGAAATCATCGCAACTGCAGAGTTCATCCCGGCCTACAACCTCCTTATCCACCTCGCACGCTCGTCACCAGAGTTTCCTACATACCTCAATTCTCTCCTCCAGAACCTCAGCACCCCTCCCTCCACCTCCCCTCACAATGGTCCGGCACTCCTCGTCTCGGTCTTGTCGACGATATTCAACATTCTGCCATCATTCAGCCCATTGCGATACCCAGTGTACCGCGCAACGCTGAAGGTTGTTGCGGCTCATGGCCTCTACGACGTGCTTTCACCACAGCTCAAGAGTGTCAAGAAGTGGGTCGCAGACTGGAACAGCTCTCTAGAGGACGCGCGGGAACTATACCTGGAAATCGCCAGCATCGCCGAGGACGCTGGTGACGAAGAGCAGTTCTACCACTTCCTTGTCGAGGCACTCCAGACCTTCCCGGACTCAGAGGCCGCTACGCCGCGGGCCCGAGAAATCGCCTCCCGCCTTGTCAAGGCTGCTATCAACCTCCCCACCCGCCTGGACTTTGACGAACTCGCCAGTTTCTCCGCTATCCAGCAGCTCCAGGATTCCGATGCAGAGCTGTTCCAGCTTTATGAAGTCTTTGCTGGAGGACAGTTGGAGGACTACATCGAGTTCAACGATGAACATGAGGGTTGGGTAGACGACAACGGAATTAACCACACCATTGCATACCGCAAAATCCGCCTTCTCACCCTCACCTCCCTTGCCGCCTCGTGCCCCGACCGGTCCCTTCCATACATTAACATCTCGAGACGTCTCCACGTGCCTTCCGAGGAAGTCGAACACTGGGTCATCGACGTCATCCGCGCCGGTTTGGTCGAGGGAAAGCTATCGCAGCTTAACCAGACATTCTTGATACATCGTGCTGAGAGCCGAACCTTTGGTCAGGCAGAGTGGGAGCAGGTAGCAGAACGTTTGGAAGTGTGGAAGCACTCTCTATGCGGTATTCTGGAGGTTGTGAAAGGTGCCAAGGAGCAGGCAAGGCAACATGAGAACAGGGAACAACAAAAGATCGAGGGGGTTATCAGCGGTATGGAGGGCGGACGGCGGGGAGGGAACAGAACTGTTGCAGTCGAATAGATTACGAATAGTGTGGGGTTGTGCGATTTGAGGGTGGCAGTTAACATGTAACCCCTAATATCGGCGCAATGATTCAACGCTTTTATGTTTTGTTCTTTGTCATTGGGTGTTTTGTGTCTGGCATTCTTATAAAAATGGGCTTTTTCTTTTCGGTTATATCGTGTATGAGTGAGATGTTGTGATTTTGTGATTTTGTATCACAGTTCTTTATGGGATCCGTGCGATATAACCATCGTATTATTCATCCAAGACCTTTGCTGCATGTTTACTATGCCGAGGTATGGAATTAAGCGCGAGGGCAGCAGTTCGTGCAGTCAAGTACTTAGGTACTTAAGTAGAAACTTAACGGGTGGCTTACGGCAAAAGACTCGGAGAGTAGAATCGGTCTCCGTGTTGAAGGTAGTACAAGAGCTATCACCCAACAGTTGCTTGAACCATAAGCCCTAGTAGACATACGAGCCCAATTTTGCAGGCATCCATCGAGACACAGCAAATACGATTCGCTCACTCGTTCATATGTGGGGAAGCTGATGGTAGCACATGACAGAACCCGGCAACCCGTAATCAACCTGCGGGAGTAAACACGGTCTGTTACTGTTTCCCGTTAGCAGCCCTTGGCAAGGGACAACCCGACAAATATCCAGCTCCAGGGGCGTATAGGCAACTATTCACTCTACGCGTACTCACTCTCCTTTATTACCCAGTCCTTTCGTTCGTTCCTAGATCCTCAATTCGCTTTGCCAGAAGGTTTCCAAAATCCCCAGGTGGCACCCAAACTCACTCACTGTTACGCTTCGCACTCTTTTCGCTCCTAAAAACCCAATAATAATAAACCAAAATTAACGTGTACAATTATGCCTGGTCGCAGAAAGACTGTCCAAGCGGCCGCGGTTGCTGAGGGCCCGAGTGAATATGAGCTTGATATGTAAGTTTCCGGCTGCTGTTGATATAACCCACTTTTTTTTTTGATGCACCACTGTCGATGGAACGCTCGCTCTTCCGGGTTTCTAGTGTGGTACCGAATTTCCATGCTAAATTCTTTTCCAGCCAGAGAAAGCGTGCAGCCAACAAGGTTCTGTTGGACAAACTTAAGTCCGACTGCGCAACAAACGGAGTTCCTTTGCCGCAAACACAACTGGTAGCCAAGAAAGTTGTTGGAAAGCAGACCCTGCGTAAACGCAAGGCCGCGGAACCCGTTCAGCCATCCCGAAAGTCGGCACGCATCTCCAAGCAGACCGTAGACTTCCAGGCGTATTCTTCGGACGACGATGAGCCCATCATCAAAAGGAAGAAGAGCCCAAAATCAAAGTCTCCCAACGAAACTTCGGATGATAGGGATTCTTCCGACGACGCGGGAGGCCGGCTCAGGGGACCTCGCGTTAATGGCAAGGTCTTTGGTCCCATTGAAGGTGTAGAGGTGGGGAAGTGGTGGGAGTATCGTGATGAATGTGGAAGAGCTGGTGTGCACCCTCCCACTGTTGCGGGTATCTATGGAGGCGCCGAAGAGGGTTGTTACTCTGTGGCTGTTTCTGCGGGTTATCCGGAGGATATCGACCTTGGCGATACTTTCACCTACACTGGCTCTGGTGGCCGAGAACTCAAGACGAAGAACTTAAGAACTGCCCCCCAGAGCAGCGATCAGCAGCTTACCAGAGGCAATGCTGCCCTCGACAAGTCTGCACAGACTGGTAACCCTATCAGAGTTATTCGTGGCTTCAAGGCCGCGATGGGTCCCATCACTGGCTATCGGTATGCATTCCATCAACGGTGGTGATGGACCACCCGCTAATGACATATGTGTAGCTATGACGGACTTTACAAGGTCGTCAGATCTTATCAGGCCTTGAATTCTGAAGGAAAGTACAAGGTTTACAAGTTTGACTTTGAGAGACTGCCCGGACAGCCCCTAGTGGACTATGGAGCGAAGGAGCGCACCCTCGCCCAGCAAGCGGCAGAAGAAGCTGTTGCTGCCGCTGGTATATCTTATTCGTTCTTGCTGAGGTGACTGGGGCTGACATTTGGATAGAAACTGCTGCGAATGCTCCTCCGACACCTCCAGCCTCTGGTGACGAGGGCAAGGATGACGAGACAAAGGAAGACGAAGAAAAGGAAGATGCTCCAGCATCCTAAGCCCTTCCGAATGTCTAAGCATGATTTAAATTTCGGACGTAGAGACACCACTACTTATACACGCTGGGCCGTCATTTTATAATGCTTTTTTAATCTTTCTTTACTGGAGGTCAGTCACGATCTATATACGGGATTCTCTTTGGGAGGTGTTATGTAGTGCTGCGTCATGAGTTTTGATTACGTTGTCTCAGGATACCTAAGTTTTCAATGTTATTTATCAGGCGTCTTGATATTGGGAGAGTATTTGTGCTCTCATTCCCTGATTTTCTCGTGGCTCGTAAGCTCGCTCCTAGAAAGAAAAGAAGTGAATGGCCAATACTGGTTCCCCATTGAAATGGTATTCAAGTGTGCGAATCCGAGTCCGCCAAGCCATGCATTGTTATGCCACCTCCGATTTTCCCTGTTCCAACACCATTTCACACCACCTCCAACACCTGCATACGTACTTTGCGTGATCGCTTTCGATTCAAGTGGTTCATTACCCCGCCTGTGTCACCGTTGGAATCTGGTTATATTCAGCACCAATGGCCACCCCTTTAAGAATCCTCCCATCATTTGTTCACAGCACTGTTCGAATCCCAACACTTACACGTGCATTTCATCAAGTCGCATTAACGAGAACTGCAATCCGTTCGCAAGCAGTTGCCCCGATCCACGTTTCTGTTAGGAATTACACTGCCGGACACCCAACGAACAAGACAGGAGGCACCAAGAACCCGTTTCCTATAATCCCATTGTTGGCAATTTTGGCCACTGGATCTGGAGCATTCTACTTTTTGGTGCAGTCAAGGAAAGGTTGGTTTATTTGTTTTTTGATCTGGCCGAGTTGACGTGACGGGAATCGCTAGAACCAATGCCTGCTATTGAACCGACTCAGCAGATTGCAGCGCCGGATTCGAAGAAGCCTACATTCTCGCCAAAAGATGTCACGGTCATCTTTGTCCTCGGAGGACCTGGCGCGGGTAAGGGAACGCAGTGCGCGAACTTGGTCAGAGACTTTGGGTTCGTCCACTTGAGTGCTGGAGATCTCTTGCGCGAGGAACAGAACCGTGAGGGTTCCGAGTTCGGCGAGTTGATCAAAACGTATATCCGCGAGGGAAAGATTGTGAGTTTTCTTGTCTCATATTTACAATTTATGGGGAGGGGTTGATGGATGGTGTTACTAGGTCCCTATGGAAGTCACTGTCGCTCTCCTCGAGAACGCAATGAAGGATGCCATCGCTAAAAAGGGCAAATACAAATTCTTGATCGATGGCTTCCCCCGCAAGCTCGACCAGGCCCACAAATTTGAGGACGAAGTCTGCCCTAGCGCTTTTACACTATTCTTTGACTGCCCCGAGGAGGTTATGTTGCAGCGTCTCTTGAAGAGAGGAGAGACCAGCGGCCGGATCGACGATAACATTGACAGCATCAAGAAGCGCTTCCGCACGTTCAAGGAGACCAGCTATCCTGTTGTCGAGTACTTCAAGGAACAGGGCAAGGTCGTGAATGTCAATGCCACCGACACGCCCGATGGCGTCTACGCTCAGGTTAAGAAGGAGTTGAAGGAGAAACTGGGAGCGGGTAAAGCTTAGGAGTCTTTGCCTGCTAGTCCTGCTAGGTATCCTTCGGTGGTCGGTGTAGAGGAGTATCTGATGTTGCAAGGCATGTTTAACCGCTGATAGGTCTGTAGAGTACTGTGTAGCAGAGCGGTTTTTGTTTTGCATAGTTCATTCTTTTGAGATTCCTTTTGTTATGTTGTTTTCAGCGTCTGTTTTAACGGTGATTCCCCAGGCGTAAACCTGTAATATAATAGATAGAATAGAGGGAAAGTCAATTAATATAAGTGATCTGGAACGTTATGTGAGACGGGTGTGCTGTTTCGAGTTGAGCCGCAGCAGGGATACACATTCGAAACGCGACTTCCCTCAAATCACCAACCTCACCCATTATCAACATCACATCCCACCTATCTCCAGATCCCTTGTACTCGGGATGCACACATCAACCCTATAATCCCTACCGATACAATCCGTCCACGATTTAACCAGCAATTGATTGATCTACGCCACCTCGCCTCACCATCACCGCAATGCCAGAAATCTACACCGAACTCACCCCTCCAACCTCCGTCACCCACTCCCTAATATTCCCCTTCACCTCCACCACCACCCCAAACCTAATCCTCACCAAAACAAACATCCTCCAAATCTTCACCACAATCTCCGTCCAAACCGAACTCACAGCCCCCGTCCCCTCAACCCCAGACGCGGGAATCGACCGCCGCATCGTCGGCGATGGCGCAGACGAGGAACAAGGCGACTTCGCAGGCGACCTAACACTCCAACGAACCAAATTCGAGGATGTAGCAAAACTAGTTCTTATCGCAGAGTTCACACTTGCCGGGGAAGTTACCGGACTTGCACGTGTTGCGGCTAGGCATGATGGTGATGATGAGAAGCCGGATATGCTCCTTATTGCTGTTAGGGAAGCAAAGTTGAGTTTGGTATCATGGGATCGGGATCGGCAGACACTTGAGACGGTTAGTTTGCATTATTATGAGAGGGAGGAGTTTTGGAGTCCTCTTGTTAGTGAGGGGTTGCCGAGTCAGCTTGTTGCGGATCCTGGGATGAGGGCGGTTGTGTTGAGGTTTGCGGAGGATATGTTGGCTGTGTTGCCGTTGAGGCAGGAGGGTGAGGATGAGGAGATGTTGGATGGGCCTGGGGAGGAGGAGGATGTGGAGATGGCGGAAGGAGCGGAGGAGGAGGAGGATGATTGGGATCCAAATGCGCCGGAGAAAACAGAGGTGAAAAGGGGGGAGAGGAAGGGGTCTACAGCGAATGGAGGGAAGGGGAAGAGGAAGGAAGCTGCAAAGTCTGGGAAATTGGATCTGCCATTTTTGCCTAGCTTTGTAGTCTCCGCTGCTCAACTGGATGATGCGATTAGCCATGTTTTGTCGTTGGTATTCTTGCATGAGTACCGGGAACCGACTTTGGGGATCTTATACTCGCCGAGGTTTACCTGGACTGGGTGGTTGGATCAAAGGAAGGATACGATATGTTATATCGTCATCACACTTGACTTGGAGCAAAAGGCTTCAACGCCGATTATAAGTGTCCAAGGATTGCCATACGATCTATATAAGGTTGTACCACTCACACCGCCAATTGGAGGGAGTCTATTGCTTGGTGCGAACGAGATTATCCATGTTGACCAGGCTGGGAAAACTACCGGAGTGGCGGTCAACTCATATACTAAGAAATCAACTAACTTCGGGGGACTGGCGGACCAGAGCGACTTATGCCTGGCCCTGGAGGGATCGACGGTTGTAGAGCTTGAGGGAGAGGGTGGGGATCTTCTCCTTGTTACAATGAGCGGAACAGCAGTCATTGTGGGATTTCGCATGGACGGTAGAAACGTCTCTGGCGTGAAGATAACAAAGATTGCCAATCATCCAGGACCTCTTGTTGGCGGTTACGCCACCACTGCAGTTGCTCTGGGCGGGAAACGACTGTTTATTGGGTGTGATGAGGGAGATGCGAGGATTTTGAAATGGAAGAGGAAGGGTGAAAAGAAAAAGAAGCCAATTATGCCTGGCCTACATGAGGGATTGGAGGATCAAGATGTGGAGGATATCTACGATATGCTTGACGATGTAGATGATGATCTTTATGGTGGCAGCTCGACTGATTTAAGTGGTGCCCGGAAGGATAGCGTTTTCACGGACTCCAGGGTGGGGGATCACAGAGCCACGGGTGAGTATGTGTTCCAGACACACGACCGGATCATCAATCTTGGACCTTTCAGGAGTATCGCTATGGGCCGCCCGACGTTTCCGTCTGATGCGTTAGAGAAACAGAGAGGCGTAGTACCGGAGCTTGAAATCATTGCGACAGCAGGTCCTACTAGTACTCCCGAGGATGCGGGACTAACACTCATGCGACGCTCCATTGCGCCCACCATCATCGGGCATTTTGGTTTCCCGGCATGCAAAGCTCTATGGACTGTCAGAGCCAAGAGCATGAAAGCAGAAGCCACACAAGCAACGGGACCGGACGAGCCAACACGAAGTTTTGACGAGGATTATGACCGGTATCTCTTCGTCTCCAAAGAAGGCGAAAGCCAAGTGTTTAGAGTTGGGGATACATTTGAAGAAGTTAGAGGCACAGATTTTGACGCGGATGGAGATACGTTAGAGGTAGGTGTTGTCGGGGAAGGGGCAAGAATTGTTCAGGTTGTCGGTGAGCAGGTCAGAGTGTATGATTGTGGTGCGTGTGATTCCCTCCTGTGTTATAGGAATAAAATGATTATTCCCCATCTTCTCTCTCTGCTCTCTCGCCCATTGTGATACTGATCATGTGTAGATATGGGGCTTGCCCAGATTGTGCCGATGTTTGACGAGGAGACAGGAGAGGATGGCCCTGCCATCGTCAAGGCTAAGATTTTGGATCCGTTTGTGATACTATTGAGAGTAGATGGAAGTGTGGTGGTTTATAAGCTGGATAAGAGTATGGAGCTTGCAGAGGAAGAGAGAGATTGTATTAAGGTGTGTCCGCTCTATGGTTTGTGAAGTGCTGTTACTGATTGATGGGGCTAGGGAGTCAAATACAAGTCTGCAAGTCTATATAAAGCTCGAAAGGGCGAGTTTTTTCCTGCAGAAGATGACAAGGATGCGGACTACCTTCTGGCCATGATGACAGAAGATAGGACATTACAGGTAGAGTTCTGGCTTGAAACTTCGAAGCGTACTAATTGAATCATCAGGTTTTCAACCTCCCAAATCTCAACTCACCCGTATTTTCCGCGGACCACTTCAGCTGTCTTCCTCCAATTTTGAAGCAATCAACAGAAACGATTCCAACATCTCCTCGCGCAACCACTACATCTGCAGCCGCATCTGCAACAGAAGACATCACGGAAATCCTCCTTACGGACCTTGGAGATCACGCAGCCAGGGAACCGTATCTCATCGTCCGCAATTCCCAGGATGATATCACATTCTATAAACTTTTCCTCGCCTCCTCATCTTCAATATCATTCGTCAAATCACCTAACCCAGTCATCTCCACCCCACGCACAAATCTAGCCGAAACCCCAACCTACTGGCAAATGGTATCCATGGAAAACGTTGGTGGATACGCTTGCGTCTTCCTCCCCGGCACAGATCCCGCGTTTATTATTAAAACCGCTAAGTCACCACCACGTCTCCACAGACTCGCTGGAACCGCGGTCAGAGCGTTATCATCATTCAATACTGTATCCGCAGACCACGGATTCATCTACATTGATGTCGCAGGTGGAGTCCGTGTCTCCCTTCTCCCTCAGGAATGGAATTTCGATAACCCATGGCACACAAGAAAGGTATACCTCAACGAGTCCCTACGCGCAGTGGCATGGTATGATCCTATGAGTGTGTGCATCGCGGCCACTACAAAAAGAGTCCCTTTCAGTCTTGATGAAGACGATGGACGGGGAGAATTCGACGAGACGCAGTTGCAGCCCATGATTGATTCCGGGTCCCTGACTATTGTCTCCCCGCTCACCTGGACCGTCGTGGACCGGTATGAGTTTGCGTATAACGAAGTCGCACTGGTGGTGAATACTATTTCCTTGGAGGTTTCGGAACACACAAAAGAAAGGAGACAACTCGTTGCTGTTGGAACGGGAATCTTTAGAGGCGAAGACTACTCCGCACGTGGGGGAATCTACGTTTTTGAAATCATCGAGGTAGTCCCGGAACCTGGGAAGCCGGAGACGAATCGGAAATTGAAGCTAGTCACGAGGGAGGAGGTTAAAGGCACGGTTTCAGCGCTATGTGGAGTTAATGGATATCTTCTTGCGGCGCAGGGACAAAAGATCATGGTACGCGGATTGAAGGAAGATCAGTCGTTACTTCCTGTCGCATTCATGGACATGAACTGCTATGTCACTGTCGCAAAAAGCCTCGGTGGTCTCGTGCTTTTCGGGGACTTCATGAAGAGTGTGTGGTTCACGGGGTTCTCGGAGGAGCCGTATAAGATGACACTATTTGGGAAGGATACGCAGGATATGGAGGTTGTTACTGCAGATTTCTTGCCGGATGGACGGCAACTGTATTTTGTGGTCGCGGATGCGAAGGGCGCGGTTAGAGTCCTGCAGTATGACCCTGAACGTAGGTTTTTTATCCCTGAGTGTGTGTGAAAGTATAAAGCATCTAACAAAAAAACAATAGACCCCAAATCCCTCGCCGGCCAACGCCTCATCCACCGCGCGGCTTTCCACTCCGCGCATGAAATCCTCTCCCTCTCCCTCCTCCCCCGCACCACCCCCACCACCCCAGGCCAACCTGAAGAATCCCACCTCCTTCTTGCCGCCACCCGCCCAGGAAGTCTCTCCCTCATCACCACACTACCAGAAAACTCCTACCGTCGTCTCAACATCCTTCAAAACCAGATTATTGTGGCGGAGGAACATGTGGCAGGCTTGAATCCTAAGGCGTTTAGACATGTTGCGGTGAATGATAGGACGGGGGAGTTTTTGAGGGGGGTGTTGGATCGAGGGTTGTTGGAACGGTGGATTGGGCTGGCGACAGGGAGGAAGGCGGAGATGGCGGAGAGGGCGGGGATGGAGACGAGTGCGGTGAGGGAGGAGGTTAGGAATGTTGGTGGGGAGGGATTGGGTTTTTTGTAGGGTTTGATTTAGATATATAGGGGGTTTAGAGTGATGTGGGTTAGGTGATGGATGCGTATATAAGTGGAATGTGAATGGGTTAGGTTTTTTGCTGTTGGAATGGATTGGACGAGGTTGGGTGTATTGTGAATTCAGTTAATGGAAGTCTCACATGTACACTGGTTTACTGAAATGATGGTGTTGAAAGGGCATGATTCGTCGGACGCAGTATGGAATAGCTAAATTTCCACTAATTCCACAGAGGGGTTGAGGACCCGTGTGTTGTGTATGGACCAAAGTCAGAAATGAGATACAGTTTTTATATAAAAATATGGTCATATATACCCCTCTGCAACCTCCCAAGGTAATCAATAGGTTAAATATTCTTCTATGTACATCCGCCTTTATAAATATACTCCTTCCATTTCCAATTTCCGCTGTACTGCCTTTTGCGGAACTAAGTACAGTAACCAAGCCGAACACTGCATAGGACCTTGTATGGAATTTCTGGTACACACGTTTCTCAAACGGTATCCGAGACTAAGGGCATATTCATTTTGATAGACGGTATAAGTGGGGTTAATGGAAAACTGTAAAGCGGATAGGATGGTTAAAGGACAGAGCCGATAGGAATTGATGTAAACCGAATAAAACCATTGCTTAATCGTCACGGGATAATCTGTATAAAGAACCTAGAGTGGGGGTAAATGTATAAAATCCAAATAATAATAACTCCTACCTATCTATCTAGAGCTTAAGTTCTCATTAACTAGGTTAACAGCTTCTTAATTCTTAATGTTTTTGTAGCCCTTTTGTGAAAACAAACGTCTCACAATATCCATTGTGCCAAAGCGGCTCGGGACGGCGGATAGGGCTACAGATGTGGAGTTTGGTTTTGGGGTTGGCAGTAGGAGTGTCCCGCGCTAGCCTAAAAAGTTATTTTCAGTTCAGCCTCCAAGCGGTCTGTATGGTGCTGACTATATATGGTGATTCAAAAGCGCTGGAAAGTTGAGCTGAAAATCGCAGTTTTTGGGGTGGGTTAGGTTTCCGTGAAGATGGGCTCAAATTTCAGCAAGATCCCCTCCTCCCCAAGTGCTGTCACTAAAATCCATATTCGACCTCTTTCGGGCATTGCGGACACGGGCGAAGCATTAAAAAGAGAAAGTATTCAGAATTCCACAGCAACGCCGATTCTTTGCCGCCGGAGTTCTTTTTCTTGGTGCTAAGCTTTTCGTACCGCCAAAAATGCTCAGAGAGAAAACAAGAACGTATGAATACCTCCTTTCTAGTATCCCGCGCGTCAAAAGTTCTTAGGACCATCCAACGGCTCATAGTCGTTCCAACACATCACAGCGTGAATACCCAAATGATTTGTTTACTCAAACAGAATGTCTCGCCCGGAACCGAGACGATATATTGGGACTTCGGCATTCAAGTAAGCCGATGCGTGAACGGATGATAGCTCTGCTCACAGCCAATTGCCGTTTCCGCTGTGGCCTAGGTGCCTTTATCCGTCTCTCCAATCAGAGTTGCTATCTACCCTGGGGTAATGTTTACGCATGAGTGCCTGGAATATTTGTCTTCCTGGTTCGAGATGTGGTTGGTCGTAGCTGCGAGGGTTTATGCCGTTCCATATCATGAAGTAAGTTGCAAGTGACTGCTTGTGTGAAGAATACTGGCCATAGGAAGATGGATCCGCTTCGGTGTGAATAAGCCAAGCTGCTTTTGTTTGCCCCAGCACTTTGTGGGATGAAAACACTATTTCTTGAGCACCCCCGCAGCCCCAAGATTACCTCACACCGTTCGTGTTTCGTCCTCCACACCGAGGCATCAGGCATACGATACCGAGTGATGGTTCGTGTCCTAGGCCTTTTGCGCGCATTGTTGAGATTCCTACTTAACCCCACATCCATCGTCACCCTCGTATCGGAAGGTATCCGAATCTGCGACTGTCAAAGAGGATTCTGGACGCGATCACAGACAGGTAGTCGGCGCAACGCCCAATAGTATGTTGCTAATGGCCTCCTTGACCCGATGTTGGTGAGCAAACATATCAATTGATGCAAAAGCGCCAATTAATTTGGTGCATATGTCTTCGTAAGGGGGCGAAGATACTCCTCGCTGAATCGGTAAGTGGGTGTAGCTGCTCGCTAGGAAACAAAACCACTTTCGAAGCGCCGGATAGTACCATTGTGGCTGTTGGTGAGAGTAACCACACTAACATATTGATGGAACGCAACACAGGAGTAAATAGAGGGCGCATTGAAACCTGGCGAAGAGGGATTCGGGGCCAAGGGTATGGGGAAACCTCGGTGAAGAGATCAACCAACCAGTTTCGAATCCGTTGCGGCTATGGAATGTGGGAGGGGGGAGCTCTGTCATGGAGTTTTTGTGGAGTGGATAAAGCTCACTGGATCTCTTTCCCCTTGCATAAATATGAAATGCTCAATAAAGCACCACCACCTCACAGCCTCAATTTTCTTCACTGACCACTGACCTGGCCGCTGACCCGGCCACTACTGCTGGTGTTTCAGCCCATTCTTTTTTCCTCGAGGCAACCTCCACGCTACCTTCTCCATAATCAATACTCCCCTCCTTGCCACTTCGACATCTATTACATTTTCCACAGTTCAATCATAATCAATAATTATTCACTTCTGCTTGCATGCTTCCACCTATACTTTCTATCTAGGTATACCATTCACTTCACTACCACTCATTTATTTATTTATTTCAACCAATTTTTTCGTCATTATTTATCTGCCAATAAAGCACAACAATCCCGCCTCAATTGAGCTTGCCTTTCCAAATCGAAGCTCTGTCGCGTGCAGCATCCCAGTGCAATTCAGCCGCCTAGAAAATGTATTCAAGAACTCACCCGACAGCTCCGACGACAACGACGACGACTACAACATACCGAACTCTAGCCCCTCGTTCTGCCGCCTCGATAAAGCCTTCAACACTCCTCTCAGACATCGCCGAAAACACCCGCAATGTCGAGCAGACGCGAGCGTCCTCACCCCCTTCACGTCCCTCACTGCGTTCCGTCTCGGTGACCTCATTCCTATCCGATGGCACGATGGAGATTGAAGGGTTCGGGTTTGACAACATTTCAGAATATGGTGACGATGACAACATCTCAACCTACGGTGCTGATTCGTTGTACGAAGGGAGCGTCTACGATGGGGAGGAGGGAGAGCACCGAGAGGTCGATCTCTCGCGGAGAGCAGAGTCAATCCTCGCCAGTGCAAAACGTAGGTTGGATCTGTGCGGACGCAACATTTCGAGGGCGAGGAGCTCGTTGATTCTCTCACCGTCAGCTACTCCGACAGCTCTTATGGACCATCTGGACGCGGTTGGGCCGGTGACAAGGAGGCGGGCAGAAAGCGCGGGTGGCTCGCGTTCACTTCAGTGGAAATACAACAATCGTGCTGAGACTGAGGATCGGGGTATGGCTCATACCAGGACTGCCAGTGAGAGTGCTGTTCATTCTGCGCGTGTGTTGGGGGCGGGAGGAAGGCCTGGTGGCATCATGAGTGGAAGCATTGATATGGGAGTTTTGGTGGAGGATCCTCGGGAGTCGGCAGAGAAGCAACAAGTGCGCGGCGTGGTAAGAAGCAACAGCACTCAGCAGATGCGGGCATTAAGGGATCAAATGAAGGATCTTCGGGGGAAAATAACGTCGCTGCAAGAACAGACGAAATCGGATTCGTTGCGCCGACGCCAGAGCATCTCTTCAATGCGGTCAACTCCGACACCATCAGATAACACACCACAGTACTCACCAACAGGACCAACCTTAGAGGATATCCGAGAGAGCCGAGTGCTAAATTTGAAAAGTCCAATTGAACAGGAGTGGGAACATATTGCGACACAAAAAAGGAACTCAACAGATACGGCTTCAGTTTATTCCGATCGGTCTGGAACACCGACGGCTCCTCGGTTAGATGATGCCAACCTATCGTCTTCCGCACACTACGAGAGTTCATATGCGTTCTCATACGACAGCTATTTGTTTGGTGAGGCGTTTATTAAGGATATTCGACCTACATCAATGAGTAGTGATGGAACAGCGTCTACGGCTACAGCCACGCTTCCAGCTCCACATACAGTCCAGAGGAAGGGGTCATTTGTGTCAATATCATCGTACGCTACCGCTGATGAGGACCCAACTACTACATCCCCGCCACGGAGTCCAGGCCAGAGCCCAGATAATCACCAGAAGGGTGGGGCAAGTCTACTGCTACCTGGTCTTCGCCCCCCAAGTATGTTGCCAGCATCCCCTAGAAATTGGGCAGTACCTAATGGCTCGCTCCGAGTTGATGACGGCTATCATTCTGCACCGCACACACCGCGCGTTGAAAAAGACCTCCAACCAACCGCTGCTGCACGCCCACCCATTATGCCGGCAAGTTCATGGTACAGGGATTCTATGGATAGCGTTCGGACAAGGTCTATGGTGTTTGAAGGCTTGGCTGAAGAAGGTATGGGGAGAGGAGGCGTGGCGATTTCCAGTTCAGCAAGGGATAGCCATACAATGACACTAGGCGGCATGGGAGAGGAGGGAGATATCGAGTTGAAAATCGACAAAGGAGACAGAGCACTGATCGAAGGCGTGATTGAAGCTTTGGGGAAGGTGTGTTGTTCGATGGAGATGGAAGGGGACGTTTCCCGCGCCGAATTAAGGGAACGGCTACGGGGAGCTCTGAAAGTGCTTGAAGGGGAAGATCCGGAAGGCGAGATGTTTTAAGGCTGCCATTTTTGCGTTGCTGGTTATTTGCAAGGGGTTTTGATTCGGAGTTAGTTGGTTTGGTTGATCTTTCGTTGAATATTTCTGTGTCTCATTTGTCTAGGGGCGAGTTTGAACTTTTGGCTCATGAGGATGATATATACGCAGCGTGTTCTGTCTTTGCTTTATTATACATACTAAGTAAGTACATTGTGGGAGGGATTCGTATTTCGTTTGTAGTTTATAATCTTGGTTCTTTTTGTTTGGTTTGTTGTTTGGTGGTTTGGTCGGATGTTGTTGGGTAGAACGGGCTCTACTTTTGCCCCATTATTGTATCCTGCAGATGGATTTCTTTGCGTACTTCACTGTAATTTCTTTGGCGGACAATAAGATACCTGGATAGTTGTGTGAGCTTTTGAGGTTCAATGCTCTTTGGGGTAATCGAGTGTGAAAGTGTGTAGTTAGTTACCCGCTTCTGTCCAGATTCAACACCTCAGAACTGAAGCTCAGGTTTAATTACCAATACCCACCCACTCACAAAAGATCCATCAAAATGTCGACCCACTCTGGTATAGCCTCTCCACCCGCTTTCATCTACCGTCCATTATACGTCCACTCTACTAACATCAATCACCACCACAGATGGCGAAGACAGCCAAATGCACGACAATGTGTCTCTTTCATCAACACCGTCCACACCCCCAGCGACCAATAACCATGCCGCCGTTGCGAGCCCTCCGAATAGCCAGCAACATCAACAGCATCAGCAGCATCAGCAGCATCAGCAGCATCAGCAGCATCAGCAGCAACAGCAGCAACTACCGCAGTTTACGATGCTGACTCCGCATCAGCAGCAGCAGCTACCCGGGCAGCCAAGTTGGGCGGGGAAACGTGCGGTTGAAGAGGCAGAGAATGCGAAGGAACGTTGCGTCGATAGAAATTGGTCGCTTCGTAGGTTATCGTTCCCACGGAAAGGAAGATGTTGACGTGTTTAGGTTGGCTTGGCGACCATTTGGACGAGAGTGATATGTGGAAGAAGGCTTAAGATAGCGATGTTTTACGAATTACGAATGGGAACAAATGGCGTTTGATGGGTATTCTTTTGTCGGTTGTTGGAGTGTCCTGTTCTGTTCTGTTCTAGAAGTGCATTGTGAGAGGTCTAAGTACTTCTGTAGTTCTGCAAGTACAGTGCTTTCTGGGTATCTTTCCTAAGGTCATGCATCTAATTCCCCAGCTTCAGCTTTGAAATATCCACAATCTCCTCCTCATCCTCATCCACATTCCCAGCCAATCCCCTCTCCCAAAGTTCACGTCCCGTCAACTTTTTCTCCTCCGGCTTCGTATTACTCTTTTGTCCACGCTTCCCCTCTGCCTCCTCCTCCTCCAGCAACTTTTTCTTCTCCGCCTCTTTCTCCGCCATGAATCTTGCACGCCACTCTAGAAACCGCTCCCGAGTAACAAGCTCCCCTCGAAACTTCTCCATCTCCTTTTCCTCCTCCTGCCGTAGTATTGCCTCGCGCTCTTGATCCTTCTTTGTTGCACGCTCGTGGATCAGTGTTTCCGCGGCCTCCTTCAGCGTAGATGTGAGCGTAAACACCATCGCCATCCCAAGGTTCTCTTCTATCGTTTCTGACAGCGCGTCGATCAGCGCGGGTTTGTCGTGCGGGAAGGATAGCCCCATGGATGTGGGAGAGCCCTCATCGAAGGTTATGTCGAGATCGGGCGCAACATGGGGGTATGTTAAAGGGTAGTTGACATGCAGGAGTAGTGTTGGTGCGGAGTCCTCGTCTTGTCCAAGAATTGGCGGCGGGTCGAGAAGGAGCTTTATGCGGAAGGAAGTAGGGGTGAGGACTGGGAAGGGGGTGTGTTAGCCGGTAGTAGAAATGGGAGTAAGCAAGGATGAAATGAGTACGTTGGAGTTCATCGGGGTAGATGGATTGTAGAACTTCGATCTCTTCGATCTGTTCATCGTTGGACATTTTTGCGGATTGGTGTGTGGTTCGTGCGGCGGAAGAGAGGGATGGGGGAATGGTGGGGCAGCAGCAGCAGCCGCAGCAGCTTCAATTCCTCTTGGCCCGTGCACCTACCATCCCTGCCACACCTAGTTTAGAAGCGAAACACAAAAAATCTCCCCCGCCGTACCACACCCTCCCCCCGACAATTCCTCACACACACACACACAACCATGGCAAAAACACGACCCTCAAAAACCTCCTCCCCCTCTACCACAACCTCCTCCTCCTCCTCCAAGAAATCAAAACGTCAAAAATCCCTCCTCAACAAAACCGGATCCTTCTCCTCCCCCGGCCTTCCCCCCTCCTCAGACATCCCCACCCTCCTCTCCCAAGCCTCCGAACTCCTCCACTCCCTCAACGAGCCCTCAAAAGCCCTCCCCCTCGCCACCCGCGCCCTAAACCTAAACCCAACCTCCCTCCAATCCCTCGAACTCCTCGCCGAAATCCACATCGAACTCTCCGACACCGAACCCGCATACACCCTCTACAACCGCGCTGCCTCCCTCGACCCTTCAGGCCTACACGAATCCCTCGGCGGCAGTGGCCCCGAGAAATTCCTCTGGCTAGCTCAACTATGTCCCACTGGAGGAGCGGAGGCAGTGGGTTGGTACGAGAAGGGTGCTGCTACTCTCAGAGAATTCATTATTTCCCGGGATACCGGGGTGTACAAGGATCTTGCGGAGCGGGGGTTGGAAAGGAAGTTAGTTTCTGCGCTGTGCGGGATGGCAGAGATCTACATGACGGATTTATGTATGTCCTCCGATGCGGAGTCACGGTGTGAGGGATACGTTACCGAGGCGGTACTTGTTTGTCCCGAGAGTTGTGAGGCGTTACAGACGCTGGCTAGTGTTCGGATATCACAGCAACGGATTGGGGATGCGGTGTCTGCGTTGAAAAGAGCGTTTGGTGGGTGGAAGAATGTAAAGGAGGAGGTGGTGGCGGTGGATGAAATGCCGAGTTATGCTGTACGCATATCGTTGGCGAGATTATTGATTGAATGTGCGCAGTATGAAACGGCTATTGAGGTTCTGGAACGGTTACAGGCCGAAGATGATCAACTGCCGGATCTGTGGTATCTGGGAGGATGGACACTTTTCCTACTGGGTGAGAGGGAGCGGGGTAGAGTTGAGGGGTGGGTCGAGTTTTGGGAGGCTGCGAGGGAGTGGTTAACGACTTGTGAACAGGTATGGTGTGGCGCTTTTTTCTTGTTTTTTTTTTTCTTTCTTTCCTTTTCATTTCTACATATAGTAGGGGGGGAAACAAGTTTGAAGTTTGATTGCTGACAAAAAGGCGGGGAATGTTATAGTTGTATAAAGCGTTGGAATGGGAAGACGAGGGTATCAAAGAGCACGCGTCAGAGCTATTGGCGAAGATAGCAGAGATTGTTCCAGAGAAACCAGATGGAGATGAAGAAGAGGGGGAGGACGACAACGACGATTGGGAGAGCGATAGCGAAGAAGAGGATGAGGAAATGAAAGATTCGTGATAAAGATCTGCAGGTCGTTAATTATTTTTTTTCGTTTGGGGGCGTCCAACTCTCTGTATATTTTTTTTATCTTTGTTTGGCTGGACCTATTGTGGCAAAGGATAGAGAAAAGTCTGATTCTGATTGGGGGAGGGGGGGTGTTTCTCCGACCCGCCCCGGGGCGGGGAGGGAGGCGTAAATTGCTGCTGCGTGATGATGTGGAACACATATCACATATCATCACTCGCTGCAGTTGTCCAGAAAAATTTTAGTCTCATCCGTCAGATCATTCCGAATCAAGCGTTTTAGTGGTAATCCAAGCGGAGGCTATCCAAGCGGGAATTAAAAGTTGTTGCAGGGTGCTGTATGGGGACACATCACCATCACAGCGTATCACCAACCACACAGGGCCTCACCTAAGCTAATAACTTACTAGATCAACATGTATAGCACTGTACCATACATATATTGGACACCTCAGCTAGTCCACATAAACTAGTCTCCCCGCACCAACAAAAGTAGCAAGTAGAATCTATAGGATGGCCAAAAGAGATAGATATAAAACACCTCGCTGTTTTTTGTTTCGCTGCTGAAGATAGTCTCCCCCTCTCGTTCGTCGTTCTTCCATCCATCCATCCTTCCTGATCGCCTCTTAGCTTTATCACGACGAATGGCTCCTAGCGCCGTCATCCTCACACCCGCGCCGCCCGCCTCATCACCAATTCTCACCAAGAGCCTAAAATCATCATCGTACTACTCCCAAACCACCACCACCACTCCCATCAATGGAAGCTTGAAATCCTACCCTCCCTTACCACCAATCTACTCCCACCTCCTCTCCCTCGCCCCCGTCGCAGCCCCATTCATTCCCGCCTCCGAAGTCACCGCATACCCAGTCGCCGTACAGTCGCTTCTCCCAACCCTCTCCTCCCTCGATGAAAAACTCCAGCAGATGCTTCCGCCCGGAAGCCAGAACTGGACTCATGACTTCCTTACAGCGCTCTTGTTGTCGGAAAGACGGACGCTGGCGACAGATAAGAAGCTTTCGTTTTTGATGAGTGCGAGTGATGTGGGGAGTAGAGAGGAGATGGCGGCGAGGTTGCTGTGGGCGGTTGCGCATTGGAGACGGAATGGGTATCGTGGTGGGAGGAAGAGCGAGGTTGGATGGCAGGTGGATGGGTTGTTGGCGTCGTTTTGTGAACCGGGACAAGAGATGGATAGGGTACGACTTGCGGAGGTGGAGATGGGTGGAAATGTTGTGGTTTGGGCGGGGGGGAGGGCCTGGCAGGTGGCGCTGTTTGATGGAGAGGAAGAGAGGAGTGTTGATGAGTTGCAAAGGGAACTGGAGATCATCACTATTGCTGCTGAGAATAAGGTATGTGTATACCTCCTGTGCCTTGAACAAAAATCATTGATGATGATAGACCATCCCGAACCCATCCATCGCAGCACTATCCCACCGTCTCCCACGAGCCGAATGGGCGCGTGCGAAAGCGGCGCTCGGGAGCGGTGATGGAATGACACGACTAGGATCATCCCTCATCACTCTATCTCTCGAGTCCTACGCACTCCCATGCGGTATCGCACCAGCCCTCGAAGACATCCGCGGCAACACCGACTCCCCCAACCGCTTCGCCGATCAAACCTGCGGTCTAGTAGTATACGCGGATGGGCGAGCTGGAGTAACAGTAGACCACACCGTCGCCGACTGTGCTACTGGCTTCGAGCTTTCCAAATGGCTTTCCCAACTCGCAGCTGCTGCTCCAACCCCCACCGCACCAGC
The DNA here is from genome assembly GCA_015178995.1 of Trichophaea hybrida. NCBI lineage: Eukaryota > Fungi > Ascomycota > Pezizomycetes > Pezizales > Pyronemataceae > Trichophaea > Trichophaea hybrida. The sequence continues at coordinate 131,799 of WHVE01000057.1, forward strand.
TCAATATAAACCCCCCACGATGCTCCGATTCCCTCGACTCCGTGGTGGACCTACACCAACAAAGTACCAAGACAGTGTCCCGCGACTTGTGAACACACTCACATTCCCGCTTCCACGTGGGGTGGTGGAGAAGGGTCTTATAGACTTTTTGATCTCCCTTGCGTTGCAGTCTGCAGTCGGTGAGGGGGTCGCAATAACACAGAGTGTATTCCAGCGAGGGGTTGTGAATGCCAGGACGGAACTCGTGATGATGGTTACTTCAGAGTCCACCGAGTTTCTTGCAGCTAAAACACCAAAAGCACTCGCCAGTGCTTGGGAAGCAAGGAATTTAAGGATAAAATGTATATCCCCCCCGCTTTCCCCCCTCCACTTGCGCTAACCAAATACCTACAGCCCGAACATTCCCCTTCTACCTCAGCACCTTCCTCGCCCCCGCCCTCTCCTGTCTCCCCGAGTCGCCAGCAATGGAAACAGTCCAGAAAGTCGTCGAGATCGCATCAGGTGATAAAGCTGAAGTTCAGCTCACAGGATTCACAGTAGACTACCACTACCTTGATGGTGTCGAGGCGGGGTTGAGTAATATCTACCTCCCCCACCAACTCTCGGTGTTTTATCTTGCAAAGCCGGGACAGGGTGGGTATGGAGAGGTTGAGATTGCGTTTAGTGCTACTGGTAGGTGGAGGGAGAAGCTTGAGGATGTGGTGGATGGGTTTTCGAGAGCGTGGGAGGATGTTGTGAATGTTGCTTTGAGTGGATGAGAGAAAGTGATGTTGGATAGGTGGGAGGTTGTTTGGATAAAAAAATTCTTTGATTTTGGTCTTTTTGGTTTTCGGGTTTCCTATGAATGTTAGCAAAAATACCAGTTCATTCGGTTCTTTTTACTCAATAATTGACCACGATAATCCAAGCACCCAATTGCGCATGTGAGGAGAAGGAGGAGGAGGAAGGGTTATTGCAAAAAAAGCCAATATGAATAGAAGTACAGAAGCTAAAAACTAAACTGACATAGAAGTGGAGGAGGAAGGGAAGAAGGGTTGTAAGCAGTTGGGAATGATTTCATATACGACAATCAAAGTGGTAAGGAAAAAAAACAAAACAAATTGATAAACGAATGCGCATCAAGACCAGACTCAAATGACAATGCATGTTACAGGAACCCCAGCATTCTTGGGAGAGGAGCGCGAACCAACATTACAAAAAAAGAAGTTTTTGAACAGAGAGCAGCATGCGCACGATAAGGTGAAAAAAAAAACCGTTAATTAAAACCACCCACACCACCATCCTATTCCCATCCCCACACATCAGCCCACACACCCGCTCCAATTAACGGAGTCCGATAACGCTCTAATAACGAAGCCGAAGCAATCAGCCGGTTTGCCAGTCTTAAGGGTTGGATTTCGTTCGTGCATTTTCGAAGAAAAGAAAAAAGCCGCTGCCGCCACCATCACCATCACCACTAAAAGGTAGGATGGTAGCGCTGCTGGCGGGACTCTGCTGGATTACCTACCATTTCCAGAGTCCAAACGCGACGAATCCACACCTTCAATTTCCCCTCGACTCCCTCGACACCTTCGAGCTCAAGACCCTCCCACCAGCATCTCCGCTGCTTGACTATCAGCCATTGTCATCGTAATGGGGGTAGGGAGGGGGAGGGAATTTACCGCTGGCTTCCTCCAAAATAGTAAGAGCTTCTGCGCCATTCCGACAACATTGCTGTCTTTCTCTTTCGTATCGGTCCTCAATCTCGCCAGCGCAAGACTGCAGATCACTGCCTTATTCGGCTCACCTGCGCGGTGGCCCCAGGTATCATCCGCGTTGAATCCACTGTTTGCTACATATTAGCCTGAGTGGGATTTAAAGACCTGGGTGAAGAGAGAGCCGTTTACCCAGCTGTCAACATCTCGATAAGGTGTTGTTCGGTAGTACCGGTATCATCAGTCCTTCTCAATCCCGAAAAGATGCCATCCTGTTTCAACAACACCTTTCCCGCCGCGCGCTTCACATCCATCATTTCCTGACGGGACATTTCACGCTTTGGCGGTATCGCGTAAAAGTCTAGGTCTTCTCTCAACACGATGATGCCGGCACGATCCTGTAGGACGTTGGTGGGACTGGATGGTGTCTCTCTGTTATTGTTGATGTTCTCATCTTCATCCTCCGAGGATTGTACTGTGATTGTAGATGAGACTTTGCGAAAGAAATCAAGCATGTATTGCAGGCAGTTCGGGTCAAACTTTTGCGATCATCATGTAAGCGATGAGAAGAGTTTAACGGAGATACTATACACATACATCAACTAAGTAGATACCATCGTCGTGATAGGAGTTGACCTGGCCATCGGGAAATAGACCATTTGGGAATAAAGACAACAGCACAAATTCGGGTAGTGTCAAAAGTTCGTCGCGCGACAGAACAAACTGAGTTCCTCTAACACAACACAAACACAAATATTATAAGCTTGGGTTCCCCAACGATGGAAAAAATCGGCATCAACAGAAAGGAAAGAGAAAGTATGCGCAAGCTACCGTAGGTCCAATGTTAAGTTTTCTTCTCCCGTGCCAGACGGATCTGCAGGTGTTAAAGCATTAGCCAATGTGGGCAAGAAAGATAGCTTAGGCCCGCGCATCGCATCACATACCTCCCAGCGATTGGAGTTGAGGTCCCCCTTGCTGAACCTGCGTAATTATCGACGAGGAACCTGTAGCGGCTGCCATGGTGAAGATGAAAGAATCGAGCGGCGAGAGGGCTTCGGTGTAAGGTGGAGGAGGTGGCTCGGGATCCTGCTTACTGTAAGATGGCGACGGCTGCGCCTGAGTTTGTACCGATGGTGACTTTTCGGAAGCGGCTTCCGCGTCGTCGTCGTCGTCGGGGCTACTTTCGACTATTTCGTCGTAGGGCAATGGCGGTTGTAGATGCAGCTGCTGCTGTTGCGGAGGGATTGCCTCAGGAGTAGAGGTGGACTCGGAGGGGAACAGCGGTGGGTCGTTGGGGGACGACACGTCGGGTGCGTTATGGATTCAAGACAGATCGTAGGAGGGGAGAGTCGAGAGTCGTCGTCAGCGGTCATGCGGTCATGCGGTGGAAATTTTGAGCGGCGAAGACGGCGAAGGGAGCGTTTCCTTGGTTGACGATGGGATGTAGTGTCGGTGGTTGGTTACATAGGGGAGGTGGGTTACTCGATGTTGGAGTGCTGGAGCGTTGGCGCTTAAACAATTCACGCTTAAGCCTTTCCAGAGGAGGAACTGGGGCACGCGAATCAGTGTGCACAAAGCAGCAAGCAGGTGAGGTGGTTGGTATGATGCCCCGACTAGAGACAGTCTGTAATGGCCCATCCCATTCATTCATTGCCTTTGCCTTAAACTCGATATCACATTCATATTATTTACTCCCAACGCCAAACAAAGACCACAGCAATGTCTACGACTCCCCCAATTCGACAACCCAGCTGTATATAGAAACCCACAATGAAATCAAAATCACCACGCATGCAAACTGCTACCCATTTTCTCATGAACGCGTCTCGACCATCTTATCCCCTTCCACCACCACCTCATGATCCCTCAACTTCCGCATCAACGCCAAAAAATTGCTATTCTGAAACTTTTCCGAAGTATCCTGCCGCACCGAATCCAGCAACTGTCCCGCCGTCCTCGCAAGGGCATCCGAATCCTGACCAAGGGGCTCCTTCTCTTTCTCTTTACCCTTTTCCACCTTGGGTGTAACGGTTTCGAAAGCAACTTCGGGCTCCCCAGACTCAACCTCCCGAGCAGCATCTGCAAATGCCTTTTCAAATGCGCTCTCGTCGAACTGGAACTCTGTCGTTGCAATCGTCTCTGGTTGCTGTTGCTGTAGCGCCATTCCCATCCCACCGAAGCCTACATTTAGCTGTGAAGAAAACGCCGGTGTGAACGCCGGTACATATGCTGGATAGTTCGTCGACATCGATTTGTAGTTCGCCTGCTGCTGTTGTTGTTGTTGTTGTTGTTGTTGTTGTGGTTGTGGTTGTTGCTGCTGTTCAACCTCCTGCTGCTGCAGCTGCTGTAACCGTGTAATAAACTCCAATCCCCAGTCCGGCTGCGGCAGTTGCGGCTGCTGCTGTTGTTGTTGCTGCTCCTGCTGAAGACCCAACCTCTGAAAATCGTTCACCCATCCTTGCTGTTGCGTATGATAGTTCACGGGGAAAAGTGGCACGCCTCTGGCAAACGCCTGGAACTCATTTTCTATCACTTCGTTTGGTGCAGACGCGGTGCTTCTGAAGCCCTTCTTCGTTGTGTCAGCATATGAATAGACTATACAAAGTGGCGGTGGGGAAAAAAATACCTCTAATGACGGTGGACCAGCGCGAAACCGGTCTTGGTGGATTCCGTGGTCGGCAGAGGTGTGTTTTTGCAGCGAAGAGAGAGCGTTGGAGGGTCCGCAGAGGGCAGCCATGTTTGTTGCTGGAGAATTGATTGGGGGGTTGTGTGGAGTTATGAAGAGGAAGCTTGTGAAGATGGAAGGGCACTTCAGTACCTCGGCAAGGGCAGGTGTCGCATGCTTATGGTGGTGGGTTGAAGTAGGCGTACTTCTTAAGTAGTCCTACCTCCTAAGCACTTTAGTATCTGGAGATGCGCGAATTGAGATATGCGTGTTTTTCCGACGCAAGAGAATAGAGAATTATCTCGAGATGAACAAATTAGTCTAGAACACACTGTAACGTGGATTTTTGGAACCCAGAAGAGGAATAATATTCATCCCCCACGTGGTAGCGGCTTTCTACGGAATAAAGCGGACGACAACCTACGGAATTAAAGTCACAGTATCTCACTCATCTACTTCTCAGGACGGATCCTCGACAGATTTTTCTTTTTCTTTCCGACCCCGAAGATAAGGGATTCGTTTTGCGAGAGGCTATCCTTTGAAAGAGATAGGGTTTGCATGGTTGGTTTTGCAATGAGCAAGTCCTCTGTCTGCTTCCTTCAGACAACAATCAAGGCCTCTCGAATAACTCACAGCCAGATTCTCTAGATCTTTCGACTCACAAAAACAGCCACTCCGACTCTTCATGCCTCCTCCTCCTCCTCCTTTATAGCACCCGCATCCGTAACAATAAAGGTGGTAATGATCCGTCCCGATACCGTCGTTCAAATCACGGCTTCACTAGGCATCTAATCTACCAGTCCACCACAGATCCCTTATCAATACTCGAAGACGCACCGCCGCTGGAACTTGTCATTCCCATTCCATTCATGACACCGCAAACAGGCTCCATTCAGAGTCCAGCACTAGTACAACAGACTCGGTGCACCGCGGGGCTATTGCGGTCGCTCATATACTCTACCAGCCGCGGTCACTCGTCATCACTCGACCCGGGTATCCATCCAAGATCTTTTGCCACAATACTTACTCGCATGTTTACTATGTTCAAGGTATGGAATAAGGCATCAGCAGAGTTGTTCGGATCAAGTGTGGCCCAATGTGCAGCCTCTCGACGTGAGCGGGGGTTGAAGAAGAATCATATGCGGTAAAAATCTTGGGTGATATCGATAGGAAATCGGATCCCGGTGTGCGCTCGCCCGTATACCAGCTGAACTTATGAGCGACGTGCGAGAAAAATCTGGGAACGAGAGCAGAGCAGTCCCAAGGTTGGAGGATAGATAGTAAAAACGGGTGTTTAATACTCGTCCTCCAGTTTTCACGTTTCCTCGATAATTTGGCCGCAGTGACCCACGTGCATATAAATCCCTCATCCCCAATTTCCTCTACTCTTCCCAAATAAATACCAACACCACCTCTTTACCAGGAGTTTCGGGAATACTGTAGCATACGAGGATATGTTTACATACACAGTCACGATGCAGGTGGACTGTATATACAAGAATTGAAATCCTAGTCCCAGCATGGCGCTTTAACCGAAGTCACAGGCTCGAAACCCTGTGGTAATTGATTTTTTGTTCTGCTGTACTTTGTGTAAAATTAACATCTAGAGTCCATGTTTCCATTGCTCACTCCTCTTTTCCCTCATTACGAACGTAAGTACGACGAGAGCTAGATGAAATGCATGTGTAGTTGAAGGAGAAGCTCCTAGAGGCAGACGAAGTATGCAGGCGGAAAGGAAATGAGGTTCGATAGAGTATGGTTATCGACTCGGAACATCGAGTCGTCGAGGCTATCGATATCCAAGAAGCTTAATTAGACCTTATGTAGTGAGTAAGGTAACCAACAAGATTGCTTACCAGCTAGATCTACCGAACTATCTTCAGCCGTTGATATCGGATACTGTTTATTGGGGTCGTACACCATCCTCCAGCGTAAATTATATGCTCATATTGGTGTACTGACCCCCGTGGGGTGTACTTTATTCCCGTACTTCATGATCACCCCTTCCCCATGTTAAAGAGGGCCGATAGTGTGAAGGCTCTGGTGGCGCTTATGGGATCAACCGATAGAGTTTTGTACATTTTGAATGTCAATTTTTAACTTGGGAGTGCTAGTTGGTAGTTCGCCAAAATGTGGGGAGGCGAAAACAAATTTTATTGATATGGAGGAGGAGGATATATGCCCAGATTCAAGCCTTTTGCAAAGCGACTGAAGGATACTTTGGCGATGGAAAGAGCATAAGAGTTCCTAGAACGGATGAACTGTTGGAGGCTTGAGATGGGTGTTGGAACTCGGTTTGCCTAGATCTCAGTGTGGCATTTGATCGATCAGTGTAGATGTGGAATTGGAGGAGTATAGGAACGTTCAGCGGTGGTGTGTAAAACCACAGTGCAGATGGTTTCTGGGGGGGGGGGGGGGGGGGGGAATGTGAGCATGTCGAAGGGAAAGCAAGACTAAAGCCATCAAGCCTCGCCGTAGTCCAATAACAGTGTATTCAATTAACCCACCATACAAATCCAACCCAAAATCCGATCCCAATATACCTCTCCTACTACTTCCCTTCCTGTTTCTCATCCTTAAACTTCAGACTAACACTATTCACGCAATGCCGTTCATCAGTCGGGGTATCATACCCCTCCCCCTTAAAGACATGTCTATCCCCATAACCATCAGCCACATTCCCCCTCCCTCTTTCGGAGTATACTCACCCAAGATGCCCCCCACAATTCGTACACACAATCTCCGTCCTCGTAACCCCAAACGACCTATCCTCAACCCTTCCAATCGCTCCGGGAACCCCCTCAAAAAACGCCGGCCACCCACATCCCGACGCAAACTTTGTAGTACTCTTATACAGCGGCGTATCGCAGCCCGCACACGTGTATACCCCCGGCTCCGAGTGCTTATCGTATTCGCCGGTACCCGGACGTTCAGTTCCTTTCTCGCGGAGAACCCGGAATTGCTCGGGGGAGAGAATGGCGCGCCATTCACTGGTGGATTTTTGAACTGGGTGTGACATTGGCGTAGAGGTGCTGGAGAAGTGGCTGCCCATGAAAAGGAGAGTGAGTGCAGTGATGGTTCGGAGGGCTGGTCGGAGGGATGTGGTTGGTGCGATGCGCGTGCAGAGATGGGAGATGGTGGGGTGCATGGAAGAACTGGTGGGGGTTGGGGCTGACGAGGAGACAGGGGTTATGCAGTCAGACTGGGGAGGGCTATGTCGTCATTGATCTTGACTTAGGTGACTCCCCGCGATCTTTAAACGATCGTGGGTTCTAATAGTGTCTTGCGGGAGTCCTAAGGTAGTCGCTTCCGCAATTAAGTACCGTGATACGTGATCCCACATCACGATAATTCAAAGGTGGTATAGAGGTGGACACAACACTCCTCCCCTACATCTCTCTTTCGTGTTTATTTACCTACTATTCATTTTTCACTCCCCCAATCCTCATATGGCCGGCAGTAGTTACGCCCCCTCATTCAGAGTAAGCTACTGCCAATTTTGTAGCTTGAAACCGCCAGGTCTACCTGTGCTGCCGGTTTTGGGCCAAGTTCCCCCTGTGGACTAGGACAGCGACCCTCTCATGCGTTCAAAGAGTATCATTTCCGATATGTGACGAGGCTTTCCAGTTTGGGACGGCTTTCGACGGTTTTCGAACTCGTACCGTAGTGGCTAATGACGGATGACGCCCGAATCTAATCTGTCCTGGTTGAACAGGCTTAGGTCTCGACATACATGAGTGTGATATGATACTTGAGCCAAAGTTAAAGTTGTCCAGGCAGAGATGGTGTTGGACAATGGAGGCTGAGAGTAAATGGTTGCGTAAACTCCCTTCTAACATCCCCAATCCTGAACCCATGTCCAACAGAAACAGGTGGAAACGATAAGTCGCGAATCAAGTACAACGGCAAGCTAATTAAAGGTACGTCTAACTGGCTGAGTCTTGGATACCCGTGAGCTGTAATATCGCTGCAGTTGCAGGAAAAGGCTTCGGGCGACGCAAGTTCATTGGTTCATATCCGAAGGTGGAAGGAGCAAATGTCTGTCATGGCATGCCTTATTTCAACACAGGTGCAATTGCTCTTCTCCTTTGTTGCTGGAACACTTAGTTTCCTTCTCCAACTTCTTGTTTCCCAGTCATGATGGTTTCATCGCTGCTATTATATGGGCTGTTGTTCGTTCTATCTATCTTAGCGTTGCTCCTGCGGAAGCCTCACAGCACACGGACTGTGCAAGAGGGCCCTCTACCCCACACTACCCAACCAGATTCCCGTAAACGGAAACCTGCATACGAGCAAACCCCACAAGCTGCGATCGATATTTCAACAATTAACAGTACTTGAAGAGACGAAACATTATTACCGTCTAAAAGCTCACAAGTTCGATCCACAATTATGACGGGAGGTCAAACTCATGGCAATGGATCCTGTAACCAGCCAACGTGCTTTCGGATATCTGGAATACCGTCCGACTGGAGTAGGAATAAACTTGAGGAAGAATTACGAGCTATCGATCCAGAACTCGATCTTATGGGCGCCGAGCTTTCTGGACCTTTTCCAGCCTGTTGCGACTCCTCCGCACAGACAGCCTTGCTAAACTTGGACAATTGCACGGCATACTTTCGAAGCTTCGAGCGAAATGAAGAAAGGCACAAAGTGATTCGTGAAAATGACCGAAAGGTTCAACTGGTTATTGACAAACATTTCTATGATTTGACATCATTGAACCGGGCGGAATTACCAGTCGTTGCTGAGTTAGTGTGAACTACATATTATTGATTCGTGAAGCAACTTTTCCCGATGCTGACTCCGAGCTGTGTATTCTCAGTATGATAGCAGTCACTGGCCTTGGAGGGCATGCTTTTGGGTCGTGGAGGAGTCGCATCTCAACGGTTCGTCCCGTAGATCGCCCAATGAGGCTCCGCGATTTTTTGCCTGAGAGATTCCCCAACGCTCGTATTATGACATATGGCTACGACAGCAGCTTGAGGAATCCCAATAGAGCCAATCTAACCGACTACCAACGGAATTTTAAAGAGTGTATACAGAATGCTAGACGCGATTGTTCGGTAGGTCTTGTCTGGTAGGAGCTTCTTGCCGTTGTCTGAACCAACCCACAAACACCCAATCATCTTTATCGGACACAGCTTGGGAGGGATCCTGATTGTTCAGGTACGAAAACTTAGCCCAAATACAGATATCAATAACTAATTGGTGCATGGTCTGACTGAATCGAGCAGCCATAAGCATTCTGATATTTGCGACTGCATTCGAGGGATATTCTTCTTTGGAACACCTCATCAAGGACTCAGGACTATCGAGCTTGAAGAAATGGTGGACTCGGAGGGGGAGACAGACTCAAACTTAAAAGTTCAAAATCTACTTGCACAGTTGCGAGAAGGTTCCAAGTTCTTAGAAAACCAGATGTGGGGAAAATTCCAAGGAAAGGTTTTCACTTTCTATGAAACCGAAAAGACAAAGTCAATCAAAAAGGTGAACCCCCCGAGGTATGAGATTACCTCTGTACTTCTATGAGAGAGTGTATTGGTGTATCACTGAGATAGAACTCTCAGGTAGTGGGAACTGACGTTAGGGTAGAACAAACCGACAGAAAAAGGCTTTTAAAATTACTTATCCGCTCAGTGGGGGTAATCGACGTTTGCTTCATTAATCAAGATCACTATCTTCAGAAGCACTTAATGGCGAGTACTAGTGAGCTCGAGTTGGATGGAGAGAAGTATTTTTGGATCTTCCGCAACCTGGACCACAAGAATTGGTTCGAACTTAAGGCGAATATGAAGGTGAAGGTATTGGTGTTATGTGGGTCACCCATTCTGGAGCATGCTACATCATACATTGTCCGCACTATGCAGGATATTAGTAACAAGGCCGACGATCTGATGCTGTACTTTCTCTATCGCTCGATGAGATATTGGGAGCCCCCACAAGAATTGCCAAAAACAGCCGACTGGGAGAACTTAGCCTTCGTGTACACTCTACTGAGGCAAATAATCGACAACCATTTACCACCCAAGCGGCAAGTTCTCCTCGAGATATTTCTAAAAGAGATTTTGGCACCCATAGATGAAGGGAAGCTAAGAAAACTTCCTGCTGATCCTACGGAAGCTTTGAACATATTGTCACGTCTTATAACTCTCTAGAACCTATGGGATGCCCTTGGAAAAGTTCTCAGCAAGGCGGCGGACCTATATAGGCACAGTATCGATCTAGAGCGACAGAACATGGCACGAAACAAGCAGAACCTGACATTCATTTTCGACTTCGGCCACCCCACGGCTTCTGTAGAAACTTGGAAAGCTATTCGTCGAGTGATGGCAACCTTACAACAAGATTACTCAATAATAAGATTGCTAGTTACGAACCCACCAACGACAAGTGACCTTGGGCTACAAAAACCCTCCGAGGTTCTGCTTGAATGCGACAAAGAGAGGAAAGGTATGTATATTGTTGGTTCGCAGTTACCCAACTTCTCTATATATCATATATTTATCCAGATCCGAGTATAGGGCACTGAACCGCCATGGTGAAGCGGCAGCGAAACCCCATTGCTCACACAAGATAAGCTGTGGCATCATCACTTCACCGCAATTTTAGTACCGTGTCTTATCATTGTATCTACGATTAAGTCAGATTAGCTAATACTATCTTAGAATGTCTGGAGACCCTCCGATTCAATAATATACAATACGAGCGTATTTCTAAGCACTATGGGCACACATTTAAGTGGCCGTGGGAGAGTCCGGAGTACTGTGCTTGGAAACCTTCGGAATACTCAAGTCTTTTATTCATTGAAGGGAAGCCAGGCAGTGGTAAAAGCACGTTGGTGCGATACTTCGCTGAACATTTCCTATTGATGCCAGAAGCGGATGGAGCTATTATTGCAAAGTACTTTTATAGTCACCAGGATGGAGAACTAGAGAGAGATCACCGTAACATGTTGCGATCCCTTCTCTATGAGATTCTCAAGGCCGATGAATCTTTTTTCATTCATTTTCAACAAGCATATCGCGAGGTCAGAGGTTCTGAATTTGATTTGCCTCTTGCTGAAACTTGGTCACTGGAGACCTTGAAAGACGTCCTCCGTGCTTGCACCAAACATCCACTCAAACGAAGAATCTTTCTGATCGTTGATGCCATTGACGAGTCCGACAATGATGGCAGGGTGGATATTGTTCAGTTTTTATCTAATTTATCATTTTTTGCCAAGAAGGATTGCGTACTGAAAGTCTTCCTCGCTAGTCGACCAATAGCCGAATTTGATCAAGACTTCACACATCGGATCCTATTGCAAGAGAAAAACAGGAAGGATATCGAAAGTTATACACACGCATCACTCCAAAAGCTAGTATTCGATGCCGTCAAAGACTTCAGGGGACTACATTATTGAGAATGCAGATGGTGTTTTTTTGTGGGTGCATTTGGTTGTAGACGAATTGATGCATTTTGTTAGAAAGGGTTCAACGCAGAGTAGGTTACTGGGGTTCCTCAAATCACTTCCTGAGAAGCTTGAAAGCTACTACGTGTATATGCTTTATGGACTGAATGGCAATGATGAAGATGATACGAGAGATGATACACGAATTCTACAATTCTGTCTTTTCTCTCACCGTGGTATACAGTTCGGCGAGTTGGACTACGCTCTTGCAATCCCTGGCGAAATAAAGGACCCTCCACCTGATCCGTTCTTTTGGGAAGCCGAAAGGCCGACAGGCGTTAGAAAGCGATTGACTCATTGTGCTGGGAGTTTTGTGGAAATCAAAAACAGTCCTATCTCGTGCCTCGACGGTAAGTACTCCGTTTGACTTTATAACTAATCCTGTTTGTGTGTGTACGCTGAACGTATAATTCTCTCCAGACACGGATAAACATGCTATTATCCAAGTGATGCATCAGACTGCGCGCGAATTTCTCCTCTATCCTCACGAAGCCGTGATTCGGTCTCATTTCCGAGCTGTCGCGAATGTGCAACAGGGCCGAATTATGATTCGGACAACATGCATCAGGTATCTGATTCTACATCACCAAGAACTTATGAGCAACTTCCAAAGTCCCGCTCGTGATTGGAGCCCAAAAGACTATGACGAGTTTCTTCAATACCTAGATAGCAGACCGTTTATTGGGTACTCACTTGAATTTTTGATGCTCTCAAAAAACGACGTTGATCCAGACATTTCCCGACTCATTTCAGACCCAAAATGTCCACCATCAGTAGCATTTTGTCACTTGAGTCGACTGGTCGATTCCAGCATCGACGCTGCCAACGTCTAGGAACAATTGAATCTCTTGCTTAGAATTGCTGCGAAAAAGGGTTGCGTTGTAGCTGCCGCCAATTTGCTGGCAGCTGGTGCAGACTGTAGATCGGGAACCAAGTGCAATTATACACCTCTGCACAGTGCGGTCCGCACCGTATCGAACAAGAACTTGGTCATGGTTTAGCTGCTGCTCGACTACAGAGCCAACATTGACGCCGAGGGCGAGGATAAGTACGGCTGGACACCACTGCAATATGCTGCCTGGCAGGGGTATGAGGCCATGGTCCAGCTACTGCTCGACCGCGGAGCCAACATTAAGGCTGAAGACAGGGCCGGCAGGACGCCGCTGCTCTTGGCCGCCTTGAACAGACACGAGACCACAGTCGGGCTACTACTCAACCGCGGAGCCGGTATCAAAGCCAAGAATAAAGGCGGCTGGACGCCGCTACACCTGACCGCCTCGAACGGGAACGAGGCCACAGTCCGGCTGCTGCTCGACCACGGAGCTGATATAGAGGCCAAGGATAATTCCGACTATACGCCGCCGCGGAGAACGGACGCAAGGCCATTGCTCGGTTGCTGCTCGACTGTGGAGCCAACATCAAAGCCAAGGATAAAGCCGGCTGGACGCCACTACACATGGCTGCATCGAGATGGAGTGAGGCCATAGTCCGACTGCTGATCGACCACGGAGCTGATATAGAGGCCAAGGATAATTCCGACTATACGCCGCTGCACGGAGCCGCCGTGAGCGGAAACGAGGCCACAGTCAGGCTGTTGCTCGACCGTGGGGCCAGCATCGAGGCCAAGGACACATCCAGCTATACACCGTTGTACCAAGCCGCCTCGAACGGCACGAGGCCATCGTTGGGTTGCTCTGTGCTCGAGAAGCCTTTGATGATTAAGAAACCGCCCTGGTCCTACCACGCCTGTCTTCTTTGATCATTTATACGGCTTCTCGAACGAGGAAGTATTAGATTACTTAAATTGATATTATGATTGAAGGCTAATTGGCCGTGAGCGTACATTCCTTGCGGATTGGCAACTCGTCTTGTACATACCTGTTGTCTTTCTCCGACTGCATAGGCAGCACCTATTCTCTTTCAAATACCATCTTTGGTGATAAGGCATCCTCTCTTGAGAAAAAAACTAAGCTTTCCAAGTTAGTGTTAACTTGAAATGGCTCTTGAACATTGGAAGCCAGACCCTGATTTTTTGCCTGATACCGCGGAACGTCATCATTCTACCACTCCTTTTCATCACCACAACTCTACCCACGAAATACCATTACCAGGGAATTCACTGGACCGACATCGTATCAGCTGGTCTGGGTTCATAGTATAACAACTAGCGAATTGCCCTTCCTGCACGGTGATGATTCAGACACTAATTGCAATACGGGTCGCAGTGAGGTTAGAAAGAGGTCTCAAGAAGGTCATGGAAGAGGAAAGGCGGGCTATTGAGACCTGAAGTAAGGTAGAGATGGGGCAGTAAAGGTGGTTGGCTGGATATAGGCCATTTCAGCGTGCTGAGGTCAGCTTCAAGGCGTTTTGGAGTTAGTTATTTCTTTTGGGAACATATCCCTTGGATTATTATTTTCTTGGACCTTTTCTTACTTTTGGTGTGGTTATGTATACAAGTCGTTTCTTTTGTCCCTGTGAATTCTTCTTAACCGACAGGTTGATGAATTGAAGAGAGTGGCAGTTGATGTCCTCGGGACCACGTGCTTGTAAAGCTTGTCGTTGAGCCCCATTCAACGAATTCATTGCCCACTGTCATTTCTCCTCTATGTACAACAGAAGACTATAAGACAATTCAACGGTGTAAATCGAAAACCCACTACCTAAAACAAAGCCCTGGCTGGTATCCCTAACTACCTTCTCTCATTATTTCCTCTCATGTGTCAAAAGGTGGAAAGCTTAAGATGTTTGCAGTGAAGTTGGAGAGGGGAGTAACGGAGGTAGAGATTTAAATTCTCAGCCGATAGATCTATAGTCGATCGCATTGTTAATTGGCTAAATAAGTGAGAACTCTTGAACGTGAATTTTGGTTTTCTCGGGGTCCATGGTCCGTAATATCTTGTCTGCCACTATGTTCGAGATGATCTCGGAAAAACCTGATGCTTGGTGAATGTCTTTCTTGAAGGTCTCCATTCTATATGCTTTCCGACCCAATATTAATGTCCTATCTTTCGCAGAATTGTGTATTTATGAGCGTGTCCGTTCCTTGGATGTCCTGATGAGCAAGCCGAGTCGAGAAGGCCGAGACAGCACCAGACGGTACTTCCAAATGGCGTTCTTGGTCCTGGAGTGGCAGCGGCCATTTGTTTGAACTCGTTCGTCGAAGAGGCGATGGTTTGCTGTCCCAGGGTTTCCAGCTCTCGGAGCCCTCCTTTTAGAAGAAATACGAAGCTGACGGCGGTTTATCGTGTCTTGAAGCCCCGGCATGATTGTGCCTTATAAACAACAATAACACCACAGATCTCGTATTAGCTATCCTATCAGCGAGTAAGTATAGTATACCTGGGGTCATGGAATTTGATTTTGAGTAACATAAGCAGAACAAGTTCTGTGACGCAAGACATTCGAATATTCCACTCGTTACACCATCAACAGTACCCGAGACTTCGAATTCGTCTCGAAAGATGTCATGTCTCATGCACCACGCACACGGTCCAAAACCAAGTTCTCAAGAGTACTCTTTATGAGAGCCGAACCGAATATCTTTAGAAAAATAGGGGCTCAAAGATGATCAATGGTGGTTCTCATAATAGGATGCGCATAAGGCTGTATCCCTGCGTCAAACAAGCGCAGATCGTAGTACAGTACAAGTAGAGACATTTCTGGTCCCTGTGAAGGGGTATGTAGATGGTCTCGCTTACCTTAAAGTAAGTATTGTCTGGGGAAGTTTACTTTTTTCCAACAAGTCTTGGGGCTAATATAGCTAGGAATCCGATAAACCCCGGCCTACTATGGCGGCTAAGTACCTATTGTAAAAGAAAGTCAACAAAATTCCTGCCATGTCTTCTACTCAGCCTTCCTTTGTGTTCCCTTCTTACGGCGACTCTTGCCTTCATATTGGAATCCGAGGCATAGCCCCTCCCTTCGTGTTTCTGGTTCAGCTTTTGCTCGCCATTTAGAGGACCGGAGGCACCGAACAGTGGCATGCTTCGCGTTTGTTTGAAGGCTTGGATAAAGCCCATGCAAAAGCTTTCGCTGGTGCTAAAATGTAGGTTAAAAAGGGGGTAGAACCTCGTCAGTTTGCTCCACAGGCGGTTAGCAGACTCCTTGCAGATACATGTCCAATCACTCGGGGAGGCGGCGGATTATTCAAGACATGCAGAAATGCAGAGTAGTCAGGAGTACCTATCGCTATGAGAAGAATTATGGTGTCTTTGAGTCTCTATCTACCGGCTTGGATAGTGGAGAAAAATAGACAGTGTTAGGAGGTAAATTCTGGCACAGGTACCGTACATTTGGAGGATGAGATCGGTTACATCGTCTCGTATTTTCACAGAATAAGCAACTCCTGAATCCACAACTGTCTAACCATTCATTGACGTAATACCAGGGGTTGTTTCGGTTGTCTCCTTTGCTTAGTATTGGCGGAGAAATAAAAACGTGGTATGCATTATTTTCAGGCTGAGAACCTTGGAAGTCTCAGTACCGGTAGTTGGAGGGCTGAATCCATCCATGCTGCTGTTGGTACTAGATGCTTAAGTACTTATGGATGACGCTCGCCCGCAACCTGAACTGGTCTGCTGTTGGATTTTGATTTTGCTGCGAGCGAGAGTCTGTACAGACGTCCCTTCATTCCTCCTCATTAGTCGTCCCAAGTGGAGACTGTCCTGTCCTTCCAACATGAAATTTTTTAGGTGTTACAATGTCATCTGTCTTCTTTCGGCCTTGTCATTCTTTACGATTTCGTCCGGCGCTGTATTGGAACGGCAGGAAGGCGGTGGTGGCGTGGTGTGTCAGAGTTCGGAGCAAAAATGTACACCAACGGACGGTCCAGCATATTGCTGTCCTAAGGAGAATATGGCAAGTAGTTTATTGCATATTTTCTCTTGCTGGAGACTAATACTAGAATCATACAGAAGTGTGGGCCTATAAAGGGCCAATGCGTCAAGATATCCACGAGCGAAGCTAGTAAACCTGCTACAACAGTCGAGAAATCCTCTATGGCAACTCCAATTACTACAACGCCTGAAGCTCTGCCAATAGCAACTGATTCCCGGGCCGTTACATACACCACACCATCCGCTACAGAGCCCTCTTCCACGGCCGTTGCGTCACCAACAGACACGGGTGCTCTCGCAGCGATAAAGAACTTCTTCAAACCCAACATAATCATAATCTTTGCCTTCAGTGGTGGCGGCGCTCTCCTTGCCATAATGCTGATATCTTGCTTTTGCTATCGCAAGCGCAAGCAAGGACGTCTTCTTCTTGCCGCATATGAAAACCCAAACCGTGACGCCTACAAATCAGTCATTATCACTGGGAGTAAACCAGCACCACCTCCAGATGCGACAAAAGGTGCTACAGACACAATAAAAGAGGTAGAGAATCCGCTACCATTACCACCACCTAGTGCAATGCCAGCACCTCAAGTACAGTCCGAGAGGTCTCCACAACCACGATACTTTGATCTCTATTCGCCCGAGAGCCCGGCCTTTCAAATGACAGCCCAGACGCCGGCGGGGCCACTGGAACACAGCAGTGGTGGAGGAGGAGATGGTGGTAATAGATACTACTTCCCTCCGGAACAGCAACAGCAACAATATCAGTATCAATATCAGCAGCTAGAGCAACAGCAGCAACAGCAGCAACAGCAACAGCAACAGCAACAGCAACAGCAGACTTATTACCCCGAGATGCTGCATCACGACGTCAATTACAATGGATATGGTGGGGCTATTGAGAATCACTATGGTTCGAGTCTAGGGGAATCGTATGCTGCGGGAGATATCTACAGCGCCTACGCAGCGCCTCATCCTCCAAAGATCTATAAACATCCCGTACAAGAGTACCCACCGCGACAATACATCCCCGCCGAACCCGTACCTAGTTCTTGGTCTCCACAGCATTACAGGCAGTTGACACCATCTCATCAGATGCATCCAATTCAACAAGAAAGTCCACCACGTCCACCACGTGGCCCAGATGTCTACCTCCCGGCTGCGCTGAGAGACCACAATGGGATGCCGCACGCGATATAAGTGGATGGTTCGGATTGGCCAGGGGTATTTTTTTCTTCTTTACGACCGGGTTTTTACTTTCGGGTGCATATGTTTCCTTTGGATTCTTTTTGGTTTTTGTGGCGCATATTATAACAATGTGATCAAGGGGTTAAAATATCATTTTTCATGGCAAGATACAATGGGGACAATCTAGAGGGGGACTTGGATCAGAGCTTGGATATGGGGGCTTCAGGATTACCAATGGAATTGCTAATCATTGAGATGAATCGGCTTGTTTTATCTAAACGATGGTGAGCTATTTTGATACAAGTCGATGGGTCATCGGTCATTTCGTTTGTACGGGTCGACGTTAATGACTTTGCGGCCGTGTTATGCATTATCGCCCTAAGCAATCAATGCGGACTCCCTGATGACCTATATCACTCTATGGTCACGCTTCCCTCCCCCCTTTACCTATCGCAACCCAATGACATCGTCACAGCTGAATATATGCGTTGGTAAATTATGCAGTTGGTGTAATATATAACAGGATAGAACGGCGGTTATGTACCTGTGTTAGATGGGAGAAGGGTCCGATGCAGGCGTTTCCCCCTTACTCACAACATGTATCCACCGCCGCTATGGAACCTCAAAATGTATTACCCTTACGCATCGCCGTTGGTGCAAAGGGGGAATTAATCGCTGGAATCAATCCAAGCGGCTAGAAAAGACTTGCTTCGGGGAGCACCAAGATGTCTAGCCCGAGAAGGCGAAATTTGCTTGGTGAGCCATGGCAAGAGCTACAGGCTTCTTGATATTTCCACTAATGAGTCTGTATTGCAATATATTTGCAATTAATATTGCGATCTGTAGCGTCAGGATAAATCACTCGCAATCAGAAGCTTCACACTTCCCTTGACCTCGATATACCCTGTGACATCTAATTCTTGTTTTTATATGATTCATTGTCACACACTGTGTTTTATTACGAAGTGGAGGAAAGTATTATTTGAAATTCTATCTGAGAGGTGGTGTTGGAAGCTTCAAGGGTTAGGGTTCTTATTGAGATGTGGAATGCTCGTTGGCCAACGTCTGACCACGACCGACAAGTGTTCCAAGGATGGAACCCCTCAAAACACTCAAACCTTCCGGTTCAGTCGTCTTCAGAGAAGGTGCTCATTGTCACTAACGTTTCCCTGTCATTTTTCCTGCGGTATGGGTATTAATCCGACAAACTCGCTTCATTAATTGACAATACTAGGTTCCAGAACACGTCTCTAACGCGTTTCCCCACCACACAACCCACCATCACCACTAGTACGCGACAATCCGAGAGCACCGAACCCTTGGTCCTATCACTTCCCCATCTATTCGTCGCTCTACCTCCATCCTAGCCCTCGTTGTGGCCACACCGACCATGAGCGCCACCGACGCACCGTCGTGCAGTAAGGGTATCATCACTATCCCGGATACAGACCAAAGTGATTCGGAGCTATCGGAGCTGGAGGGTTACGATACGGACCCTGAACTTGACGATGGCGCGCAGAGTGACGACGAGGAAAATCAAGAGGAGGATGGCGACGCTTGGGATTCAGAATCGTTGCTTGAAGATGCACTGGACGAGTTGAAGACGGAGGTTTTTGATCCTGGTGTGTTTCTGTGTGTGTGCGCGCAAGAGATTTGGGGGTGTTCCTGGGATGTGGTGATGTCTATGTGATTAAGTACTGATATGTGGGTGATTATGTAGAAGATGATCCCGTTACACCAGAGGAGCAGAAGCAGTTAAAGACTCTACTCAAGATGGTGGGTGAGGGGGAATTCATCCATCAGGTGATTATAGAGGGAGGTATGACGATAAGAAAATGTCTGACGGCATTTAATGTGCGGCCGGTATGTACCTTTCTCACGCCCTCAGCATCTGCCCAAGAAAGTCGCGGAGGAACAAGCCGATGAATCAAGGCCATGAGGTAGAGCGAGAGTTGCCACTGCTCTAACATTGTGGGTTGAATGCTCGGGGAGGTACCGAGGCGGCTGCGCGTAATCTGGAGACCAAGTGGGGCCTTGAAGTATCTCAATTGCTAAGTGATGTCTCGCTCTACAGCCTTCCTTTCTAGACGATTCCCCTGACAAGGCACTACTTCACCTCTTGCAAGTGGTCTTGGGACGAGAGATGACGCGGCGGTCACGGTTACCACATGTCAATGCTGTAGAACACGTCGTGGACCTCTTGAAAAAGTCCAAGAATATTATTGTCCTTACTGGGGCAGGGGTAAGTCCCACGGGGTATTTCTATATTTCCTTCCTGACAGAGATAGATATCAACCTCCCTGGGAATCCCAGACTTCAGATCAAAAGGCAGTGGACTATACTCCCGGCTTGAAAGCCTGGGTCTGAGCGATCCACAAGAGGTTTTCGACATAAACGTGTTTAACGACGACCCAACGTCGGTCCTCCCGTTTGTCCATATGCACCAGCAGTATGCTAATCTATTAGCAGTATCTTCTACTCAATCGCAAAGGACATACTCCCCACCACACAGCAGTTCTCACCAACACATGCATTCATTGCGCTTCTGCAATCAAAAACCAAACTCCTTACTCAATATACCCAAAACATCGACAACTTAGAGATGCTTGCTGGCATCTCAACAGATAAGCTGATTCAATGCCATGGCTCCTTTGCAACTGCTTCATGTATCAAATGCGGGCACCGTGTTCCGGGAGAGACAATCTTCCCAGAGATTAAGAGATGCGTGGTAGCGAAATGCGACAACTGTCTGAAACTGCTAGCGGAGAGCAGTGCAGCAGGGAAGAAACGGAAGAGAGCTGAGAAAAGAGCCAAGAACCCAGATTATTGGAAAAAGAGGCGGTTTAGTGATGACAGCAGTGCGGACGAGGAGGAGAATAACTTCCGGGAAGCTGGAGTCATGAAGGTAACTCCCTCCGTCTCTCACTGTGCTACGCAAGGTGGAACTAACCCACAATCTAGCCAGATATTACTTTCTTTGGAGAACAGCTTCCATACACATTTCATAAGCGTCTTCGACAACACGACAAAGAGAAGGCAGACTTGCTGATATGCATCGGCACTAGCCTCAAGGTCGCTCCCGTTTCGGAGATCATTGGATTTCTACCTGCAGAAGTGCCGCAGATCTATATTTCCAAGACTGTAAGCTCTTCTCCGTCAAAATGCAGATATAGTGCAATGCTAATGTCCACAGCCCGTCAATCACGTTGAATTCGATATTGAGCTTCTCGGCTCTTGTGATGACGTTGTGGCTGAACTATGCAGACTTGCAGGGTGGAACCTTAAGCATGAGATGATACCAACGAATCGTCCGGACGTAGAGTGGAGGCGAGTTGAAGGCCCTGGGAATCGATATGAGTTTTCGCCAAAATCCACAAACGGAGAGGTTACACCAAGTTCGACGTGACCTCTATATACATATCCTGTTCGTGTTCTCTATTTTTGCGGCCCAGATTTCTTTTTTTGCCCCTTCTCCCTCTATATTTGTGCTTGCTTCAGAGCGATAGAGCTGGTTATGTGGGCGCGCGTGCATTACTTATTACTTACATCCCTTGTTTGCTCGTTTCCCCTCCCCTCTTATCTTGTTTGTGCGATCTGGTATACAATTATCTTTTTTTTTGTCCCGTTTGTAGTGGGTGGGAGTCGGTTTCGGTGTGTTATATTTCAGTTATCGTACATTGTGCTTTTGGGAGTCTCGTTGAGGGTTATACAGATACATACGGTGTGTAGGTTGTCTATCAATCAATATCTTTGTGAGATTCTGGATAACATCGCCTTGGGTCCTAATATATCTGCAAGCATCTTAACGTATCACGACTGGGGTGGTGCTCTATGAGCCCTGGCAGGTGGTGTTCCAAGGCTGCCCTGGTATGGTGGCCGGGAGCGGGCGTAGACGAAGGATATAAGTATGGTCTCTGCCCGAATACCTTAATCAAGGCTCCGACTGGGCGACTCCAGGCAGCCACTAGACTTTCTGGCCTTCTCTCTCCAGCAAGGTATAAACGATCGCACGACGAGAATGCGTGCACTTACCACAACCGTCCATCCAACTCATGTCGTCCTATTCAACAATTATCGCTCAAGCCAAACTTGTGCTCCCAAGTGCGGGTGCTGTAATATGAATTGCCTTGTTATGGGGGAATTGAAACACCCAGGAGTACCTTTCATTGGGGCCATCCAAAAGTCGATGGGCTGTATGTATCCTTAAAATCTACACATTCTGGAGAGCCCGCCTGCCGTTCGTATACAGACTTTGCCCCCCCAGGAAAGTATGTACAATGAGGATTCTTAGGATGGGCAGTTAATGTGAGTTGGCCTGATGACAAGATTCTGTCTGTATTCGGGGTCTGGAACAGAATCATCAATTATCACTTCCATCGATTGCCCGCCGGTGAGGAACTTGATCCAAATGTCATACAGTCTGTCGACTAGGCAACAGTGGCATACCGAGAAAATGCCGATTGGGGAGGTTCCAGGTGGTAAGAGGGGCTTCTCCCCGGATTATGGAAGTACGGCGTCGTCAGGGGTGAAATAGTGATACGCGGAAGTTCAAGGAGAGCATGCGTATGCCTGGATATCACAATGCACACCGAGCCTGGGGCGGACTTTTTGAGGTTGTGAATATGTGAACACGTATCCCTTGGTCATGATTATGGTCATCTGGTCGAAATTGAGGGTGCCGAGGTACTGGAGAGCCCAGATGGTGAAGGAAGCGATTGTGGTGGAAACCTCTAAATTCTGCCTGAGGGTATAAATTAGCACGAGAAAACAGTGCCACCACCGCTTAAGACCCTGCGGGGATTGTTATCGCGGGGTCCCCAGTGTCGACTGAGGCATCCGCGAGTGATTATGTGTGACCTCACTTGTACCTCAGTTAGAGTTTTATCGATTCTAGGTTCTCAACGGCGGTGGCCGATTGGCGCTTTGACTCATACCAACTCAATTGTTGGGCAAACCCTGATACTTGAGTGGTGGACATACGTAGCCCGAGGACGAAAACGAAGACGAGTTGAGGTTTGAGACGTTTTGAGCACACAGATTGGACAGGCTGCGCAATTTAATGTGCGGCGATACCATTGGACACAACCCGAGAGCAAAATAACTAGCAACGGCTCTGCTGCCAAAATTTCAGGCAGACGCGATGTGAAACTTTTTTGAAGCACATATTTGGGCATGTTCCCCCACATTAGTGTTCTCGTATATGCGGTCAGCAACGTCCAGCAGCAAATCGCTGGGATTCTTGAGCGATGACTCACTTTTTTTTGCGGGGGGATTTTATGGGTTATGGTTATTTGGGGGGGGTGGATCGGATTTTCTTATTGACCTTCATGAACGAAATGATGCAGTTTTCATTCTTTTTTTGTCTAGCGGTAACGCGATGGTTCTGCTAGATTATTTTCCAGATAGATACAGATGTAGATCGAATGCGAAAGACGATGTCGTCAGGTGAATCCGCAAGGCATACAATGCAGGTGTGAACAGGTGTCGCGTTCTGTGGTTGCCTAGAGGTTCTACATGTCGGCGGCGGTGGGAATCCCACTGACCTGACTGCGCCCCAGGTAGGAATTGGAAGGAATTCCTCTGCTCTGCATCTAGTGATTGGCTTTCCTAAAGTGGTGATTAGATGCCTCATCTGGTCGGTAACTGTCCAATAGGACAGCGTCGAGCATATTGGCTACGGTGTGCTCTCGGGCATTCAGCCGCCTCTCGCCGAGTGTTGCAGCTAAATAAAAATTATCGCACACACACGCACACACTAACAAAAAGTATGCCTCGAAGGTTGTTCGAGTCGAGCCAGTCTATAAGTATTTGACTCATCCCCCCCTAATGCGCTTTCTTCCCTTTTTCCCTTTCTCTTATCTCTCCAACTTCACGACGATATATACCACCGCACCTGCATTCAACGAAGCTCAGCATGGCAGCTTAACTGGAACCATAGTTTCCCCTTTAGAAAACCCCTTTGTAGACATTTTTCAGAGTAACTCCGTCACCACGCATTCCCCAGCGATCCCCGGATCTCTGTCACCTCAGCAAACATCGCGCAGCGATAGTACCCCGCAAAAGACAGGCACAATTCTTCCCCCGGAAGTAACTCAGTTTGACGACAACAACCTCCAACCATGGCCTTCCCAATCCCCTCGCCAGAGGCACTCGCCCCAGATTTCGACCACACCGGATTCAACTCCACCGCAGCTGCACGTGAACAGCCCCACGCTACCTGTGCATTTCGATCCTGCACCGCACAGCCCGGGCTCTCTAGGCAACGACTTTGTGCTATTTCCAGCATCAGCACCACACCCCTCTCCGCGCCCTATCCCTAGTGGTCGGCATCACAACACACCCAGTTCATCTCTGCAGCCTCGTAGAGTGAGCGAAATAGTCAACAGTCTCGGGTACAGCATATCATCTTCGTCGTTCAGCCACCGGTCCACCGCTTCAGCTCCGTCTTATACGTCTTCTCACCCCCTAGATAATACCTATCGACAGCCAGACTCTGCTCCGTCTCATACTTCGCACCAGTCTCCTATTCTCGATCCCATCGTCGCAGCCAGATACTACGGGAAATCTCTACAGGACTTCACTTCGCACGGGTCCAGCATGACACAAGGTAATAACTTGCCTCCTGCTTCTTATTCTCCACTCGCGTCAAACCAAATGATTGACACTTCCTCTTCAGACCAAATGAAGGCCGGCGAGCCGGAAGTTTGGGGGGAGGACATGTGGGCTCGGGACCTTCTCACTGGATCTGAGTTCTCGCCGAATATCAACGGACAGGACATCTGCGCGGGCAATACCATTTCTCCGTCTAAAATCCACATGAATCCCATACACTCAGTTCACTCGTCTCCGTTCTTGTTCGACTCTCCATCGGAGGGCTATGAGACATCTCCAATTTTTGGGGGGGAAGACATTTCCGACCAAAACGATTGGTACTCGCTCTTCCCAGACGCCAAACCTGAGCCCGAACCTTCTGCCCCCGCGATGCAGTCCGATGTTGCTCAGAACTCTCGCGACAGCACGGAGTCGCCAGACACCTCTCCTCGTTTCCGCAGCACCTCAAAGGATCAGAAGCGTTCTTCAACCTCTGGCATCCGCAAGCGAGCTCAACCTCTACCACCCATCGTCGTGGAGGACCCTAGCGACACCGTCGCCATGAAGCGAGCCCGCAATACGCTGGCTGCTCGTAAGTCCCGCGCAAAGAAGGCCGAGAAGATGGACGAGATGGAAGAGATGATCGAGAGGTTAAAGGCCGAGGTCGAACACTGGCGCAACATCGCACTCTCCAAGTAGAGGTAACGAGTTGTGCTCTTTGGAAGGGAAGGTCATGGGGAGTTTCTTTATCTTGGTCGGTTGGAATCTAGGGGCGATTTTTTATTTTTATTTCCTGCACAAAAGCTTTTCTATGATAATTTTCTTCGACTAGTGACTTGCTCGCAATGGTTTTCTACTACGATTGGTCATTGCCTTTTTGTGTTTTTTTCCTTCGCAAAGCGATGGGTTATAGGGAGGGAGGGGAAATTCTGGGTTTTTTCTTTCTGGCTCTCTACTTTTTTGAGTAACTGCTTTTTTTCTCTTGATTAACGGCCGAATTTCGTTATGGTTTGGTTTTGGTGGTGGTGGTGCTTGGGTACTTGTATACTTGTACTCTATATTATTATCTTTCGTCTAATCGAACGGGTTTGAGAAGCAAAAAAATACAGATGTGCGAATAGTGCGTGGTGAATGAATATCATACTTGAAATATAGTACTATTACTCTACAAGACGCACGTCCTCATGTGATTTTTGCTAGATCTATTCATGTTCTATCACTCGGGTGGGGTTCCTCTGCCGCGGGTGTGCACGCGGGATGGAGGGGTGTAGACTGAGACATGATGCTATAAACTCTCATGCTCTGTTGTTGTCCGCCATGTGTCTTCTACAGCCCTGTATGTGCGGTATTGTTATAGGTGAAAATGAGGATCTAGTTTAGTTTAGTTTTCCTTGATGGAAACAGCGTGTTCACTCTTTCTTTCCGGGGGCTAGTTGCCTGGTTTTCTATTTTGTTTTATAAAGCCTGAAGTTCTCGAACTTACAACTCAGCGGTAGGGATTTGGGGGAAATGAGGGTGTGGTGTGATGCGGTGTAGAACAGGGCTGGCAGGAATAATACCCATTCCATTCCTTCGTCCATATTAGGGAGGAGCAGCAGCGGGAGGAGGAAGGGGGTTCTAGCTAGGTGTTATGGGTGTTCGGGAACCACTTCACCTGTTTCACCCCGCGAACATCGGGGTGTGATGTTTCTTTCACCAGACAGGGCTGGTGGGAATGGGTCGGGGTTTCTAAATACATATGCATCCCATAGTTGTTCCTTCGTTCATATTAAGGAGGAACAGCAGCAGCAGCAGGAGGAGGAGGAGGAAGAGATA
The DNA here is from genome assembly GCA_015178995.1 of Trichophaea hybrida. Classification (NCBI taxonomy): domain Eukaryota; kingdom Fungi; phylum Ascomycota; class Pezizomycetes; order Pezizales; family Pyronemataceae; genus Trichophaea; species Trichophaea hybrida. Next base: position 158,040 of record WHVE01000057.1, read on the forward strand.
AACATTATGGGAGCTCTAGAACCAACAACCCATGATCACCCCTCGAAAACGAGATTTCTGGAGGGGTGATGTTTCTTTACCATGGGAAATATGTAGCATATTACGTATCTGTCCATCTTCTGCACTGCTGTCCTCTGCACTGTTAACTTAATACGGAGTAAGTAGCAATTTAGTTATGCCCTCCTCACTTTCCTCGGCTTTAGACTTTTCGAATCCGCGTAACCGGAACACAGGCTCCAGAAGGAGGGGAGATATACGGACATAGATACTCACTCACTTAGACATATTCATTTCGCCTTCTCATCTTATTACAACCATAGACTAAGTAGGTGCCTTAAGTATCACATCCAGGTATAAAGTATAAAACAGACCTCTTCTTCCCCCCTCTTCCCCCTCCCCGCTCCCCTTCCCCCCCAGAAAACGAAAAGAATACATACAGCCCAAAGTTGGATATGATGATAATGATCGCCCCGTTTCCCGCCCCACCCGTCACGCCAAAGCCATAGTTAAAACGTAGCAAAAAAAGGGGGGATAGCACAGCATAGCACAGCCACAGCATAGCACACATTAGTCTGACAGACTATGCACACAAAAAAAACAAGAAGATACAATGAATTTCCGAGTAATTCAGAATGAACGAGTGAATGAATGTAAGAACGAATGAAACGTTTCTAACCTCCTTCTGCCATTGTCTGCCTGCCATATATGCATATTTTACTTTCCCCAACAAAAAACAATGCAAATGAGTAAAACAAAAAAGCACACACAGAAAACTCCCAAAAACCCCCCCGAGCGCCCTCGGGTGAAAAAGAGGAAAAACAGTAGTACAACATAACCAGACGCCGTCTATAGAAAACGACAGACGGAGACAGCAGGGCTGTGGCTGAAAAGAGGCATTAACTAGATCGTTATAATCATTACATGGGATATATGGTAGTATACTCTAGATGTTTGAAGCTCCTTGGTGAGAGGAGAAGAGGAAAAAAACAGTCCGCTTTTTCTTACTCAGCAACACAGTCGGAGAGGTTGATCAAAAGCTGGGCGAGACAACGTTTGGTGGCCGCATCATCTCGGAGAACTGAGGAGAAGGTGGCATCACGTAGAGGCTCTGGAAGGCATTGTCGCAGCGCTTCCCTCGCCCGTGGGTTGTCGGATAGGCTGGTACCGAATAATGTCAGCATGCAGAAGCGGGGTAATGGTGTGAGGAGTACCGAAGGAAACATCGCACAACATGCTTGAGCAATCTCACAGTCTGCTGCTCAACCAATTGTGTAACCATGTTGCTCAGAACCGTGCCAACGGCATAGAACCGTTCGTACGTTTGGCAGATGTAGGACAGTCCGACATCATCCAACAAGATCTTCTGGACAATAAATATAGCCACCGTTTTCGACAGCTCAGACCCCGTCTCCATAATCCTAAGACAGAGTGGGATGATTTCAGTCGACAGGAGGAAGTTGATAACATCCGTGGAATCGTTCTTGACTAGTGCGCCGATAACTCCGAGTGATGTCAACCGCAAATATTCGAATGGCCGAGACTTTGAGGTCGTGTTAAGGAACGGGTATAGAAACAAGGGTATATGAGCTATAGATAGGTGGTTATTTTAGTAGATAACCTTTCCCAACAAAATAGCTTAACTTACCATTCAAAACAGCCCTCGGGTTTCGTTGTGCGAAGCTACACACTGGAGAAGAGCCAATGCGTTGCAGACTCTGTTAGAGGCGGCAGCGGTTAGGCTCGACGGCATGAGTAGCGGGTAGACCGATATGATTTCCTGTAGAAGAGAAGTCATGACACCTATTCACCTCAACCGTGTGAGCCTGTGTGCTTCATTCGAGGGACGAGGAAGGCGCGTACCAACAGAATGCCATAAGATCACGGCCAAATCGTCCACTTGTTCCCGCTTCTTGCTCAATTCCAACAACGCCGTTTCCCTCCGGTCACCCTGTACCAACTCCATGATCCATGTGTATATCTTGGACTCCTCGTCGCCATAGGGGCGAGGTATCTGCATTCCGCCGGTGGGAGCAGGTGCCGGAGACGGTGAGTCGGCATGGTCATGCTCCTAGCGGCATATGCGTTTATATTATGCTGCTGCTGCTGTTGTTGAGCATGCTGCTGTTGAATCCAGCCACTGGCATCAGGATGTGGAAAATGCTGCTGCTGCGGATAGACTTGGTGGGACTGGAGGGACTGGAGCATGTTGTGGGAGCACTTTGGTTGGGGACGGATGGGTATTGACGAAGTTGGCGGTGGTGAGCGGTGAAGGATGAGGACGAGGGGGAGGAGGAGGAGGAGGATGATGATGATGAGGTGGACCTAGAGATGGAGTGAGCCGAATTGCTTGGCATTTGCGGCTGATCGCGGGATACCTGCCCCGCCACGCTCCAACACCGCAGCCCTTGCGTTCCCTCTCTATTGCGATCATAGCGCTAGTATTTGTTTATTTGTATGGGAGAACCTGTGGGCACCCTTCTTCTGGAGGGGCCACTCGTGGAACTGATGGGGCTTCAATCTACTGGAGAAGATCTCAAAGAGCGTTCTTGATTTAGAGTATGGTCAGTCACAACAAGACAGATCGCCATGCTTGGTTTTGCCCTACGGTGCACAATGTTTACTGGTGGCAGATCACCATTGGCGATCACACACCACCATGTCAACAAACCCATACACCATACATTCATTAATTATTATTTCCTACGTAACCGTGTATACTAATACAATGCCATAACATTCATTCCTTGATGTGCCATCATCCATTTTACCGCGGATTCGAGAGTAAACGATAGATACACAGACCCCCAGATCAAAACCGATCCAATCCAACGTGCTGATAAATAATGTACCGAATAAGAGACAAAGTCAACAAGAAAAAACATCAGGTCACCCCATCGCTATCCCGTAAACGTCGTTCCATGGTTCATTCACCATCCCACAACCCAACAATCGTGCAATATCATAATTAAAGTTTCGCTCCTGCGTGAATGGGATATCAAGAGTACATACTGGCTGCAACACACATAACATGAAGAATCAGGACGGAGCAACACCAACTGCACCCGCTGAATAGGCAACCAAAAAAGCCCATATAAAACAAGCAATTGCAAGGAGGAAGCAGAGTTGAAAAACCGTTCAACTATGAAAAGCCAAAAAACAAATAAAGATGCCCCGCAATCGAGTCGGTGATATCCGCAAATCAGGAATTAAAGAATCAATAAGTTTAGAATAAGAAAAAGGCAACGGAAAAGAACAAACTCCCCCAAACATCCTTTACAACCTCAACTCCGACAATATACGACTAGCCAAACTCTTGTACTGCCAAGTATTCGTTTTGTTGACGCTCTTGAACTGAACCCCGTGCAATGCGAGCAATGGAACCTTTACAATGTAGATTTCGAACTGTAGGATCAAGGAACCGCCTAGAACGCCGTCGTTAACGGACTCATTCGATGCATCGCTATTGGAGTAGCTGGTATCTGCTCTGTTGCGTCGGGATGCTTGCTTTGACGACGAACCCTGGTTATTGCTGCCATTATTGGCCCCGTACGACAATTTCCGTCTATGCGACGACGACACGGACACCATATTGGTTACTTCTGGGGTCTGGGGATCGTCCTCGACAACACTCTTGAGGTCTATGCTAGGTCGATGGACGCACACAAAGCCTCCCTTGATTTCCTTGTAGGAAACGTTGAGTTGGTCCAGTACCCTGATAATATCTTTGCGGATTTCCAATGGGGGTTTAGTGGATGTAGTTTGTACGCTGAAGAGGCCCTTTAGATAAACCGGCTTGACAAAGTCCGCGGATGGCGTAGAAGAGGCTCCAGCGTCTCCACTACCTGCAGATGTAGCAACATCCACACTGTCGTCTCCTGGAATGTCGTCAGGATTTCCAGCAGTACTTACAGAATCATCCCTTCTCGAACGACGGGTTTGAACACCTTCCCGCTTCCCATGGCCAACCGATTTGGCTCGCGTAGCAAACGACTTGTCGCCACTCTCTGTCCGGCCCGACACTGAGCGATCCGACCCACTGGTGCCAGGCGGTTCCATAGAGTTCCTCGTCCGAGTGTATTTCTTGCGCCAATCGGCCTCAGATACGCTTGTGGAACGACCTAGAGGCTTTGTTGATTTCCTTGAACCATCTGCAGTTGTTGGGGGAGTCAAGAGATCTGGTTGACCTGGTTGGGATGAATTGGCGTGTGCCAGAGGGCGAGACACTTCCTTCGTTCGTCGGACCGAAAGACTTTTTCTTGTTAGATTAACTGGAGCTTGATCTGGAGCTTGCAGTGAGAGTGTTGGTGGCAGTGGTGGCTTGCTGGAATCCCCTTTTTGGGATTCGCCCCGATTAGAGTTGTGTCGTCTTGTGCTTAACCGCCTGAGCATTCCCCCAACAGACAGATCTTTGCGCATAGGTTGCTGCTGCTCCATCTTCGATGCAGGAGGTCCCATCGGTGAAGGCGGAACAGACGCCCCACTAAGATTTACTTTCTTCATCGTCTCGGTGACTTCGTCATCTCCGTGCGTTCGAGCCCTAGGCCTTGTCCTACTGGATTGTGCAGTCGGCTCGCCCTTCAACTCGTAACTCGTCCCACTAGTGTGAGCGGCTTCGGGCTGCCTGGGCACCATATGCGCCAATCTATCAACATCAGAGCCTGTGAGTAGAAGTTGAGATCCAGAAGCAACCCTGTGCCTGTCTCGTTCCATTTTTTCACGGACAAGATAGTACACAGAAACAAGGGGGTTATAGGCATTGATTGGGTCTGTTGTTGTGTAGGGAGTAAGAAGTTCGGTACTGGGATTCGTGAGTGTGTCCTTCGAACTCGTTGATGATCGCCTCTTGTAAAAATCAAATCCGAATGTTTTTTTCTTGTCCGGGTAGGGCGAAGACATTGGTGCCTCGCGCTGCGACTGTTTGATAGCCATTTGATAGTCGTCGGAACTGATCAGCTTCGTCAGCTGGGCTGAAATCACCTCCGATGATCCAAACTCAAATCCTGTCATGCCGTTTATGACTGCTGGGTCGAGAGGCAACGTGAGAGGCTCTCTGGTAGGTAGGTGGTTTTCTGGCGGTCCGGAATAGCCTTTCAGAAGCCAGGGGTGCGTCATGATTTCTTGCAAGGAAGCGCGGTTTCTAGGATCGGTCACGAGCATCCGAGAAAGAAGGTTCCTGCAATCTTCATGCTACTGTCAGAAAATTTGTTTTTGGGCAAACGAGGGTTACCTCTTACCATTGGAGAGCCATTGCGGATATTCCACCTGCCCTCGTTTGATCTTCGCATGCAGTGCTGGCATATTCTGATCATCGAACGGTACTTTTCCACAAACAAGAACATAAAGCACAATACCAAAACTCCACACATCAACCTCCGGTCCGGTGTATATCTTCGCTTGCAGAAGCTCTGGCGCTGCAAAATACAAGGACCCACAGAATGTCTTGAGTTGTGCTCTGGGAGAGAAAAGGTTGGAGAGACCAAAATCGATAATTTTGATGTCACCAGTCTTTGAAATGAGGATGTTTTCGATTTTTAAGTCTCGATGGACAATAGAGTTCCTGTGGCAATAATCCAAGGCACTTGCAATCTGCCTTCCAAACTTCCGGGCTTGTTTCTCCTTGAGTCTGCCATGGGAAATGATGTAGTCCAGCATCTGCCCGCCATTGACATATTCACATAGCATGTACCAATGATTGTTTGTCTTGATGACATCCCGCATGCCACAAATATATGGGTGATCCAAAAGTGTAACAATAGCTGCTTCTCTAGCTGTGCGTACTTCTTTGCTCTCGTCATGACGAGGTGGGTATGCCTGTCCTGTGGAAGGGTCAATACCTCGATCAATGACTTGTCTCGGGACGATTTTGACAGCAACCTGTGGCACAAACACAGTGAGTTTGTATGTAGGTTCAAACAAACACAGCTAAAGTATTACATACCTGCTCCGTGCTATCTGCCTTTCGCGCTAATTTAACCTTTCCCATGCTGCCAGCACCAATCGTTTTGCCGAGATTCCAGGTTCCACTTGGGCCGTGAATAGACGTTTTCCTAGGTCGCTGCACATGGTGCAGCTGCCTAGGATCATCTATAATTGGAGGCGCATGGCTTGATGTTCCATTTGTGCCGCTAGTAGTGACAGCCGACATCGGTCGGTGAGACCCTCCGGTAGATGTAGGCATCGAGCGAGATGTTTCAGCGTCTCGAGATGGTAGATTCAGGCCACCATTGTCACCTCCCCGAGATGGTGGGCCAGCGTGCCTTGAGGCCGAGGAGGGTTGTCGTTGATGGTGAGTGCTATGTTGCCGTTGAAGTATAATAGGACTCTGATGCGGTGCTGGGACTGACATTTCGGAGCTGGTTCAGCAGGTAATAGACTGCGACAACTGACGTCAAGAGAAACTGAGAGTGAACCCCCAAGTATAAGGAAGCGATGTATTGGATAATCCGATGAGCTCCAACAGCGCGCTCAAATGCAATTCGCACAAGAAACGAAGCGCTCCAAACCAATGACAGCCTGCGCGTGGTCGTTCGATCGCAGTTTAGCCGCGGATATGACAAGAGGTATAAAGTATCGTAAAGATAGCGACAAGAAGGTACGGTCGGAGAATGTCTAAAAAGACAAGTAATTATGCTGCTGAGAGGGCGGGAAATAACGGCTAACGGGGTTGCTATAGCAGTTGCGAAGGCGTACGCATCGAGTGAGAACCACCGAAGGAAGAGGGGTCGAGTGCGCAACAAGCTTATCGCCAAGTGAGGAAGGCAGGCAGTGCGCAAGAGAGACAAGGTGGACGACAGAGCAGATGTTGATATCGTCGAGACCTAGTAGGTGTACGAAGGAGGGGGTAGGAGGAGAAGAGGTTGAATGTGAGGATGGGAAGGAGGATGACGACAAGGAGTGACCTCCGCTCACGGGTTCGGGGGTGGGATGGTATGGTAGTGAGGGCTTACTAGTATGGAGGCGAAAAGTACGGGGATGTTGATTGATTGCTTCAACGAGAGAATGGCCGACTGAAGCAGCTGGTTGTACTAATGTACCTCCCTAGTCGAGGTACATCATAACGACATGTAAACTACCAATTTGTGGGGAAGAGACGGTTTCGCATTGAAGAGCTTTAAGAGCGATGTGATTGTTTCACTCTTTTATTTCGGCTTGTCAACATTGCCTCTAGCAAAGCATTTGGAATTGAAATTAGATTTGTGTTGGATCCAAGCTTCCGATAAAGCTACGTATTAGAGCTACTGGCAACTCTGCGAAAGAGAGTAGTAGTGCGCTGGTACTCTCACCCTCTCTCCCCGTCCGGCTATATGAAAGGCAGAACCGCGACTGCATATCTAGCTGCCTATGGCATGAAGTTACTCCACTTAATGTACATATAACGTCCCAAAGTTTCGACCGATTTTTGGTCGGACAAGGTGATTTTGATTTGCTTTTCAAGTTCTCTTGGCACCGCGTATTCTTTATCACCCCATGTCAGGCGCCCACAAACTGCACCGTCCCACCCGTTCAGACATGCCCAGTCTTCTGGCAATCAACAACCTCACACTCAAAAGTCTCGTCGGAGAGAAATCGCAGCCATCCAGTATGTAATCCATAGGAAGCACGAACGTGATGACTACTTTTACGATCGCCTGGTAAATGTCACCAAATTCTGAAACCCCTGGGGGAAGGCGACTCCTGGTACGGATTCCCCGATTTGCAACGGGTTCAAGTTGCTCAACCCTCCGCAACACCTTCGAATCTCAGTGTTTCTAACCAGTTAGTTCGATCACATATGATGGCGGCCGGGCCGGTATTGCCAAGGGCGGCTTTCAAAAATCTCGGCCGCATCTGACCGGACTACAGATCTGTAGATTGCCCGGCGGTCGATCTGACCGGTTAGGATCACTGTCTTCGATAAGCGAGCGAGCTCTTATCATCTTTTCATACTTGTCGACCACTGCAGCCAGTAAATCCATCCGGCAGTCCGCAGCGTCCCTCTTGGTCTGGCAAGCGTACTCGAAGAGTTTCCGAGCATACACCTTCTCGTCGTTGGTACAAGATTTATTCTTGCAGTAGAAGAATTTCAGAAGTGCCTTCGTAGTCAACATGGTCACCGCCATGTCAGACTTGTCTCCGGTGACAAACAATAGTGCAAGTAAATCCAAGAGCATCAGGTGCTTTGATTTGGGAAGCATTTCCAGTGGCTGCTGTACAGTTCAGCTCTCACGACCTGTCCCTAATTTTCTTCGTTATCATCGACGTCATTTCACTATCACTATCATCATAATCGGTAGTAGTGTTGTCAACATTTGTATATATATTCGTAGGTGATAGTTTGACAGTGCTATCGCGAGATAGGCGGTCAATATAAGCAGACGGAGGTTGGAAAACCGTGTTGTAGTTGGTTTGACTGATTGCAAATATCATTTCGTCAAGGGTCAGATTCTCCACCGACGGAACGTTGCCAATAGTGGACATGGTGGCAGAGGTTCATTTCAGATTGTGACCAGTAATCAAAACTCCCGACGCACACTCACTCAACGACCCTATCACACAAATGCAGTACGTTAGTCAAAGGACAGGCTCGTCAATGGTAGGAGAATAACAGCCAGCAATTTCAGGTTGTTTAGAGAAAGTCGAAGCAAAATTCGAGCTGATAGCGGGATTGGTGAGGTAGGTTGATGAGGCAAGTGTAAGTCCCTTTGAGGCAAGACAAATCCCGCGAGTAGCTGCTAGCTCCCTACAAATTAAGCAAACCCACGCTGCCAAATGACAATTCGGATTTTTGATCGGCGTCGGTAAGAGCCGGGATTGACCACCCGCTTCGTGTCCTGGTTTGCACAGTAGGTGCAGTGTTTTACATAGTAGGTGCGAAAATATCAGCCTGGCGTCGTGGACTGCTGAGCAGAAGGGATGAATATCGTAGGCTAAGATCGAACCTTATTGTAGGTGAAACTCTAAAAGGACGTTTAAAGCCAAGCCCCTGCACGTGACACGTAGATATCATTGGCTTGCGCAACGGGTGCGACCCCGAGTCCGATAAATCGTCCTAGTTTTCGTCTTTACAATATCAATGAAACTTTAGGCCATTATAGATAAAGTATCCCAATAATGACATGACATCAAATGTTTCGTGAGGTTGCCGCCAATCCTCACCCGTCATGATGTGAACCTTGCTTCTCTCGGCATCCAACGCGTGCAATAATCCTCGTTGTCAAAACCACGTTACCTGACTTCATTGCAACTCCGAACCACAAGACTTTTAAAACCACAATTATACCAAGCACTATCTTCCTGGCCATAGACCCTCGGCGGCATGGCGTACAAACGGGATCGCTCCGAATTCGAACAATCGTCGAATCAAAGTGCTCCATTTGCCTTGTATGGCCGAGCTTTACCGCCATTAGATTCATCTACTAGAGATGATGGCTCTTACGTACCGATTTGGAAGCAAGAGGTGGTGGATGAGCGAGGTCGGAAACGTCTCCATGGGGCCTTCACGGGTGGCTTTAGTGCTGGGTACGCTTCATTGAGGATAGATACTTCACATGATGAAACTCGTGACTGATACAGATCAGATACTTTAATACCGTAGGATCAAAAGAAGGTCTGTGCCAGATGTCTCTGAACCACCAGCCTCGTACCTATCATTGTTGCTAACCTTGTGCGTTCAGGATGGACACCCGCTACCTTCAAATCATCTCGGTCGACCCGCGCCAAAGCCGGCCCAGCCCGACCCGAAGACTTTATGGACGAGGAGGATCTTGCAGATGCGGAGGAAGCGCGGAGGCTTGAAACAAACAAGGACTTTGCCGGTATCGGCGGTCCGGAGGATGGTGGTCAGCCTCGGTCCTTAATGGACCTTTTAGTACCAGCCATGCAAGATACGATGGGGACAAAGCTTCTCAAGAAGATGGGCTGGAAGGAAGGCCAAGGAGTTGGGCCTAAGACTACGAGAAAGGCCAGAGACTTTGACGGCAGCTCTGGTAGAGGGGCTGAGGAGAGCAAAGCTTTTCTCTTCGCTCCCGAAAATTCCAAACTAGTATCACTTAAACGAAAAGATAATTCGGCAGGCCTTGGATATGCTGGGGAAGCTTCAATGGCCAAGTCAGCAAAAGAAAATAAAGACGACGAGATTGGAATTGGCTCTATATCAAGACTGTCTTCCAAAATCAAGAAGCCCACTGGTGCCGCGTTTGGAGTCGGTGTGCTTAATGATGACGGAGAAGACGATGAGGACCCATATGAGATCCGGCCAAAGACCGCCTACAACAAGGTTATTGGAGGAGATAAACCAAAGAAGAAAGCAGCAGTAGCTCGCCCTCTCAAAGGAAAGCATGTGTTTGTACCAAAGAAAGTCACAGCTCTAAAGAGCTATCAAACCATTCGGAAATGCCATGACGGCCGACTCCCTATCCCCGGGTTTATTCTCTCAGATGCACCTGTTCAACTTCCAGAGCCTCGTTATCCTCCGCCGGTGGTACCGGATGATTGGAAAGGAATACAGGAGGAGTCACTTGCACCAAACCCTGCTTCCTCTGATACCGATAAGTCGGTGGCGAAGCTAGATCCACGCGCTCGCGGAGCTCTACTTGGAGAAACGCCTTTACCAGGAAAATCCGTCTTTGATTTCTTAACACCCGATGCGCGAAATCGAATTGCAAATATAACAGGAAAGACCAATCTGCCGCCGGGGTTGGGTGAAGCACCGGCAACAACGAATCGTTCTTCGATTGCGGATCTTGTTCCCCAAATGGACAACGATGTTGCAATGTCTGCCTTGAGAGGCGGCTTCATGCCCTACGGTGACGACCTTGAAAAACGAGTGCGATATCGCACCTTCTTGGAGGTAAAAGCCGGACTACGAGAGGGGCTTCCTGATAGAGTGCGAAACAAACTCCACCCCACTAAAAGCCACTATCGCTAATGTGCACAGAAATACGGCATGAACACGCAGGATTGGGTCAAGGAAATGAACGAATTTGTCGGTGCAGCACGAATCTTTAAGCCACTGACTGGTACGATGGCAACCCGATTCACATCGTCAGCATCTTCGAATATTCAAGGCAACATGGACAAAGGACTCGATACCGAAGTACTGGTTCATCGTCCCGCGGTAAAGGAGGAGGACCCAGCTGAAGCCGCAGCTAAAATTGGGATGTATGGTCCGCTTACTAGAAGTGTAATCGAGTTTACACCGTCCAGATTGTTGTGCAAGCGGTTTAATGTACAATATATGGGACCCACCGCAGCCACAGAGGAGGCTAGACCGGCAGCTGCGCCGACTTATGGTGTGGGTACTGATGTTGTTGGCGGTGGCGGCGGTATTGGTGATATTTCAGCTCTTGCATCTACAATACAGAAGCCGGAGGTTGTGCAAGTGGATGCAGAGAAGAACGAGGCATTAGAAGGCGAGAAGGCTGCAGACGAGGTTTTTAAGAATATTTTTGGGGATTCGGATGATGAAGATTAATAGACTTAGTATGATAGTTTTTTTTTGTTTTATTCATTCTGTATTCACTCTGACTAGAGTATGACAGTATCCTAAATTCCACGCCACTACCCTCAGGAAAACCCATCAAGTCAAAGGTGTAGCTTCCCCATCTACTACCGCTACACAATGGTGGGCACTATGGGTATTTTCACTTCAATACCACAGCCTCAAAGCCCACCTGCCTCCCTTAGTATGATAGTCTGTCAAACGACTTTTTCCCCGCTAGCGCGAAGCCTTCACACCTTTTGATTTCGAGTGCAATATTGTGATTTGAAGACCCAGAAGTACTTCCTGCCTGCTGAAGCTGGACTTAGAAGCTATCTTTTGAGCATCCCTTCCGGAGCTTCCAGAATACACGACAGATGTGCTCATGTTGATTCATGTCATGTACAGTCACTCTATTCCTTGGCGAGCTAACATTTGGACACCAAGTCGCGTTTCCCTAAAGCTATTCAGCTCGTGACAATGACACCTGTTTCCCTCCAACTCGCACACGATATTGCGCGGCCACATAACAGGCGAGCATTCCCATTGCCGCTCTTGCGCATCTAACCTCTCAGCAGGTATGGATTAGCAGGTGTCGCTAACGAGTTTGGCGGAGGTAGGAAGTAGGTACTTTACGCGCCTCTAGCTCAGCTAGGATATCTCGACTCTACATTCCTCGTTCCAAATTCCGCCCATCATCATGCCTGCGGAAGCAGCGAATGAGAACCCGGTGCTGGATCGTCTCCGAAATATGGAGGAGTTCGCTGCGTTGGGGCAGTTTCTATTCTGTTTTGGTACTGACGTCCTCAGCCTTCGCGATTTCGACCGTGAGGTATGTTACTACTACTCCTACCTGTCCAAGCTGCTATACACGCCCCATCTGACTTCGTAACAGGAGCTAGAAATCGAGCTACTTGCACCCGAGTCGGCGCTTATTGAGAGCATTAAAATGGCCTTACTGAAAATGGTCTCCTCGCATCGAGGCCTCGTGTCTGACCAGTTTGAGGAATACACTCGTAGGCAATATCTCAACCGCAAACCCGACGTAAACCCATTCGGCGATGGCGAGGAGCCGATCAAGTTCTCTACTCTCGATGTCTTTGCGCGGGTCAAGGTACTACATCAGCTCTCGGTATGGGTGTTTCTGCATCCAGATCGGGTGAGGGATAAGATGAAGGATTCTGATGAAAAGGAACAATTGACTTGGGTGCGTGGAACATAAATGTAGTTGGAGAAGTATAATATATAGGCTGACACCATGTCCATAGAGAATGGAGCCGTGTGGATACGATCGGAAAGGAAATACTTACTACATACTGGACGATAACCGCCTTTACCAGAGGTCACCGTGGGTTCTGGAGTCACAGCCTATCAAGAAAGCGAAGTCGAAAAAAAAGGCAACCAAGAGGCGGAGGGTATCAACAGCTGTGGAAGAAGATACTGATGAGACTGATGATCCCACTGCGAATGATAAAGGCAGTGGTGTGTGGTCCTGTGTTTGCGTCTCACTGCACGATTGGACGGTGTTTCTAGGTACCCTAGAGGGCTCGAAGGATCCAGATGAAAATGCGTTACATACATATCTGAAGGAAGATGTGATTCCGGAACTCACAAAGGCATGGATGGAGAAGGAGAAGCAACGGCAATTGCATGAGGCTGTTGCAAACAGGAAGAGGTCGAGTCGTCTGGATGCCAAACTTGCCCGCCAGAAGGAGGAGGAGGAAAAAGAGGCTGCCAGACTCCGAGAAGCAGAAGCTGAGAAGATTGCTCGCCGTGAGAAACTTGAGGCAGAGAGGAAAGAAAAGGTACCAAGTAGTGTGCCTGGACTTCTGTTCAACGAATGATACCGAACTTCATGCTTTGACTTTCAGTGTCTATCTAGACGTTGACTGCCGTCTTTGGTGTTGCGTAATCATGTGAAGCAGGGCTGACTATCATTCAGGAACGAGAAGCTAGAGTGAAGACCCGTGAGCAGAGGATTAAAGAGCGCGAACTTCGCAACCTACAGAAGAATAGCATGAGTAGGGGTACATCTACTGATGATTCCTCCACTCCTGGTACGCGTCGGTCCTCAAGGCGCGCGAAAGAAAAGACAAGCAAGGACACCACGGAGGACGAGAAGGAATGGATCTTTGACTGTGTGTGCGGAGCGAATGGTATTAACTATGTATGTTGTTTTGAGGAGTTGCATCACCGTCCAGTTGCAATTAGTTGACTTTCTGACTACTAGGAGGATGGATCCGAAATCATTGCCTGCGATTCTTGCGATGTCTGGCAACATCTTAGCTGTCAGAAGCTGGCACCAGGCGCGGAGAATGACGACTTCATCTGCGATCTCTGCAGACGTTATAGGCAAAGCGAAAACGGCCCGAAAGGACCTAACGGACTTCCCTTAAGTCCCCAGATCATAAAGCTCCGTATGGGTCCTCCTTCTCCGGAGAAGCCCAGGGGTCGATCACCCCCAAAGGCCCCGAATGATCAGGCTACCGTTGATGGTGATGTGATCCAAGTTCTACCACCAGAGGCCGTCAACCGAGAAGTCCTGCCGTAAAAATTGTAAGATGGGGACTTTCAATGCGATTTGTGCAGTCGGAACGGCAATAACTTGGTACTAGGGTGGTGGGTAGGTGGGTTGGGATGAAACGGGGAGGCCATTCAGATGTTTGAATTCGTCGCCGCTTTTGACTTGGCTCATATCCTAGAACCATAAATTTGTTTTGAATATCCCCTTGTAGATAATGCGATGGGTTTCAATAGAGTTGAAGCCCTCGGAAGCCTTTTGCATCTTTCGAGTGGGTCTACTCATCGGGATATGTTCTCTCACCGGTGGTGCACCTCTGAAACGGCACCTCGCAGAAATCTCGTAGAAGGTCTCAGGAAGGCTTCAGGAATGCATCCTCTACATAAGTCGCGAAGGCTTTAGTGAATAAAAAAAGCCTTCTACAATCGCGAGAGTTCCGTGATTTACCGTTTCACTTCGAAGTGCTATAATAACAACCCGCATTAAGGGTTTCTAACCGTTTCTCACGAATTTGGAAGGACTTTTTGCGCGTTTTCTTGCCAAAATGTTTTTAACTACTCCCTTTTATTAGAAACATTCATATTCGGGGTATAAACTTTCATCCCTTCGTTTCTTTCAACTTTCTAGTGGCAATTTCAGCCATCCGCAACCCGGGTTCCCCACAGCCTGCTACGGGCCATAGTGATTGGATACGCATGCCAGCAAATGTTAGGTTGATGTGCATAGCCGAAATGACCTACCTCATAGATCCAGTTTGGAAATCTTCAACCTCATCCCATCAATTTGAATGACGACAATATGTCCAGAAACTTCCGTCCCACGGTCCAGGTACTTCATCATCAAGCTATAGAATCTTCCATACTGATATCGAAAGCCCGTGGTTTAAAATGTCAACTGAATTATACAAAACGTCCAGGCGTATAACTTGTAAGTGGCACCATGAGCTCCCCGTTACAGCTAGGCACAGAATTTGAACATGCTTCTTTGCTTCTGCTTTGTGTATCACAAGTCTTTTGCGGTTCCGTCATGGGCTACTAGGTGCGTTGACAGGTGCGGTTCGCCGGTGCGGCGAGGTACAGGGTACAGGACTGGCCGTGCGTGTGCAATAACCCCCCCTCTATTCGCGTTGAGTGTTTGCACTTCTGCGCTTCCTCTCTGTTTGCAGTGCTTCGACCATTGGGAATTTGCATGCAGATGCGGCATCCGAGCCATGGTTACCCCCTATTGATTCCCCTCTGCACGTCAGGTGAGAGCTAATTTGGGTAATCGGCTCATGCAGGTATCCTTTGAGCTGGCAGAATTGGGACAGGTAAAACAGAAAATAGGAATAAAGCGTATATGTCAAGAGAATCCACAAGCACATCCATCCATCCACCCATCCACCCACACCTCCCATGATCATCAGCTGCACCAGAAGCGAAATCCATCTACCGGCTCATCGGTATCGGATTCTTGCATACCAGCCTGTCTGCCTGTTGCTGCAGGCTGCAGACTGTAGGTGCACGGCGTTATGTGGGTAGGCTCACTCGTTCTAGACAGGATGCCTTCTCAGAAAACATTTCTGCCTTCCTCAATGTTACACTTCTCTTCACTTGCCCTCACTAACTGCTACTGCACTGGTCTGATATTTTTGCACTTTCTGGGGTGAGCATTAGCGTCGTAGCTAGTCAGCGGATGCATGAATATGATGCTGCATCAAGTTCATTCTTAAAAATCTTTAGATCTTGGTACCCTAGTATAGCGTATAGCGTATGTCGTACAGCTAGTGTCCCGCTTCCTCCCCATAGCTCATATTCATAGCCGTGGGTATTCTCGGAAGAGATAAACGTTTCTTGCGGGCTTCCCAACGTACATTGATATGCCCGCCGGTTTGGATCTCAACCACCTCCATTTCTTACCTACGCTCTTTTTCCTACCATATCATTGGCTCTGTGGTTCTGGGATCCTCTTGTAGACGGAGATTGCTGTTCATATCATAGAACCTTAACTGTGGGCAGATAAAACGAGATCTGTAAGTTTTTCTATAACATAAACACCACTGCCTCTCCGTTACCCCCCACCCCCACTTCACACCAGCGCACTACCCGCAGGTTTGAACAAAGACCTGCTGCTGCTAATATCCAGTTACACACCAAACTCAAACTTCCGGAAGACATACAAGTAACAAAGAATTCGAAACCAGTAGGAACAGTTCGTTCCAGGAAGCCGGTTTGTTTTGAACATAAACAGTTGTACGTAGTTGTTGGGTTTCTATCCATTAACCATCCATTTCTTCTCCCCTTCCTCATCCCAGGTTTTTGCTATTACATTTCAACTGCTATTGCTATTTACTACGGCATCCTTGTTGGTATAAGCACATTGGAAACGCTGTTCTGGTGCCTGGAACGGACGGGAACCTGCTGCTACGTTTTTTTGCACTGCATGGAAAAGTGAATCCGGAAGTAGGAAGCCTGTACTAAACCGGTCGAGATCGCGAATCACGTTTCCCGAGGAGCCAATTACTAGTATATCACAGCACTCCACTGTGTTCGGACGAACATTACTGCGTCGGTACCTCTGCTGTTGTGTCCCCTTCCTGGCTCTGCGCACTACATCCAAAGCCGTTCAACACAGCATCACTCCTCCCCTCCCCTCCCCAATCCTCCTCCCCCCAATCCTTCTCCTTCTCCTCCCACAGATTTCTAGGAGAATTTGAGAAACATATTATATTTCCACCCAATTTCGAATTTTTACTGTTTCTTTCTTGGAACTTCCACCAGCAACAGACAGACTTTGGGAAAATCTGGTAGCTTCATGGTTTTTTTGCCAACTAACGGCCGCAATTCTACTTCTTCTGGCAATCAATAACGAACGAACCAGCCCGGGTTACCATCAGTTCCATCCCATCCTCATCCAACCCCATCTGTCCCCGTCTTGGACCATACAGCCCAGCTGCCCCGCATCCCTCACCACCTATTTCCCCTACCAACAACCTTGGGCCTTAATCCCGACGATAGCCAGTTGCCCCGGACCGGGCCGACAAAGAGGTACAGACCACTTTTAGCGCACTCGTTCGCTCGTCGTTGGATTGACTGATGTATGCTGAACAACCCCTATTGGTACAGACCGCACTGTCATTGCTGCTCCGAGCTTTAGTTCTCTCATATAAGAAGGCTGACAGGAATTCCCACCAATCTCTCTTTTGTATTGCCTCTCACTTCTCAACTTTTTTTATCATCCAAAAATCTCTCTCCAAACATCTTCTGCAACTTTCTAGACAATCCATTCAGTCATAATATCCTGTGCTCCTCTACTACGACAACTACTGTCTATTACTACAGAGATTCATCCCCTTTGAATCAGACATCCGCAAGTCATCTTGCATTTACCTTGAAGCCACAAAAATTACCACCGAAAAATACAAGTATATCTCATGTCATTGGCCGAGGTAGACTCGCACCACTATACGATCCAAAGCGAACCGCAGTTATTCGACTTTGGATTGGAACTGGATACGAGTACTCCAGCTTTGACCTCAGCGTCTCCTTCTTCTATCGTTGGACAGTCGCCTTATCTTCACCAGAATCCATCGACGCCCCAAGAGGGGCCCTCGGGAAACTCATACTACTTCTCCCCAGCTCTAACGCCTTACAATTTTACTGGATCACCAAACAACGGTGGGTGCCAAAACTACAACAATAATGTAAGTATTACATTTCTCAAATGGCTTTGGGGGTGAAGTATGTCTAATTTGCCCGCAGTACGAGTCGGGTTATCCTCAATCCGAGATACTCATGAAGGAAGAAGATGTGCTGCTGTTAGTATGTGACCTCTAGACTGATTGTCTAAGGCATCTCTGACCTCACTATAGCAGAACTGTGGATACTCAATGAACGGCGACAATTCTTTGAGTGAAAGAGTATGTTTTGTACTTGTATTATGGCCGGCGTAGCCTCTTTTTCAACAAAAGCTGACTTTGTGGGATTTCAGAACGATGAAAATATCTATGAGACATGGAATTCGAACGAACCGGTATATATTCTTCCTATATGTATTACACCCGCTAAATAGATTTCATACTAACACCCTGACTATTGTAGGCGGATCCCGCACTACCTTCGCCCAGTCCCACCGAGGACTTTTCGCAGAATACTACCGGGAATATACCAAGTCCCGTACTTACACAAATCTCCGACAAGGCGACCCCTCGACCGGCCCCACGAGCTTGCCGCGCACCACGAAAACGCAAAGTGTCTGGAGAAAAGGCCGACAAGCCGAAGCTCCCAAAGCTCATCCAGCCCTTGAGCGAACTCACCAAAGACTTTCACCACCTTCCCATCCGGGACATGGAGTGCTGGGTAACCAGGAGCACACAGACTCGCAAGAAGGAAGTCGAAAAACGTGGAGGATACATCACTCGTCCCATGAATTCGTTTATGCTCTACCGCTCCGCGTTTGCAGAACGCACAAAGTACTGGTGTTTGCAAAATAATCACCAAGTAGTGTCATCCGTTAGTGGTGAGAGCTGGCCCCTAGAACCAGACCACATCCGACAGAAGTATAATGATATGGCGAAAAAAGAACGCGAAAACCATCAGCTCGCGCATCCGGGATACAAGTTCTCTCCAAGCAAGGCACAAAACGGTGGGAGAAAAAGGAAGGGGCCTAATATGGTAAAGGGTAACGAAGATGATGCAGAATCTCCAAACAGCGACCTCGATGATATTGTTGATCTCGAGACGACTGACAACAACGGTTTCTCGGTGTCCCCACAGAAGAAACCTACACGCAGCAACAAGCGTATACAGAAATCCGCAAGTGGAAACTCTTTGATTTACATAGGTTTCCCTGAACCTGAAAGCGATGGAGCCGTCAGATCCAGCTTTAACCACAATAACCCTGGAAAGACACCGCCGATGTGTATTGGCACCCAAGACATGAACGGCCAATACTATCAGACTACTGTTCGTGCAAGCTCAATCACGCCCATCCCAAACCCACAACTAAGCACTATCATCGAGGATGTTACTATCCGCAAAACACAGTCTCCAACTGCATCGTCATTTCAGTACCCAATCCCTTCGCTGCTAGAAGAACACCCACAGATATCACCAATCAAGTCAGAGCCAGACGACAATTCAAATGTCGACCCAGCGCTTCTCGGCGGTAATGACGAAGCTGCGGGATGCAATCCGGACCAGTTCCTACCGAGCCACTACATGATCAGCAACGGAACCTTCGACTTTGAACACCTCTTCTCCGGCGCCGGACAGATGCTTGATTCGTCGTTTGGAACTGACTCTACTTCTGGTTTCCAGCAGCATGGAACCATGGGACTTGGAGAACAAGGAAGCTGTAGTCTTACGGACGTACAGAGGCTTCCGGGATACGATGAGAGTATGAACGGGTTTTTGAATACCCAAGAAGAGTGGAATATTGTATCGATAGATCCTCCCGAGGAGGGGACGGATTTTAAGTTTAGCTATGATGAATGGTTGCAGTGAGTGAGGTTTGTTGAGATGTGGTGTGGTTCTTTTAAATTTATTCGCAAAGATTTCCGGGTCCTTTTACATTTAAATTTTTTGCTTTAAGTTCGTTCATTTTCCTTTCCTTTCCTCTCCTTTGGGTCTTATAGAGGTCTCACACACACTATATCGGCGCAGCATTTTATTTTTTTCCTTTTCCTTACTTTTGAATTTTTTGGACTCGTGGCTGTTGAATTTTTGATGGATGGATTGAAGGTATAAAAGATACATCTGATTACATATAATTACTTAGTATAAACTAGAAACCTGGGAGAAAGTTTTTTGGTATGTATATTTATTTTAGTGTTTTGGTTGCATTGCTTGAGTTTTTTGTAGTAAGTTTGCAAATTGAGAATATCGATGTATTATTATTATATACCTGAGCTGCCTCTCTCTATTCGAGTACGAGTACGAGGGTTTTTGGATAGATGGTGGGGAGATGGTGAACGCAGAGTTGGGAGCTTCTACCATGAGTTCGCAGTGATAAAGCGATAAAGAGATACCTGGTAACAAGGAAGTCTAATACCATAATGGGTAGGTGGAGCCGGAGATACCTAACCCAGCCCTTACGACAGGCGGTGGCTTTACCATCACTTCATGAAGTTCTATTGGATTCTTTGCAGGTATGAGCGGACTTGTGTCTCCGCGGCTGGCGCCAGCCCTGAGACATTAAGAGCTATGGATCTGAACGTAGGAATTCGAAAGCAAACTGGGAATAAGTTTTCACTGGTATCATGTATTTAAGTTGATCATGAGAGAAAGGGTGCTTTTATAAACTTGATCTATCTGTATTAATGCTCGTTTTGAATGGAACTTACCATGAGGTATTCTAACTATTGCAATTGACAGAATTGATGGCACTTCATGTCACCAATATTTTACAGGCATTCTCTTTACGTATACCGGTACCCTATGAGAATGTCCCACCCATCGATTCTCTGAACAAAGCCGGGGAGTTCTACGGGCAGTGGGGCTGTGTATGTTGGGGGGATAATTTGGAATGTTGAGAGCTGCAACAAACATGACGTTGACTACATGGCCTGTGCTCGGATTTGTTTTTGCCTTTTTATCATGGTAGCAAACGAACCTTCGGCATGGTGTTCTTCTACCTTTCTCGTTTCTTATACTCATGAGGTAAATGTGGGCCGGCTACGGGGTTGCAAACCACACAACTTTTGTTCCTCACGTTCCGTTTCTTGTGCGTGCTCCGGATCCATTTCATGTGGACTAATGTATCAACACTGTGTTTGGTGCACGTGTTGTATGGGCTGTCCGCGGCCAGCTGGATGTGACGTGCGGTTTCTGTTTGACGATATTATCAAGACTAAAGATCGGGGCGGCGTGGTATTCTCATGATCCTCCTCCTCGTGAGGGTGGAAGAAAACGAGAAAGAATGAGAGCAATATTATTGCCAGTCCATCTTGCCACTCTCGCTGCGAACAGGAATAACGGGTCCTTCAACACTATATATCGCTGAAGTCGCCGAACCTTACACCAACGTGCCTGGCCCTCTCTTTTACAGATATACTATAGCGAGACTTCCGCGGGGCAACCGTTTCGAAAATTTTAGGCTGGTAACCATGGGGGCTCTTAGTCACATCCGAAGGCCCAATTTCACACGGGTTCTATCTAAGTGACGACTTTGTATTTGTTTGGATATTACTTCTATATCGTTTGGTACAAACGAGTGTGCACTTGTTAATGTACGAACGGTGACTGGGCAATTTTGGATCGTTAAATTCTTCCTCTTTCTCTCCAATATAAGTTGTCACTGTCTGAAAAGCGGAATATCTTGTACAGACATATTTTAATCAGCAAATGTTATTTAAAAGTCTATGTTCGTGTTCTTATACTCGCTACAGTATGTACATACATCTCTCAAATGCGAACTGAGGACGAATGCTGTCGAAGAGCCCTCACGCCCTCTGACTATCTTGGAGAAATTGAACAATTTAGATGATGGATTTCATTTTCTCCAGAGGAGGGCTGATAATTTCGATAGTTAGACTAGTGAGCAACTATGTCCAGTGGGTAACGGCTGACATTACAGGCCACCTATACTTGAACGTTTCAATATAAAGAGAACCCACGGGGATTCTGTTTCTCGGGATATAGGTGGCTGGTGAACCCCAGTCTTTTGATAACAGGGCTAATTCTGCCGTGTATATCCATTGTTGCAGTCTGTGACGAGGCTTCTGGATTTTGGTTCTCAACGTTAACCCGAGGTTTCCGCATATACTAACATCGGTATTCTACCAGCTTAAGCTTTGTGGGGGCACTTTTGAACCTCAGCTTCAAGCCCGAGGAACCTGTGTGTCTATTTAGAGCTTCTATTTATTTCATCATGTTCTCAATGATTGACACCATCCTTAATACAACTGGTCTTGTAAAAACCCAGACTTCGAAAATAGAAATCTAGGCACGAGAGAACAATACAACCATGAAACATACCGTCCTAGGCCCTGTTCAAATTCGCTTGATACTCACCTCCCAGGTCGTCGAAGGTAGACATGCTCAGTCACTTCCAACTCAGCAGTTAGAGCCTATTTCAGTATGTTTCACGTCCATCGCTACTGAGACACATGTTTGTTTTCGGGTTTTACGTTCATTGGAGGTACGCGGCACCTTATCTGTTTCGTGTTAGTGGTACTTTAAGCTTTTTGGTTTCTGAACCCTGAGTGACGTAGGATGCACATGAGCCGCAGTTATGCAGCCCCACAACAACCCATCCCAACGAATTTCCGAACACATCTCTAGTTCTCCCTCGCAATGTCACCATCGCCACAAGAAGAATCGAAAATCATCAACCCAACAACCGAACCCGAATTAGAGACAGAGCAAGCTGCAGATACTCCCGTCACCACCATAACCACCACAACAGAAAAGAAAAAGAAGTCAAAGAAGAAGAGTAAGGGAAAGAAGGCCGCTACTATTACCGAAGAAGGAGGAGGCCTGTCAGAGGATGTCGTTAATGATGTCTTGAAACATAATCCCGCACTAGCCAGCGAGTTCCAGGGAATGGATAAGAGCAAGATCGAGGAGACGATAAAACGGATGAAAGTAGAGGATGTTATGACGGGGATGGTGGGCGCAACTTGCTGCCGACGCGACGGGTGGTGGAGAGCTGATATGTGTGTAGGCTGCTGGGGGAAAGAATAAGAAGGATATGGCGAGCTACAAGTTTTGGGCTACCCAGCCGGTTGCAAGATTCGGTATGAAGTTCGTCTCTACGGGGAGTTTTACGGGTCGGTTGCTGATTTGTGGTAGATGAGGAGGAAGCACTGCTGCCGGATGGCCCCGTGCGACAGAAGAATCCAGAGGTTATTTCTGCGGAAGGGCCAGCGCTGCTTGATGGTTTCGAGTGGGTGACAATTGATCTTACGGATGAACACCAGGTATGGACAGTTTTGTCTCATGTCCAGTGTCACAGCTCAGCATGTACCGTGGCGGCGACGCAGAGCATCCGGTTACGCTGTATCTCGTATTTGCGAAGTCTGACGATCTGACATTGGCTGTAGATGAATGAGGTTTATAACCTCCTTACTGGTCATTACGTCGAGGATCGTGAAGCAATGTTCCGCTTCAACTACTCCGCTTCTTTTCTTAACTGGGCGCTCAAGGCGCCTGGCTGGTTCAAAGAATGGCATGTCGGTGTTCGTGTCTCTACATCCAAGAAGCTTGTCGCCTTCATCTCCGGCATCCCAATCAACCTCAAAGTGCGGGACAACGTCATTAAGGCTTCCGAAATTAATTTCCTTTGCATCCACAAGAAGCTGCGATCCAAGCGATTGGCCCCGGTGTTGATCAAGGAGATCACCCGACGGTGCAACGTTGAGAAGATCTGGAACGCCATCTATACTGCTGGAATAGTTCTGCCAAAACCCATCAGCACCTGTAGATACTACCACCGCAGTCTGGACTGGTTGAAGTGCAACGAAGTCGGTTTTAACCTTCTCCCACCGAACAGCACAAAGTCTCGCCAAATCACAAAGTATCACTTACCAAACCAGACCAAGACTAGGGGATTGAGGGAAATGCAGGCGAAGGACATTGAGCAAGTGCGTAAGCTTCAAACAGTGGACAGATTGGGGTTTTGGTGAGAGTGGGATAATCGATGGTCATCCTTATTTAAAGTTGGGCGGTGATCAGCCTTTGCTTCACGCTCACCTGAATCTAACGAGTCTAGAGTCTTTGTTAGTTTCGTATGCTGACATTGACAAGGTACATGACCTTCTCACCCGGTATCTAGCACGGTTCGATATGGCGCCACAATTTAACACAGAGGAGATTGACCACTGGCTTTTGCACAAGGACCAACCTAGAAAGGAGAGGGTTATCTGGGCTTACGTCGTCGAGGACCCCCAGACTAAGAAAATCACCGACATGTTTTCATTCTATGCTCTGGAGTCTTCGGTTATTGGCAACAAAAAGCACGATGTCATCCGTGCCGCCTATCTCTTCTACTATGCATCTGAGGTGGCATTCACGGGTACACGGAATGATCTCAAGGTCCGCTTGAACGAGCTGATCAACGACGCGTTGATTCTGGCCAAGAGGGTAAGTCGCCAGTTGACATTTGTTGCAGTACTGATGTGGGTAACAGTTCAACTTTGATGTCTTCAACGGACTGACGCTCATGGATAACACACTCTTCCTGCAGGAACAGAAGTTTGGTGCTGGTTCTGGACAACTGCATTACTACCTGTTTAACTGGAGGACAAAGTACATCAAAGGTGGTGTGGATGAGAACAATGTTATCGACGAAAAGAACGGGAGTGGGATCGGGATAGTGATGCTGTAAATGCTAGATGTGTATTTCTATCAATTAGCGTATTTAGCAGCAGTCAGAAACGGGGAATAAACATATACCGGACCCAGAACACTGCTACACGGACATTATGAAATCAGTTTGTGGCAGCTACGACTACCATGCACGATACCCCAGTGTTAAATCAACAGGTTTCGGTGGAGGCGGCGATGAGCCAGTGTAGTGGTCGAGTGACATCCAATGCATCCAGCCTTATCTAGCGTGATTAGTGGGGTTCACAATGACGTATTATCTCGTGAACCTACCTTCCCTCACCACCACCACCATGTCTACCCTCCTCCCCTCAAGCGAAGAAATTCATGAAGCCTGTCGCGAAGGGCGCTGTCCGTTCCCCCCCTTTCCTCCTCCTCCTTCCACCCAAGCTAACCCCCGCAGACGCAAAAGTAGAACAACTCCTCCTCTCAAACCCAAAACTCTCACAACGCGTCGACAGCGACGGCCGTCTCCCTCTACACTGGGCTGTATCCCACAACCACCGTTCCATCGTCGAGCTCCTCCACCAGCAACCCCGCTTCGATGTCGACGCCTGTGATGGCTCCGGGTGGACCCCACTCATGATCGCCGCTTCCATCCCCGACGGCGACACACTCGTAAAACTCCTCCTCGCGTATGGCGCAAACGTTGATGCAAAAAGTTTCTCCCTCTTTCCCGTACTAAGGGTATCGTGCTAACGGGGGTAGATAATGCCAACCAAACAGCACTACACTTTGCAGTTTCAAAGCAACATGTTGAGACTGTACGTTTGTTGCTGGGACATAAAGCATCAGCTCGCATTCGGGATCGTCGGCAACAGCTTCCGTTGCACCGTGCGGCGGCGGTGGGGAGTGCTCCGTTGGTGAATACGTTGCTTGATGCGGGATCGCCAATAAATGCGCAAGATGTGGATGGGTTTACGGCGCTGCATCATGCTGTTGCTGAGGGGCATGGGGATGCGGCGGTGATGTTGTTGAAGAGGGGCGCGGATAGTGGGGCGAAGGATAGAGAGGGGAAGTTGCCGATTGAGATGGCGCCAGATAGGAAGGTCGGGTTGTTTATTCTTAGGAAGGCGAACGAGGAGGGTGTAGAGGTGGTTATGCCTGAGGGGATCGAGGTGTAGCGGGGAGATGGGGGCGTTATGGGTTGTGGGTTTTTTTAAGGCGTAGAGGAGAATATATTATGGTGCTTTTGATTCTAAAGTGGGTACTTTGAGTGACTGAGTATGTCTACTATCGAAGACCCAAGGTGAAGATCAAGCGAAGATTCCCGCAATTCGGACAAATCATTACACATATAGATAGATATTAGGAGTGAAAACACTGGTGTGGGATATCAAAGTTTAGTCACTTGCCAACTCAGCCATCAACCCCAATCAATCCCCAAGAAATTAATTGTAGTCTGATATGAACTGGTATACAAATATGTATACTTCCCCTAAGCCCACCTGCCTCCATAGAAACGAAACGCCGTATGATAATGCCGCATAAATACTCCAGCTGTTTCCAGCGCCTTCAACCTTCCCGTCTATCAACTCAGCTTCTGCAAAAACCCTTGCTGTATCAATCTCTCCACATCACCCTGCCTCACAAAGAACTGACTATTCTTCGTCAAATTGATAGCCCTGTGCACACACCATTAGCCCCCTCTCCTTCCCTCCACTCCCTCGGATTCAACATACCCATACTCAGTCTGTATCTCCCCAGCATCCTTCAACACTCTAACATCCACAAACAAATCCTTCGGCGGTTCCAACGACCCAGTAAGATCAATATCCGTCCACTTCCCCTTCGCCGCTGCCAACAAGTCATTGAAACCCCGCATATACTCCTCCTCCTCAGGCGAGAACGCATTCGCCTCCCCCACATCCCCATGTACCCCTCCAACTTCTACCCCGGGCATCGCATCCTCATCTGGCGCACCCCCGCTCCAACACAGCTCCTCAATCGCCTGCACACGTACGCAGTGGTACGCGAGAAGACAACGCTTATTACGACGCATGCAGAGGTGGTGAACGAGCAGAGTGTATGCCGTGGCAGGATTCGCGGAGGGATCAAAGTTTGTGTTGGCGAAGGGGGCGAGGATTTCGCTTACATCGCGGTCGAGGTCGCGGACTTCACGCGTTACGGAACGTACAAGCTCGGATTGGTACGGTGGGAGGTGGGAGAGGGATTGCGTACGCTTTGCGTGCTGCACCTGAGATGGGATGTGAGTTAGTGGCTTGAGGAGGATGGGAGGGAGAGAGGGAATACCAGCTTTTGTCCAAGGTCACCGTACATTGTTGAGATGTTGGTGGTGGTGTTGGAAGTGTGGTGGGGAGGGCCAAGACGGAGGATACCGTTGATTCAGGAACAACTCGCGTTTGGAGACTAGGTATCTAGAGCTCTTGCATGTGGACTTTATTGAGGACATCACGAAGATGTCGGTTCTCGTAAACCAGACTTTCGCGTTGAGCCTGCGAGCTCAGCGGAATATCTGGGGCGCAAGAGCATCTTCAGTCCAACTCTATTTATAGCTTGTTATTGCGACATCCCCAGCTGAAGAGTCGTCACCATGGTCATCATGGTAAGTTCTACCGACCTCTTGTGCAGTTGTTCTGGTTTCTCACTGCTTTTCAAGCTTTAGAAAAACCCCTCGGTACCATCATTTTCACTACCTAAGCAGTTGCTCGCCCCTTTTAGATACAAATTTCCGTGCCCAGACACGTACCTTGTTTACCAAAGCGAAGTCTCGCCCGTTTCCTTTTAGGAATCGCCGGCGTCGGTAGCAGAACCTATATCCTTCAACTCTCTTTTTGACCAACTCGATTTTGTTCCGGAGCTTGCTGATGTGGAGACTGGATATTCAGGTGTCTGGGATTTCCGGTTTACTCGGGGTAATTTCAACTTGGACGAAAAGAATATTCAGGATGTGGAGAAGGGAAATGAAGCTACTATAGATTCCCCTCGGAGAAGAGTTGAAGAAAGGCTATGCAGGAAAGTGACATGTTTCCCGATTCCAATTGCGCATTTCACGATAATACAGGTTCTATCCTTGCCATCTTTTCTCGCGGTTTGGCCTCTTCGGCGGGGATGCCGCTCAATAGATATAGACGTCCAATTGCTAGTTTAATGGGACAGGAGCATGTGTACGTATCCAGGATATGCGCCATGTATATCGATGTTTAAAATAAACGTTGAAGGAGTAGAGTATCTCGGGCGTACCCGCAATGTCCGGACCGCCGCATCAGGGATTACTTATACCAGTGGCGTCCATGAACTCCATAACACTCTACGTTAAAGTGCTGCCATCAATCTTGGAAAATACCAGGCCGATGAAGCTGCAATGGGCCTCATGGTAAGAGTAGGAACTGCGCTGGAGTCGTTGTTCATGAACTAAAGGCGGGTCGTTAGCGGGCTGCGGGCAGGTTCCCGGCCCTGTGGACACTCTAGTTTCCGTCTGAGAGTAGATATAGTCGTGCTGGTATGTATATGCTGTACGGTCTTCGCATGTATAACAGCTCTGTTTTTTCTACGCTGTGGATTGGTTTTTGCCTGCCTGTATTTGTTAGGAAGCGCCATGCTTTAAGGTTTAAAATTAGTGGTTGATAACTTATCTCTTGAACGTTGGCTGCTACCATGTGATTGGATTCTCATTTGGCCATCTTGAATCGCCTTTAAGATGAGGAATATCGTCTAACTAGAAATACTCTGGAACATTTTAGATGGAGTAAAGGAAAATTTATATATTTGCCCTTGCATCTGACGACACGAGTTTGGTCACAACTTTTCGCATTTAGAAATAACAATAATAATATTTCCATACAAAGTTTACCCCCCATCAGTCCAGTCACAAAATGTTACTCGCTGCAGGTCCCTAAACAAAAACTGACCAGGAGCGGCATGTTCCCCCGCACCATCGGTGGGGAAAGCGTACGTATTGCCCCTCTAAGATCTTGATCCGACGTCGGGCATGCGCGAGAGAACCTGGGCCAACCATGGGGTGAGGTGATACTCATACGTGCGCACATCTTTCTATCATCATATCATACCACCATCTAATTTTTCCGTTCAGTATTGAGTACATACATCCACATAAGTCGCGATTACGGGGGGGGTCCATTTTCATTCCGGAACGCTACCGCAACCGTCGGATAACAGATAGGTAACTTACAGATACCGTCATACCAGACAGAACGCCGTTGAAAAAACCATGCACACCATGTCAGGTATCCTATAAGTAACCTGTACGACATGTTTCGTTCGATTTTTCCGGTGTCACACTCTGATACATCATCGTCATTTTTTCTGCAATGCCTGTAAATACGCCTTATCGCATTTGATTCGCTTATCACCCCGCCTCTCCCCCCCCCATGCAAGGTGGTACATGTGATGGCTTGTTTCTGCAGCTCATGAAACTGACGCAAATGGGTGCAATCCGGTTAGTTAGGTGTCTGGGTAACGGGATGTGGGTCGAAAGGTCGCGTGGTTTACTGATGAGGAGGAAGAATCGAGATGTTTCGATGTTACGTTGATGACGCGGTGGGAATGTCGGAAGTACATGGAGTTGTTGATAGAGCATGGGTCACACGATAGGTGTGGAATGCTGTGGTAGGTGGTACATATACCTAGAGAACTTTTGACTCCCGGAGGATTCATAGGATCGAGGAACAGAACGGCTGAAGAGTATCCAGTGACTGCGAAGTTGATTAAATAGATGCACGAGTGAGAAGGTGCAAAAACCGATGCCATGCTGACGATCCAAGGAGAGACATCGCGTACCCTTGACATTTTCGTTCCTCGGCAACCTGGAATGAATTACCCCTAGTGAAGGTACTCTTATACCGAGAAGCAAATATTCGAGGCGAGCATACAGGGAACTTTATTGTTAATGGCTAGGTTCATTTCCACAACGGGCCCTAAAGTCTCGACGTCAATGCACGAGCAACGTAACTCTCTTTTAACAACCGAAAGTAGTAAGCACGAACGTTGTATCCTGGGTGCCCCAGAAAAATTAATTGGACGAATTAACTCGAGGGACCGAGCGCATGTTGCTTTTTGGGTAAATAAGTGACTGGCGCCTGGAGAAATAAAACGGGTTTCTGACTCGCGCATTGTTGCCTGTGAGATTTTCAGCAGATTAGGAGTGCTCAACTCTTATTGATCACGCGGTTGGCAAAGCCAATCGCGAGGCAAAATGACGTTCTCGACGGTTGCGCATTTCGTAGGGGAAACACCGAGGGAGCATGTACATGCGGATAGAGTTACCCATGTAACGTGCAGAGAATAGCGTCGAATATTAGCGAACGCGAACCCTGGCATAAGAGAGGCATAAGTCTAAAGGGTGTAATCTTAAAGCATGAATGAGGCACGATTGGAAAGACCCCGATGAAACTGCTGCAGGAGTCAGGCGCCCACCTAATACTGTGCGAGTGAGAAATAGCATCTCTTGCTGCTCAATGGTAGTGATACTGATCAATGGTTTTATGTTGCAGAAGTACACCCTGGCGGACTAATTGTTCCGGGTCCAAACAAATAAACTACCACTCTCGGAGGTGACAAACGACGGTAGCTGTTATAAGAGATACTGCTGGGGGGAGGAAGATTGCGTTTGGCCAAAGTGGGTCAGCGGTGATTGGAATTCAGGTGGTGGAGAAGGAAGAGATTGAGGAAGAAGATGAAGGAGAGGAGCAAAGGAACGTTTGTGTTTTAGAAGGCATCTCATCACACCAATATGTCAAATGCAAGGTGATGCTACTGCTACTGCTGCTGCTTCTTTCCTTTGATGATGTTGAACATACAATAAATGCGAGATGGGGGGGGGGGGGGGGGTATGAAAAGCACCGGTATGTGCGTACAGCTATGACAAGCATCCAACCACTATCGGATGCGACATGGAGCCATCTACTCTAGCTGCATCCAGAAAGGTGCAAGAGTGTCCTGTCCATATCGAACTGCTCACAACTCTTGTTGCCGCCCTTTTCTCCAACCCCCAAATTCTGCTCTCTTCTTCTCTCTCTTCCTCCCCTTTATTCTTCCCTTCCTTCTGCTTCCTCCCCTACCCACTTTCTCTCGTCATACTACCTGTCGTGAATACATAACAGTACTGTACCACCCTCTCACCCTTGTCTCAGCTACTTGGTTTGTCTGTTTTTTGACCTCCGAGCTCTTGCTGATCGTTTCTATCTGCAGTCATCACGTTACAGACCGTTTACGAACTTTTAATACCCTTTCATCATATAAACCTACCGTTACCATGTCCGACACCGTGGTTAAGCCTGAGGATACAGTCAAGACTGTTGACACTCTAGCAGCTGAGTCTGCCGGTCCTGTTGCAGAGGAAACTGTAGTGACCGAGGCACCAAAAACTGAAGAGTCCGCAGAAAAGAAGGAAGAAGAGGCGCCTAAAGAGGAGAAGGCAGAGCCAAAGGCGATCACCCACGGCACGCTCTCCAAGACTCATGGTGGACTACTATCGTATGTCATCTCATACTTGAAAAAGCTAAGATAGATTGATGACTCACTGACCGACACATAGTTTCTTCAAGATCAAACGGTTCTTCTACTTCCAGGATGAATTTGTCCCAGAGGATAACTTGAAGACGTACCTTCACAAAGACAACTCTTCCAAGTCAACTGCAGCACATGCCACCACTACTGGAAAGGGTCTGTGGTTCTACTCCAAGGATGAGGCTCACAAGGTCCCCCATGGAGTTATCAAGCTGGCAGATGTAACTGAGGTTACTGAGAGCGGCTCGAATAAATTTGTGTTGAAGCTTTCTTCTGGCGATTTGCACTTCGAAGCCCCTGCTGCAGAGCGTGACAGCTGGGTATTCACCCTGAAGTCCAAGATCGCCGAGGCCAAGGCTTCCGATGCTGAAATCACCGAGTCTGAGACTTACAAGACTAACTTGGAAAAATTCTGTATGCTTATTCGTGTAACCTCGCATCTTCACTACACTTGCTAATATTCGTTACAGCGAAGCCTGCCTCAAAGGTTGAGGAAGCCAAGGATAAGGAGGTCGAGGAGAC
The DNA here is from genome assembly GCA_015178995.1 of Trichophaea hybrida. Lineage (NCBI taxonomy): Eukaryota > Fungi > Ascomycota > Pezizomycetes > Pezizales > Pyronemataceae > Trichophaea > Trichophaea hybrida. The sequence goes on from WHVE01000057.1 coordinate 189,334, forward strand.
CAAGTCCGCTGAGGAATTAAAGCCTGAGGGTGTTCCCGAGACTGCTGTCACATCTGATGAGGAAGCTGGTCCATCCGACAGCAAGGCCGAGGTTAAGCGGTCATCATCTAAGAAGAAGAGGATCTCCGGTTTCATCTTTGGCAAGAAGGACAAGGCCGAGGAGAAAAAAGAAGAGAAGAAGGATGAGGAAGTCAAAGAGAATAAACCTGTTGATGCCACTGAGGCACCTGCCGCACCTGCCCCTGGTGGTCAGTTTAAATCTCTGTACTTCTAGGAGTAATGCTAATTTCAGAATAGCTACCGAGCCAGTTGCAGTTGATACCGAGCCCGTCACTGAAGTGAAGACTGAAGAAGAGGCCAAGCCTGCTGAGGGGACCAAATCCTCCGAGGAGACTAGACCCGAGCCTGCACCCAAGAAGTCCAACCGCTACTCCTTCTTTTCGCGTCTCGGAAAGCGTGATGAGTCCACCGAGGAGAAGAAGGACAAAGAAGTCGAGCCCGTCAAGGAGACTCCCGCAGAAACCGAGGCCGACGCGAAGCCGGCCGAGACCCTAGCTGAAACCCCAGCTCATGCCGAAAAAACCCCCTCCTCGCCCAAGGATCTGTTGTCATTCTTCGGCAAGCGCGAAAAGAGCCCTGCACCAAAGGCTGCTATTGTGCCTGAAGAAACCCTTGAGGCTAAGTCGGAAGTTAAGGCTGATGCCCCTACGGAGCCTGTTGTCGATGCGCCCAAGGATGATGCCGCCCCCGCTGAGGAGACTCCTGCGGAGACTGCCACCTCCCCGAAGGAGGTTTCTTCACCCAAGGAGAAGCGAATCTCGAACTTCTTTAACTTCGGCAAAGATAAGAAGTCTGAAGAGAAAAAGACCGAGGATGTCAAGTCTGACTCAGAAGATACTGAACCTGTTGCACCAAAGTCCGGATTCCTTGGGGGTTTGAAGCGAAAAGTTAGCAAGGCTGGCAGGTCATCTGACAAGTCCGAGACCAAGGAGGTCGCTACTCCTGCCCCTGTTGTAGAGGAGGAGACACCTGTCCCTGAGACGACAGCAGAGCCTGTCAAGACTGAGGAGGCGAAACCCGAGGAGAAGGCCCCCGAGGCTGCACCAGCAATTGGCGATGTTGTCCCTGAGGCTGTTACCGTTGGAGCCAAACCGGTGCAGGCGGCCGCTTAAAAAAAAACTGTTTCCAATTGACATGTGGCATGACATTCTAGTGCAAGTTTTTGTTGTCTGTCAAATTCGTGAGTTCCGTCGCGTAATGTTTGCGATCTGCTTTTGAACAGCGTGTTTTTGTTTTCCTCTTTTCAAAGGTTTCCTGTGTCCTATAATTGCATTTTCTCTCTTTACGTTCCTTTCTTTGTGATTTCACCGCTGTATAGGCTGTACCGTAATATCTTGCATCAATGGGGAATGTTCAGTTTGAAGTAGCGAGACTTGGGGCGGAGTGAAGTGTTCTTTATATAATAGTTCCGTTCGCTGTGTCTTTATTGGCTTTGTGTTTTATATCTTGGTGAGTGTGACAGCGAGGAAGTCGCAAATAGGTAGTATTTAATAAGGAATTCGAACTTTTTTTCCCTTGGAAACTTTATGGACGTTCTGTGTGTCACTGAGCTTGAAGCGCAGCTGGAGTGACTGTCTACTTAATGTTTTAAGTCTGTGGATCTGGGATAGCGCATGAGTAGGCGAGTAGGTACTGACGCTGTAACTCGTTAATCGAAGCTTCTTTGGGTCAGAGTAATCTATCTGTGACCCATGCTGCGTATCGACTGTGGTACGGGTGGCGTGTGTGGTCCATGCCATCCTTCCCTTGGCGGTCATCTTGGTAAGTAGTTTATCTTCAGCTTCTCTCCCCGTTGTACGTAACATCAACCAAGCAAAAAACACAAGAGCTTCGTCATTGTTGCTATTGACAAAAAGCCACTCGCTGCATTTTCGGACTCTCGCCGAACGTCTTAGGCACACGGCTTGTTCTTCTATGCTCTCTGCGTGTCTGGGGTGCAGCAAGGATGGGCTGCTGCATCTCCCGAGAAGAGTACCGACATTCAGCTCCGGACGTTGAGACTGAGCAACTTCATCGCCACCAGCGGTCCGGTAGCGGTGCAGAAGGGAATAACAATACTACCGTTACAACAGCCGTCTCTACACTCAATGCGCGACTACAACATGTCCCACCCGAAAAGCGATACAATCAACCGCTGGTGAGAAGGGCGCCATGGACGAGCAAGACGTTGGTTACAGCGCGGGAGCTCCGGGCAGCTAGAGAAGAGTTCTGGGAGACACGGGTTACTGGGCGACGCGAGATCTGGGGCGCTCTCAAGGCGGCGGTGGAGCTGATGAATGTAGAATTGGCAACAGCGCAGGGGATTATCGATGCTGCTGGGATTAATGTTCCTACTGGTTTGTGTGATGACTCTATTCGGGGGAGGTGGGGAAGGCGTGGACTGATGTGGACGGTTTTTGTAGGTGATCTTGCGAAGGGTGCTTACGATGAGCTTGGGCAGCGGTATGAAGTACCCGAATACTGCTTCGGAGACCCAATCAATGTTGCGAACAGTGATGGGACAGAGGAAATTGAGGAGGGTAGTGACGATACCGATGACGTGGCGGAAGGGAAGGGAAAGATGCCCGCACGCGTTGGGAAACAGTTAACCGTGAGAGCGAGACTGTCGGATAGAGGTGGGCCTGACATCCGAATTAAGTTCGAAGAGACGGCTTCGGTCAAGAAGATTGCGCATATGATTGCAGCGAAAGCTCAGGTATACCCCCTTGGAGATATTGGAGACGAAACTGATACCAGTGTCTGATAATAGTTGCCAACAACCCAGAGGGTCAGTGTTATGTACCTTGGGAAAATGTGAGTCCTTGCTTACCTATAATTTGTTTAGTTACTAATCAAGATGTTTTGCAGACTTGAGGAGAATAAGACACTAGTATCACAAGGGTGGAAGAAGGGAAATGTCGTGAATGCGCTCGTCCGAGCCAGATAGCTGTTCCGAGTCCAATTTGATAGCGCCGTACATATGCGTATGTAAATAAACATCATGATGTTATGCCCACCATTTCTATTAGTGCACTAATTCCTAGCCACAATGCTTCATTTCGTTGATGGTTTCTGTCGGTTGGTTAATCAAAATTCAACTGGTATTCCCCTTGTATTAGGTACATGCCCAAAGGAATGCACATGGAGAAGCCTCAAGCTCCAAATAGTGAAATTCAAATCAGTACGACAGGAATATTAGAGTACCTAGATAGAAAACTTCATGATGTAGCTAGTTGCCGTTCCTGCCGAGAATCGGCGATGGGTAATACGTACTTGATATTCCACTTTTGCTTCAGGGTACCTTTTGGAGGAGCGTACGTACAGTCCCTAGACAAAAGTGTTCGCGATGGCTTGGCGACACACCTCGTTTTTGGGGACCACCAAAACAAAAGCTATCAACACCCAATAAAGTGCAGCAAGCTGGGTCTACCATCCCTCAGAAATGGATTTCAGGTGTCAGAACAGGTAACCCACTGAATACAAGGCCTTTCTGCTGGTTTGCAGCAGCAATTGAGCAGAAAATTACTGCAGGTATCACAAATCCAAAAAAAAGTTTTTAATTTTTTGAGGGTTCAAGGACCTTCAGAAAGACCTCACTCAGTACTGTGCAAAGTTTAGAGTTGATAGTTTTCAGTGTTGTTGAGATATGATCAATTATTGTCTAAAAGACAGGGTTTTTTGCTAAAAATAGCGATTTTACATACAAATTAATTGCTATCTTGGCACTGAAAACTTTAATCCACAGCTGTGGCACCAGTACAGCCAGAAAAATTTGAAGACTTTCAAAAACAAGAGTTCCCTACATCTAGTTTGGTCTATTAAATTCTCTATTAGCTATTAGTTGTGGTGGAATGGTGTTGCTGCAAAGTCGGGTATTTTGATGTAAAGTTGTTGATCACGAACACTTTTGTCTAGGGACTGTACTTCATGTAAGTGTTTAGTGCAACGACTGACGCGGCAGTCTTACGTACCAAACAACCGGAAGGGATCATGGCATGTGATTATCGATCATAATATATCACCCACTTGTCCGAAATTTATACCCGAAATTTATTGAGGGAAAGGACAATTTGGGAGTTACATGATAGTCACGTTCAAATCATGTGACTTTGTTTTTGTAAGCGATTGTGAGATGGATATACTTAAGTAGGTGATCGGCGATAGATAAGATCACATGTGGTTGTGCCTCTTCAGTGTGGCAGAGACGTCTCTACTTAAATTTCGGGCTTTTGGCTGAGCGGATGTAATACTCGCCGGGTGAATCACGTGAGATGGGATAAAGATAGACATAGATAAAGGATGATCTCCTCTGGTCGCAAAGTGCTTCAGCATTTCTTGGATTAGACGTTGGAGTTGACGCCTTGTATCGCCCTTGTTATTGTTAGACCTACAGAGCTGATTTACGTTCGAGAGGCTGACGTTGCCGGAACATCCCCGGATTAGTATTTTGGAATGTTGAGCAAGGAGTACTTGCGAAGTACTCTGTTGCAAAATCTACCTCCAACATCCTCACCTCCAACGCTCTTTCTCTCTATTTATTAGCTTTGCTCTTTTCCTAATCGCTCGCTGTCTCACCGGGCGCCCGTCTTATTTTTCCCTTTTAATTGATCCTGCTGATAACTGGGCGCTCGTCAGCTATGGCTTTGAGCAGCCAAAACAACAGTCCTCCACCCCCTTCCGATATTCCTCTCCAGGACCTGTCTGGCCCATCACGACACGTGGCTTTCGAAGACAGCACAGCCCCTGACCTCTCCCGGAGTCGCTCCTTACTCCACGGTAGCTCTTTCGGTGCGCAAATCAGTCGGCAGATATCTCTGCATCGTCAAAGGAGTAGTTACGATAGGCTCGACGGGAGTCTCACTCGACAAGAGCCACCACCACCGCCACCGTCGACAGATATTCCCGATCTCCTGGTACCACAATATAACGATGACGAGAGCGAAATGCCGACGAGGTCGCAACTACGGGAGGAAGTACACACTGCGTTAGGAAGCAATACCACGGGAAGAGGTAGCTGGCTACCACCAAGGAATTTGAACGACGCTGTGCCTGGCAGAGTTAGGGCGAGCCACAAAGATGGTCACGAGGACGATGGATATGAGGACGATGGATACGAGGACGATGTACAAGAGTGGATTGAGGGTGACGAGGTACCGCTCGCGGATATTGCAAACCAACAACCTGTGGCGGGATTCCCGGCGGAGAAGCGTCGATCCATACAATCAATGAAGTTTGGGCCGGGACCTTCGCTGGGCGATGACCTACATTCTGCCGCGGAGGAAGGACTAGCTAGAAGCTCAAGTACAGCTTCGGGGAAAGTGTCGAGATCGGGATCGGTGCTTAAGAGTGGAATACTATCGCGCTCTAATTCACTATTGTCACCTGGTTCTTCGCCGGTTCGCCGCGTCTCCGTCGCATTGCAGAATATGTCTCAGAGAGTGGTCAATTTGAGTAACGATCCTGAGGCTGTAGAACAAACTATACGACGGAGAGGGTCGAGCAAGTCGTACGCCGCCGAGAAAGCCAGGCGGGAAGGGGCGGAGATTGACCGGCCTAATGAAGGTGCAGAATCAGAAGACAAGGTAGATGCTCCATTACAGAGGCCTTCTCGCCGCGATAAAGTTCCCTGGCATGAACAAGCGAATCTTTTGAAGGGCAATTCTTTACGAATATTTTCGCCTACCAACCGCGTACGGCTCGTACTTTGCGACGTGCTCATCCATCCGTAAGTCCTAATACCCGTGGGGATTTCTGCTCTGGTTTCTGACTTTGGAGCAGTGTGACCGAACCACTAATTTTGCTTCTAATATTGGTGCAAACAATCCTACTAACTATTGATGCCGCGCCGGATGTCTTTAACGACCCCCGCAATAAGAAATGGGGTAGTTCCTCTATTGACTATGCCTTGCTTGCACTCTTTAGCATATACACGTAAGAATCTCAAACAATTCACTGTCCAGTGCCATGGTGATTTCTGATTGGAGTAGTTTAGAAATCGTTGCCCGGTGTATAGTGTCTGGCTTCATAATGAATCCCGTACAGGCCGACGACCCGGATGCTAGAGGTGGCCTTCGCCGAAGAATCGTTCGGAAAGCAAAGAAATTTCTAATACCGAAGAAGTCGGAGAATACCCGAGCAGCTTCGCCTAATCGATTTGACGAAGCGCCATCAATTCTGCGTTCCATTACGCAGTTGAGCATGGCGGAACCTGCAGGTGAACCCGGCTCCGGTTCGGTGCAGTCGCAGGCACGGTTTCGCTTGGCTCGCAGGGCGTTCCTTCGCCATTCCTTCAATCGTTTAGACTTCGTAGCTGTAGTATCATATTGGATCTCATTGGGTCTATGTGTGTCTGGACTCGAAGCACAAAAGCATCTGTATGTGTTCCGCATGATGAGTTGTCTTCGGATTCTTCGCCTTCTGGGGATTACCAGTGGTACCTCCGTGATTCTTCGGAGTTTGAAGAAAGCAGCGCCATTACTTGTTCACGTGTCTTTTTTGATTGCTTTTTTTTGGCTTATTTTTGCAATAATTGGCGTACAAAGCTTCAAAGGCTCGCTTCAGAGAACTTGCGTATGGGTTGATCCCCAAGGGCAGCAAGGCAACTTCACAAATTCGCTTCAATTTTGTGGAGGTTACTTAAATGCAACAACAGGGTTGAAAACCCCCTATCTTTTGGCCGATGGAACGCAGGGAACCGATGAGGCGAAGGGATTCATTTGTCCGCCAAATTCACTATGTGTTTCATCTCAGAATCCGTATTCGGGGACAGTCAGCTTTGACAATATTATACAGAGCTTGGAGTTGGTGTTTGTGGTTATGTCTGGAAATACTTTCTCTGATCTGCTATATTATACAGCTGATAGTGATTATCTGGCTGCGTCTTGTTGTAAGCAAAATACTTTCTAGTGGATGAGAGATGTAACCACTAATTCAATTAGTCTTCATTGCTGGGATCGTGATTTTGGCGTTTTGGTTGTCAAATTTGGTGAGTGGCAGTCCCTTATCGTACGGATGATTACTGATGAAGTTGCTACCTAGTTGATTGCTGTTATCACGTCCTCGTTTCAAGTCATTCGGGAGGAGTCAAGTAAAAGTGCTTTTTCTGCAGATGAGTATGTTACTTTGCTGTAGTTCGTATGCGGTTTTTGTGACTGATAGTTTGTTAAAGTACTTCCTCGACTCATGAGGACAATAATCAAGCGAATAGAAAACCAAGTACAATCAAAAAGTTTTACAATCTCTCACACCATCTATGGGTTGTTGTTATCGCCGCAGGTTTATTTGCCCAAATGTTCCGTAGCTCACATACGTCCTCACAGAGAGGACAATTATTAGGTGCGTAGATGTAACTGCGAGTGTGCTGTTTGGCCATGCTAAGTGAGGATTAGATAGAATTGAACTCGGCGTTACTTTGATTCTCTTCATCGAGATCCTACTTCGGTTTATTTCCGACTGGCGAGCTTTTCACCAGGCACGAAGAAACTGGGTGGATTTGTTCCTGGCACTGATGACATGCATCATCTTATTGCCGTCAATTAGACACTCTGGCCGGGCTTACGACTGGCTTACGATCTTCCAAATTCTAAGAGTGTATCGCTTGGTTTGGGCAATTCCTGTTACCCGAAACCTTCTGGTTCGTCTCTAATGCTCGCTCGCGTGGCACATCGTATTCTGACTGAATTTATAGGCGAAAGTTTTGGGTAACGTTTCTGGTCTATCCAATTTGATCTTCTTTGTGATTCTCCTTACCTTTCTGTGCTCACTGTTTGCCGTCCAAATACTACGAGGCGATATTCCGGCCCAGATCCAGGGAACGACTACACGAGTACCATTTAATACTATCTGGAACGCCTTTTTGGGGATGTACCAGATCTTTTCGAGTGAAAATTGGACGACCTTGCTCTACAATGCCACTGAGATGCAACAACCGTATGGCGTTGGGTGGGTTAGTGCTATGTTTTTTATAGGGTGGTTCATTCTTGGGAACTGTAAGTTGTCCAATTGTGTAGAAGATTGGTAGTTGCTAATATACAACATCGTATCAAGTCATTGTGTTGAATATGTTTATTGCTGTCATCCAAGAGAATTTTGACGTTACAGAAGATGAGAAACGGATGTATCAGGTCAAAGCATTTCTGCAGAACAAGAGTTATAAAGCTCCCAGTCAAGGGTAAGTTCGAAGGGTTTCTTCCGTTGAGGTAGTGATAGTTTGGCTTACATATCAGACTTGGACTTTCGTCCCTGTTTTCAAAAAACAAGAAAGGGCCAATAGAATCACAACAGACTGCGTTTGAAATGTTGACAAAACAAGCAATCGTGGAGTCGTTTCTCGACGAAGGAGAGCAACATAATCGCGCTGTGGGTTAAATCCTCGGTATGGCAGTTGTGACCCAGCTAACACTGTCAGTCTATGGCCAGAGGACAAAATTTGGCTGTTGCAGCTGCAGTTGAGAATCTGCAGATGCAGGAAGAAAAAAGACAGCGGTTTTTCCAACGTTGGTATGCCAAAGTCAAGGAAATCTGGAGAGACCGAGAAACCAACCCATTCTACTCTTTTCAGTCGCGGTCCGTTGCCGATCTAGCGCCGACAGCATTGGCCCAGGAAGTAGTCACAGAAGCCGAAAGAAAGAAGAAAGCCCAACGGGAGTACTTGGCAAAGCATCCCAACTACAATGTCTCTCTATGCATCTTTAGACCAACGAACCCTATTCGACGTATGTGTCAGAGGATGGTCGGTCCCAGTCGTGCTAATACCAGATATGATGGCCTGCCTCCCAGCACAGCCCTCAGTTACCCCTTTTCGATATTGATCTATTGTGCTATTGTTGCCATGGTCGCTCTGGCCTGCCGCACAACCCCGCTCTACCAGAAGGAGTATTTTCAGAAACATGGGGCAACCTCAAAGAATTGGTTCACTCTCGTGGATGCCGGGTTTGTGGCACTGTTCACTTTTGAGTCTATTGTTAAAATCATTGCGGACGGTTTGATTTGGACGCCCAATGCCTACTTACGTGGATCCTGGGGTATTATCGACTGCATCGTACTTATTACACTCTGGATCAGCGTTACGTCGTCTCTTACGAACAAAGATGATATTAGCAGAGCTGTTGGTGCTTTCAAAGCTTTGCGTGCTCTCAGACTACTCAATATCAGTGGCACTGCACAGGATACGTTTCACTCTGTCGTTATTCTTGGCGGAAAGAAGATCCTATCTGCGGCCTTTGTCTCGCTTAGTCTGATTATTCCGTTTGCTCTCTATGGAGTCAATCTATTTGCTGGACAAATGGATGCTTGCAATGATAGCGGGAGTAATATTACGGACCTCACAGATTGCATTCATGAGTATGTGAGTTCACCATATAATTGGAATGTTCTGGCACCCAGGGTGGTCAGCAAACCGTATTTCAACTTTGATAGCTTTGGCTCAAGTCTTTTTACTCTATTTCAAATTGTCAGTCAGGAGGGATGGACAGGTGTGATGTTTAACGCTCAGGGTGTTGTTGGGAGGGGTATGCTCTCAATCCTTCTAAGTTTGTTGGAATCTAAGTACTAAAAATGATTGCAGGAATGCAACCACAACCGTTTTACTCCCAAGTCAACGCGTTGTTCTTTTTAGCCTTCAATTTGCTAGGAGCCGTCTTCGTCTTGACATTGTTCGTGTCTGTGTTTATGCGAAATTATACCGAGCAAACTGGGGTTGCTTTCTTGACGTCTGATCAACGAACGTGGTTGGAGTTACGGAAACTATTGCGTCAAATTAGACCGTCGAAGCGTCCAAACGAGGGTCCGGATTCCAAGTGGAAGAGTTGGTGCTATCAGAGATCAACTCATAAGCATGGATATTGGCAGAGAGGTGTTACTGCCTTGTTAATGTTTCATGGTGCACTCTTGTTGCTAGAATTCGATCCATCGCCGAGATTGTTAGACAGAATCAGAGGTAAGTTTCTCATGATGAAAAAGCCCTTGATAAAATGCTGATGCGGCAGTAAGATTACCTCTTTTTGATTTTGGATGCAATATTTATCGGCAACATGGTTATTCGGATCATTGGCCTAACATGGTCGAACTTCATCAAAAGTAAATGGGACCTATATGGATTACTCTCGGTCAGCGGCACGTTTATTACCACTTTGCTATTGTTGGGGGAATACAAGAATCCGACGTTCGTCCAGTTACAAAAGCTATTCCTGGTTTCTGTGAGTCATACGGATTAGAATTCTGGTGTTCAGTACTTATTTGCTATTGATAGATTGTCATTTTGTTGATACCCCGGAATGACCAGCTCGATCATCTATTTAAGACTGCGGCAGCGTCACTCAGCTCAATTGGGAGTTTGATTGCGACCTGGTTTGTCTTGTTCCTGGTTTATGCGATCGCATTAACACAGTCTTTCGGTGAGATAGAATGTTCATATTTACTTTTGATCATCGTGGTATTAATTGTGGGTTAGGTTTAACCAGAATCGGGCCTCGCAGTAATGGCAATATGAACTTCAGGACTGTCCCCAAAGCTTTAATCCTGCTTTTTAGAATGACATGCGGGTATGTATATTTGATATGTAATGGTTGTGAGGATGTATTGTTAATGACAAAATAGTGAGGGCTGGAACGAGATTATGGGCGATTATGAAGTCCGTGAACCCGCATGTGTCCATGGACGTACTTTCTTTGAAAGCGATTGCGGTGGCCAGGTGTATGCCAACGTTCTGTTTGTGTCGTGGAACATCTTGAGCATGTTTATCTTTGTGAACATGGTTAGTCTAGTCCCCCATTAGGTGTGCTCCTTGTGCTAATGAAGTGCAGTTTATCTCTCTCATTTACGAGAGTTTCAGTTATGTCTACCAGAGATCAGGCGATTCATCGCAGGTCTCGAGAGAGGAGATCCGGAAATTCAAGCAGGCATGGGCAAAGTTTGACCCAGACGGAACGGGATACATATTGAAAGACAAGTTCCCAAGGCTACTAGGAGTGCGTCCCCTTAAAAAACATATTCTGGATGTCTAAACCTAACGACATGACTTACAGAAACTTTCGGGCATTTTTGCTATGAGGATTTATGAAGAACCTTTCACTGTGCATAGGATTCTCGACGACTGCCGGGTTGATCCCAACGGCGTCGAGGGGATGCGGAAAGGATCGATTGTGCATGGAATAGATTTAGAAGCACTCAATAGGCGGATTGCTCAAATTCCTGTCCACAAGATTCGACGACAGCGTCAAACATTCACGTTATTTTTTGAAGAGTGCTTGGTCTCGGCGGATAAGGAGTATGGTGTCTCATTCGAGTCGGTGCTACTTATCCTTGCTCATTACAAGATCATTAATGACAACAAGAGTCTGAGGTATGCATGTTTTGATATGCTCCGTCGATAATGGGCGGTAGGTACTGACAGATCTTGTAGGTTGAAGGAATATCTTCACAGACGGTATCGATTGCAGAGAGTAGAGGAGCAGGTTCAACGGAACATTGTAACAAACTTCTTTTTGACCTTGTGAGTTCCATATCCTAGCATCAAACCGTACTCGCTAACAATTTTGCGTAGGTATTGGAGCAAGCGATTCAAGGACATGAAATCAGGCATTATCACACCACCGTCACTGCTAAGCCGCAATCCGTCCACCAACGTTCCACAAATCTACATAGACGACGCCAGCGAAGTGGGCATCAATGCGCGCGTCCCAGAGATTCGCGTCGACACCAACTATAGCAATGCAAACATTCCACAGATCACCCTTAATGAGGAAGGACCCGTGACACCGCCTAATGGACGATCCCAGTCCTCCCTAGAACTCGGCGAATCCAGTGGCTACAGCCCTATCGAATCTCCAACCAACGTAGCGTTCGGCTTCGCTGGAATTGACCCCTTTGCTGATGATGGACTTCGCCAGCGAGGCTCCGCACGAAGAACTCCACCGTACGGAGGAACACCAAAGCTTTCTCCTAGTGCGAGCCCGATGATCAGCCCCTGCACGAGCGTGAAGATGGGTCCGGATGCAGGCGTGGGGATGTGGCATGGCGGTAGGCTTGGGCATTCAGAGAATGAAGATGAAGGTAGGGCAAGGGAAGGGAGTGAAGTTGCACCACAGATTGTTCTGGACGCCCTAGACGATAGCGAGTGGAGGGATCAGATCAGGAGTTTCATCGAGAGCGAGATGGGAGTTACAGGAGGGCGGAGTAGGGCGAATAGTCAGCAGGGTGGTAACGGGAACAGGAGTCCAAGATAAAGATGATGATTATGTCACGTGTAATGATTGGTGGGGCGGCGTTTGGGTGGTTGCGGTTTTGTCGTTGTATCAGTAACGTTTGATTGTGCGGTGCGGAGTGTATGATAGCATGGTGTGGTGCTAGTTGGCTGCATCAAACAATGGTGCCGTGAGAATATGAATTTTCGCTAGCAATAAACAAGCGAACTTCTTCCCGATGAACTACCCCTTTGCAGGCATCAAGAATCTACAGGTGCGATGCTTAATCTATGCGCGGAATCGGGTGTTCCTAGAATGGTGTCACGTCAGTTCAGCTTGGTGGTACATCGATGGTGGCGGGTTTCATCTTGAAACACAGATGGCAATCATCATTCAGCACTACTCGTCGTTTTGGGCACGCATATATACCCCCCAGGTATTTACTCGTATATCGCTCCCTCGCTCCCTCGCTCCCTCTCCCTTACGAACGAAACGGAGGAGAAATTGGGAAACTTGCTGTGGTTTTTTTTTTTGCGTTCTTCTTTTTCATTCACGCATCCATCCATCCACTACACTCGCTTTTACTTATTTATCAAGGCTGCGCCTACCAACTATATTACAATGCGTCCACACCTTCCCTCGCTATTGACATCTCTCCGTACGCACCGGCGGCGGCGTTCACAATCTTCCTCCTCCCCGGCATCCGCAACCTCCACGTCGTCAAGACTTTATGGCATATTTCCGCCACCCGATATTCAGAATCTACACTCCGCTTACGAAGATGACGACGATGATGAAGTGGAGCAGATGTTGTTGGAACCTAGACCGGTGACGCCTGGAGGGAGAGGGAGGGGGTTGTTTGAAGTTTTGGATGGAAGGTTTTAGCGGGTGGATGGGTCCAGGGTATGGTTTTTGTTTTTGTTTTTGGTCTTGGAAAGTGTGGAAGGGGGTGTGCATGTGGTGGGAGGTTCTCGGACATTACCGTTTTCATACTCGACGTCTGCATGCTCACGGCGAAATGACCCGTAAGCGAGACAAATCATGGAATTTATCTCCCTAGTTTTTTTTTTGTTCTCAAAGAGTTCAAGAGGGATTTGAAAAAAGTTTCTGGCATTGATTTCTTGTTAATATCAAATGATTCAAATGCAAAAATGCCTCATAAGTTTCAGGACACGATTGATATGATACCAATCGTGAACATGTCAACAATAAGCCGAACAATAGCATTGTATAGACTGACTTGTCTTCCTCACATCTATTCATCGACCAAATATTTTTAATATTATGTTTTCTATATCCTGTAGAAACGGATAATATCTTGGAGAACCGCACACCTACTCATGAGTATTTGTACCAATCTAAGAATAAGTACACTATGGAAAATCATTATACCAGAATTTCTGAAAGAAAAAAGAGATTAAAGTGGACAAAAATTCCTAGACGACTAAGCAGCAGGCGCTGATAATGCTGTAATAACAATAATGGACAATGGTATCCGCTGCCCCTCCCTCTCCTGCCCAGCCTCCAACCCGTCATCTTCATAATCATCATATCATGAACTCCACAACCACTTCACACAATTATCAGCACCACAATGACACGGCCACCCCCCCTCCTCCGGCTTCGGAGCGGCCACAGTCGGCACCGACATCGTGTACGAAAAACACATCTCTTCATAAGCGGGGATATCCCTACAGGTAAAGATAGCGAGGTCGTAAACCTTTCCATCCCTTCGATCAGAGGCAACCGCATACGTTTCCAGATTCGGATCGCAAGAATGGTTGATGAACCGCGTTACGCCTCCGCAGTCCCTACCGTCGATAGTGTAGTGGTTGTCGTGGTCGGGTTCTTCCATTCCAATCGAAAGCTCGTCCTGCATATCATCCTGCAGCGAAAACTTGTCGAGATCAAACAGATAGCTGAGGCCAAGCTTGTTTGCTGCCTCTGCGCGGCGCGAGGCTTCCTTTGGTCCGATCACCTCGCCGAGGTACAGATCGATGAATGTTCCCTCCTTTAGACGCTCCGGACAGCGAATACCTATGCCAAGTTAGCACGGGGTGAGCTGAGACGGTAATCCACTACTTACCCCATCCTTTGTTTTCCGTTTTGAAGATCTGCAATTTGACTTTACGTCCGTTCTGCACGACACGGTTGATACAGTCGGGACCACAGGAACATTTATCGTTGCACTCGACGATGGCCACCTCGCCATCCCGGATTACTCTTCCATGTTTGTTGTACGCAAACTTACGGACTGCAAAGTCGTTTAGACAACCACATTCCTCCTCGTCGATACAACCAGATTCAGGGCATTCACACCCGAACGCAAAGTCTGGATCGAAGGAAGGGACTTCATCAGATAGACGCAGAGACTCGATGAACTCAAAATCTGTGGGCGGGGATGGTGTTGTGTCAATTTCATTGACCAGCTGGACCTCTGGGCCTTTGAGCGCCTTAAGCTTCTTGACGAATGCCTGATAGTCTAGATGCGCCAAAACCTCTGGCAGCGTAGGTTTTTCCACATAAGAGCTCGTTTTCTGGGGACGAGCAGTTCGCTATCAAACAAAGATAAGCACTCGCGGGCGGATTCCGCGGAGGGGGGAAGGTTCTCACTTTTGCACTACCACTGCCACCACTATTACCACCAAAATGAGTCTGGGTGTTATAAGTGACGGTAGGGACAGGACCCTTGACACCAGCTATGATATCCGTCAAGGTCAAAGCATCCTTTATCTTCTCCTTCAGGCTTTCATCTGACGATGACTCCCCTTTCACTTTCTTGGAATGTTTTTCTCTATTGGAAATAGATCCAGATCTCTTCTTTCCATTTGTTTTTCTATGTGAGAAAGGTCAGTCACTATCATATAATACCATGGAAGATGAAATAACCCACGCTTGCTTCCGCTCCCAAGCCTTCAAGACAAGTTCACAACCTCCCAGATTTTTCCTAGGCTCCCAAGTATCATATGAAGCATCATAACCCTTCCATCTAACTTTAAACAATAATCCCTTTACCCCATCCATTAGCAAAGCCCAAAATAATTAAAAACAGCGACAAAAATAAACCTTTCCAACTTTCTTCTCATCTATAATCTTCAAGACCTGGATTTGGTGATGTCAGATGATTAGCGCGAAAAAACAAACACCGTTTACCCGGCGATCGCGTCATATCTCACCTCATATTCTGGTGGTTGTCCGCTGCTACTGCGCGACGACGCCGATGATGACGAAGACTCGGTCTTGATGAGAGTGGCCGCTCGTGGCTTTCTGGCGTGTACCATGTTTCTGAGGCCGCCATGATGGTTAGAGGCGGGTTACCGTGGTAAGGAGGGTGTTTGTAAGGATGAAATGTGGTGTCCAACTTCAAACTTAGCTGAGGCAATGAAAAGGTAAATATACCTGGAAATACCGGCTGTGAGGGCCTGGGAATATAGGTATAATGTATTTTAGAACTTTAAATACTAAAATAAAGGTGTTTTAAAGTTGTAAAATGTTGTATACTGATGTATGTTGGATGATAGAAGATAAAGAATTAAAAAGTAAGACTAAGAAGATAATGGTTATCAATTACATAAGCTTTTTTATATAACTAAATATTTTGAAAAACTCTAAATATTATAAAATAATATATATATTCTTAAATTTTATGGAAATATAGATATTTTTATGTAAAAATAATATATTTATATATATTTAAAATGATATATGGTCTACTACCTAAAATGGTAATGTCCATTGACTTTTAACTTCTTTTACAACAATATTAAAATATATTACTATGTTTTCTTTTATTCTATATTTTAAACACTTTTAATTTCACTTATTATCTCTTAAAACCTTAATATTTCCATAATATTTTGCTTCTTTCAATTACTATTACACTTTTCAACTTTAAAACTTGTTCAAACACTTTCTACAACTTTGTTTTTATCTAAAATCCTCTTAAAAATCGGTATAAACACTTAAATTTTCCTTATAAACCTCCAAACCACTGTATACCACAAAGATAATCAATATCACTTGGTTTTTTATGGTTTGAAACCTCATTCTGCACGGTTTCAAGTTATTTCATTATAGTACACCACGGCTTCAAGGCTGTCTATCTTGGAAACTCCATCTAAATCCGGTTTTTTAAGGTCTGAAGCCTTATTCTACGCGGCTTCAAGTCATTTCACTTATATAAACCACGCTTTTTAATATTCTCCACGGCCTTCAACTTTGAATACCAATGTACCATGGAAAATCATTTACACGGCTTTTTAAGGTTTGATACTTTATCCTAAACAGAATCAAATCATTTCATCATAAAACACCCATATACACCCGGCTTTTTAAAGCCTAAAGCTGTATCCTACACGGCCTCAAGGTATGAACCACAGTTTGAATAGTTTTTGTGTTAGAAACATATGTTTTAGCATTATAACCGCGGTATTGAACGGCTTAGGGTGGAGTTTTTGGTTTCTCTTGATGAAATAACCCGAATAAAGCTTCAGAACATAAAAAGCTGCTTCCATATCACGGTTATCATTGTCAATACCTATATTTCCACAAAAACCCCCAAAGCCGTGCCTGAAGACTTCAATATCGCGGTCCTTATTGTCAATATCTAGAGTTGTATTTCAACAACTATCTGAAGCTGTGTCCAAAGCTAAAGATACTTCAATATCACAGTTCCATAGTATGAACTGTGAATCCGGCATTCTCAGACCGGTTGCTTGTATTTCCACCTCCCCTTCCCCCCCCTCCTTCCTCCCCCCTGTCCCTCAAATCCCTCAACTCCCCTTCGGCTATCTCCCCCTCTCCCTCTAAACCCCAGGAGCCTGATACAAATGCCCCTTCGCCAGCACAGTTCCAAGACCACTATGTACCTCCGCCTGGAACGGCGCAAAAGGTACCCTCTCCCCATCAATACTGATATATTCCTCCTCCACTCCTACACGCTTATGTGGTATTATCCTGTAACCGACGACTTTCCTATATGAAACCTACATTTCATTAATTCCGGTGGAAAAGGAATGAAAGGAAGGGGAATAAGAACCTGCGGTAATTCAAAGTGCGCTCCTGTCTCGACTGAGAGGAGTACAGCCATGGCGCTTCGTCGGCTGATAGTGCCGTTTATGCACACGAGGTCGAAGAGACCGTCGTTTGGAAGAGACGCAGGGAAGAAGTCGGCACCGGCACTGACGTAGGCCATCTATATGCACAGGGTTAGTATGACTTGTGGAGGGGGAGGGGGGGAACTGACGTTCCCGGCGTAGAAGTTCCCCATGTTCGGGTGGTGAATGAGCTGCCAGTCTTGGGGAAGCGGGGAATCGACAGTGCCGAACTGTAGTGGTGGAAGACCACCAGTTTCGCTCGAGGGATCATCGTCGTCGTCTTGTCCTACACCTTGTCGGTAGTGATCCCGGATTGTCTCTTTGGTGTCTACTGCTACCCCGACTGCGATATCACATGGGTACACTGTTTGTTTCCAGAGACGGTGCACAAGCCCAACTGTGAACCGGTACCCGCCCATCCAGCGAAGCTCTTCGGTGCCTAAGTCTACATCTGCAATGATCCCGAATGATTGTGTAAGGAATGATAGGAACCGTTCCTCCCCTTGGGTAATGGACATGAGATCCAGTGGCTTTCGTATAGACTTGATAATCGATAATGTAGCTACAGAAACATCCCCAGTCCCGGCTAGATTCCAACACATGGCATTCCCAGATCCGCAGGGTAGTTGACAAACCGCAATACGTCTCAGCGCCTTTATAGCATCATCACGCTTCGCAAGGCCGTTAAAAACTTCGCTGGGAACTCCGTCTCCGGAACAGCATATCACCGCGTCGTACGCATCGATGTCGATATTTTTTGCAATCTCGATTGCGTGCCCGTGGTATTCGGTGGTTTCGACGTCGATGGTGCAGTTTGCGGCTGAAAGGAGAGGAAGGCTTTGTTTCTCGAATAGGTTCTTTGCATAACCTTGACCGCCGAAGGGGTTTATTAGGACTTTAAACCGTTTTTGTATTTGTGAACCTACGCCTCCATTAGCTACCATATGCATGTTTCCGGGTACCCAGAATTTATACACACCCTCGTACGCAAGTTGTAATAATGTCACAGCCCAACCCTCGACTTCCGAAAGCGGCGGTAGCTCGTACGAATACGTCAAGCAGGTAGGCTTAACCGACGCTTTCGAGAACTTCGTTGCTGCAAACTTGATTGTTATAGATGAAGTTTCCACATCTACCCACAACACGTTGTATAGCATTATCGAAGCGCTCCCACCTGTCGCGCCTTTTTTTAATTTTAAACCATGCATTAGCACCCCTCCTCCCCGCCTAAATAAAACCTGTGTGTTTTTCCATACCATAGCAACATGAGCGGGAAATACTCCTATTTGTAGTGTAATTCTCATCTGGAAAAACCCCGATTAATATCCTACAGATGCAAACGATAAGTAGTCGTCACCATGGATATGTAACACCTTATTCCCAATCGTTAACGTCAGACCCTTTGCCAGGACGAGTGAGCGTGACGGTGGATGTTGCGGGCCAGCGCCGCCGAGAGGCTGTTCAGCTGTAAGAAGAGGTTCCGACGACATCGCGCGGGTCGAATGTAACTAATCAAGCGCAACTTTGCTTGAAGCACGAAACAAGTATACGTTCGTAGAAAGATCTCGAGAAGCAGCAGGAAAATCTGGGGCGGATCCTTAACTGTATGTAGCAGCAGCAGTAGTGATATAGTAATCCGGGGTTGAGGAGAGGTAATGATAAATTGCACCGCGGCAGCTGAGAGCTCCTTCCATGGTGAGTACCGTCCCCCCACAACGCCCGAAGCCGATGAGTACCATCGGTAGCTAGCTCATCAAAGGCTCCGATCTCGCATGAATACCACATGCGCCAAGACGATGCTCTCCGAGATATCGACAATCCACAATCAAGTATTCTGAGCAAATGTAGAAGGCTGATATGATGGGAGGAGAACGGTGTATGAGGATTATACTGAGTAGGGATGTTGTACGAGCTATTGGATGGGTTGTTTATATCGCTGCATATCAGATGATGAGGTGTGTCACATGGTGGAGTGTAGATAGTAGCTCCATCCGAGGCTACGACCCCGCAGCTGTGTTTATACTCTGCACATCCTCTCACTCCGATAATCGCCAGTCCACAGCATCTATTTAACGAATTCACAACCCAAAAATCAAAACCACAGTATATCAGATTGAAAACTGCCCAGCATACCACCACCTATCTGCTAGTGAAGCCAGAACAATTATCTCTTTTCATTATTGTGCTACAGTTATTCCCAGTCACAGGCAATACTTAAACGCCGCTGTGATAGTTCGGTGCACGGCGTACCGTTGAAATAGCCAGTAAAGCTGATGGAGAGGTAGGCAGGGGTAGTAAAAACAATACCAAACGCCATGGGTAGTTCGAAGGTAGTGACGGTGGCGGCCCAGACATATCACTACACCAATACCCGTCAGCCCCTCCAAATATCCAGGACTTAGATAACATACCAGAGCTTGCAAAAAGGATCACCGGCTCAAGAGTAGCAGTGATCTAAGGAGTTCCCATCCTGCTCAGGTCAAGCCCAAATGGGGACGGGATGAAGCAGGTCACGGTTTTTGCAACTGCATGGCCCTTGGGGTTTATACGTACCTGATCACTCTCTGTGTGTGTTGAGAGGGGAGGGACGAGGGAGGGATGCGGTTAATGTACTCTAGAGCACCCGTTGCGCAAGGACCGTCGCTGTCGATGCGACGCGTGTAATATCTAGCGGTCAGTGGCCGAGGTGGGGTTGTAGAAATAGCTTCGTTTAATGAAATGGGAATGAATGCTTGATCCACCGGTTAATGAGGGGTTGACTGGGGCGGTATGGTCTTGGGAATTGACGTGGAAGTATATAGAGGTAATAATCCTATGCACCGTCTCTGAACAGCTCACTACAGATGTGAACTTCCTTCTCCTCTCATATATCAATATGCACTAACGAGTCACCGTCTGTATGATAGGCCTGGATGAGTACTGGTGGAAGATTGGACACAGTTGTGATTAAATATAATACCGTGCGCTCCTTCTCTAGGATTTTCAATCAGGCGTTTTTGAAAGAAGTCGCAGTCCTCCACCATGGTTCTAATACCCCCCCCTTCCGACGTTCTCTTCCCCAACTCAACTACTCCATCTAATCTTCGAAACGATAATAAGTTGTACTGTTTCCAGCCATTTGAGATATTCGGGACTGTCAAACATGCGAATTCGTCTCTTGTCAATCTCGAACACAGGTAATTTCGATATATCTCGTTCCTCTGAGTCCTATCGTGACTATTCTCTCATCCTCTGTTTAGCTAACCGAATTTATTCACCAACTCACTGAGCACGATAGGATCATGGAAAGTAGTATCCGCCACTTCGATCCACGTTCACATCAATCTTTACTGTACATCGGTTTACATTGGCGGTATTAATGCTGCTTCCGTTATCCATTCTGATCGACGTAGGCGACTCCATATATATGAACTAGATTTCTATCAGCTTAAACGCGGTTAGAGGTTCAATTGAGTAGCCTCGTCGTACGACATAATACCGCCGAAACAATCCGTGTAGGAAGAATTAGTTACAACTAGAAACATTCATACTTATGAGATCAGAAGAGTGAATTTGAATTGTCTGATAGTAAAAGAATTGAGATCCCGGCAGTTAAAAGAGGACAAATTCTTTGTTACATGCAGTGAGTTGCTTGACGTGCATCCATCACAGAGCCCAAAGCCAAGCCGAGACTAACTAGCGCAAGGGCCTCCCCCATTAGCAATTGCACGCTGGCAGCAGACCAACCACAAAAAACTCAACGAACGATCCAACCCCAAGCAGAATTGCAACCAGCGCCCCTTTCTAGTTCTTATCACGCCGCTCATCCTTCTTCCTCTTCTCTCCTTCAACTCTTCTCCATCCATCCCATCAACTTTCTTCATTTCACCTCACAACAAACCCATCTCTAAACTACCCGTCCTTGTTTATTGCTTAATCTTTGGTACGTTGAACACCCCCGCCCTGCGCGTTGCTTGTGTTTATTTATTTTTTTCGCTTTGCCACCTAACAACGCGTCGTCTTACGAGCTCTTCATTCTCATTTCACGGCTACCTCAAAGCTTAGAAGCTTTGTAGCTAATATCAATTATAGTATTCAGTCAATATGCGTGAGATTTTGCACATCCAGACTGGTCAGTGTGTACGTATACAGATCATCCTTTACGGCACCATCAAATCCATCGCATTGAGCTGGGTATACTTTATTATCCACGGTTTCTAATAATCTTTTAGGGTAACCAAATTGGTGCCTCTTTCTGGCAGACCATCTCTGGCGAGCACGGTCTCGATGGCTCCGGTGTGTAAGTATTTCGACCGTCTCCATTTGAGAATCTCTGTACGGTATTGATTATTCTACAGATATAATGGTACCAGCGACCTCCAGCTCGAGCGCATGAACGTCTACTTCAATGAGGCGGCTGGCAACAAGTACGTGCCCCGTGCCGTGCTCGTCGACTTGGAGCCCGGTACCATGGATGCCGTCCGTGCCGGACCTTTTGGTCAGCTCTTCCGTCCTGACAACTTCGTCTTCGGGCAGTCTGGTGCCGGTAACAACTGGGCCAAGGGACATTATACCGAGGGAGCCGAGCTCGTAGATCAGGTTTTGGATGTTGTCCGTCGTGAGGCTGAGGGATGCGACTGCCTCCAGGGTTTCCAGATCACCCACTCGCTCGGTGGTGGTACTGGTGCTGGTATGGGAACACTTTTGATCTCCAAGATCCGTGAGGAGTTCCCCGACCGAATGATGGCCACTTTCTCCGTCGTTCCCTCGCCAAAGGTGTCTGACACCGTTGTTGAGCCCTACAACGCCACCCTCTCAGTACATCAGCTCGGTAAGTTTCCTATATCTCTCATTGGCTTTGATCCATTAATCTAATCGGCCTGCAGTTGAGAACTCCGATGAGACCTTTTGTATTGATAACGAAGCTCTTTACGACATTTGCATGAGAACCCTTAAGCTCGCCTCCCCATCTTACGGAGACTTGAACCACCTTGTTTCTGCCGTCATGTCCGGTGTTACTACTTGTTTGCGTTTCCCTGGTCAGCTCAACTCTGATCTGCGCAAATTGGCCGTCAACATGGTTCCCTTCCCTCGTCTTCACTTCTTCATGGTCGGATTCGCTCCTCTCACTTCTCGGGGAGCCCATTCCTTCCGTGCCGTCACTGTACCAGAGCTCACCCAGCAAATGTACGACCCTAAGAACATGATGGCCGCATCTGACTTCCGTAACGGTCGTTACTTGACTTGCTCTGCCATCTTCCGTGGTAAGGTCTCCATGAAGGAGGTCGAGGACCAGATGCGCAACGTCCAAAACAAGAACTCTTCCTACTTCGTTGAGTGGATCCCCAACAACGTGCAGACCGCTCTCTGCTCGATCCCTCCCCGCGGGTTGAAGATGAGCTCTACCTTTGTTGGTAACTCCACCAGTATTCAGGAGTTGTTCAAGCGTGTCGGAGATCAGTTCTCTGCTATGTTCAGGCGTAAGGCTTTCTTGCATTGGTACACTAGCGAGGGTATGGACGAGATGTGAGTTTCCCAACTTGTGCTATGATGAAACCATTCTTACAATTTTACAGGGAGTTCACTGAGGCCGAGTCCAACATGAACGATCTTGTCTCGGAGTACCAGCAATACCAGGATGCTTCCGTCTCGGATGACGAGGGTGAGGCATACGAAGAGGACCAGCTCGCTGGCGGTGATGAAGAGTAAGGGTTTACTTAATGATACCAAAATGTGGCATTTTTCGGGGTGGGGCGACTCTACAGATGTCGCAGATAGGATGATGAGGGGGGTACCTTATGAGGTCGTGTCCTTATAGTTTAAGAAGGAACTTGTCTCCCAACTCTGGCTTGCATGCTGTTGTCCACTTCCGTGATGTTACTTTTCTCTTCTGCAATGATGTCTGATGTTTGTTGGCTTCTACGCTCTTGTAGCCCTTCATGAATGCTTATTCCCGTTGGCTACTCCAAGTTTCCAGTTTGTTCGCTCTTTGATGAAAGGTTCTCTTTAATTGTAAAGTAATAGGGCCTAATTAATTTGATAAAGATGAAGGACTCAAATACCTCGACCTCACGCGATTTTCATATGTACCACCCCCCAAGATCCCCTCTTCCCCAGACTTTATTGTTTTGGCTCGCAAGTTCGCCACACGGAGAAAAGCCTGCGAGCAAGTCTAGGCACGAGAGAATCTCCAAGTCTAGATTTTCAGTAAGTATTTTTACGTGCACCCAAGACTAAGATTTTCATGCGGGATCGGTTAACTGAACTAGCTTAGCGCCCTTCCCACCCCACCAAAGAAGAGGGGCAACAAACAAGCTGGATGCAAGGAAAAAAATTATCAAAAAGCCTCCTCCATCTTCCCGCACTCCTCCATCCTAATACCAACTACTATATATTACCTCTAGGTCCTGCACCCGTCTAGTCTACCAGCTACCAGAACCTCAATCGATATTCAAAATGGCAAAGGAGAAGGTAAATTCGCCCTAGGCCCCGTAATGCATTCTTATCATAACAAAGAAGCTAATCAATTGACTGACAGGTCTGTCTCGCATACTCGTAAGTGTGCCCAATGTGCTGGGTTTCACCCTCTCCCAGCTTTGCATCATCCTATCATCCAAATGTACCCAGCTGACGGAAAACGCATTGCAGTGGCGGTCTTGATACCAGCTGTATTCTCGGTCTGTATCGCCACATTCTTTGTACATTGTTCCGACCAACATTGTCTCTGACTCATCGATATAGCATGGCTCTTGGAGGCTGAATATGAAGTTATCTGCTTTAGTAAGTGTTTAATTCACCCCCAATTGCTTGCACGGTCACTTATGGATGGTTCAACATAGTGGCCGATGTTGGCCAGGAGGAGGATTTCGAGGCTGCTAAGGCCAAAGCTTTGAAGATTGGTGCTTCCAAGGTCTACATTGAAGACCTTCGAAAAGAGTTTGTCGAACAGCTTTGCTTCCCTGCCATTCAATGCAACGCCATCTACGAGAATGTTTACCTTTTGGGTACAATCCTTCATTCTTCCTGCGCGCATTGAGTCATGTGACTCATACATCTTAGGAACTTCTCTCGCCCGTCCTGTCATTGCCCGCGGTCAGATCGCAGTCGCTCAGAAGGAAGGATGTGTTGCTGTTTCCCACGGTTGCACTGGTAAGGGTAACGACCAGGTCCGTTTCGAGCTTGCATTCTACGCTCTCCAGCCCGATATCAAGGTTATCGCACCATGGCGTATGCCCGAATTCTACGAGCGTTTTGCCGGGCGTAACGACCTGCTCGAGTACGCCGATCGGAAGGGTGTCCCCGTCTACCAGACTAAGGCTAAGCCTTGGTCCATGGACGAGAACCTTGCACACTGCTCCTATGAGGCCGGTATCCTCGAGGACCCTGACATGGAGGCTCCCAAGGACATGTGGAAGCTCACCATCGATCCCACCAACGCCCCCGATAAGCCCGAGGACTTCACCATCCACTTCGAGAAGGGTCTCCCCGTCAAGTTGGAGTATGAGAATGGAAAGACAGTCACCGAGCCACTACAATTGTTCTTGACTGCCAATACTATCGCCCGCCGCAACGGTGTCGGAAGAATCGATATCGTTGAGAACCGGTTCATCGGTTTGAAGTCCCGTGGTTGTTACGAGACCCCTGGTCTCACTATCCTCCGCTCTGCCCACATTGATCTTGAGGGTTTGGTTCTTGACCGTGAGGTCCGTGCCCTGAGGGACCAGTTTGTCACATACAACTACTCCAAGATCCTCTACAATGGTCTTTACTTCTCGCCCGAGCGTGAGTTCTTGGAGGGATCTATTGTTGCTTCCCAGAAGAGTGTCAACGGAACGGTTAGGTGCAGAGTGTACAAGGGTAACTTCAGCGTGTTGGGACGAAGCAGTGAGACTGAGAAGCTCTACGATATGAGCGAGAGCTCCATGGACGAGATTGGAAGCTTCGCTCCTCAGGATACCACAGGTTTCATTTCTGTCCAGGCCATCCGTCTGAAGAAGTAGGTTTCCAAATATGAAAGGATGCGTGGATAGTTTACTGACAAGCTATTATAGGTATGGAAACCAGAAGTTGGAGCGCGGCGAGGCGTTATAGGTGGATGTGAGAGGCGATTAGTTTGGAAACATATTGTTGGGTAAACATCTTCTTGGGCGTGAAGCTAAAAAAGTTTTTGTTTTTGTAATAAACGATGGCAAAAAAAAAAGGAGTTGTGGAGTGAGTGATCATGATAGTGAGTGAAATTTGTCTGCTGTGTCACATGTGAGGCTTGGCATAAAATGAACAACAACAAATTTTGTGAGACACGTTTCCCGATATCACGTTCCATACACAACCAACCACATTTCAACTCGACGAGACAACACCCACCCACGCGTACATAGAACTCAACCTCCCCTCTACGTCATCTCTTTCAACTCGGCGGCAGACTTATACCTCCCGTTGGAGCCTTGAACCTCTTATTCCCTCCTCGCGATTAAACTTTTGCACCTTGTTACGTCATCACCTCCTCGTCAACCCCACACAAACACACAAACATATAATGGACGAACTCCTCCCCCTCCTCCTCCGAACTGTTCACCAGCTCTCCGTCTATGGCACACTCATAACCTCCCGCATCGCAGGACCCGCAAAGAAGTACCTCGAAAGCAATCCAGACTTGAAAAGTGTGGCGTTGATGCTAGTGATCGCGTACATCTCTCTAGCGATTATGAATATTGCGACGAGATGGGTGATAGGAGTGGTTAGGTTCGCGGTTTCGATCGTGTTTTGGGTTGCAGTGGTGGCGGCGGGAATGTGGGTTGCGGTTGTGGGTCCGAAGCAGGCGGTGGATACGGCTTTGGTTATGGTGGAGGTTGGGAGGAAGTGGGTGCTTATGGAGGTGGAGAGGGGGGATGGGTGGGAGGCGGCTTTGTGAAGCAGAGGGGGAGGGGCTCGAGGGGGGGTGGTAGATTTGGAGGGGGGAGGGAAAGCGGAGATAGGAATGGTTCTTCCTGAGTGGTTTGGATTGGCGTTTTTATTACTGCTGTTATGCATGCTGATACTACTGCATTGTGATGCGCTTTTTGCATTTCGTTCTTGGTTTTTATGTTGCGATGGTAATGGGATTGGATGGATGGATGGATGGGATCATAACTTGGGGGTTTTTTGTTTTGGGTATGAAGTGGATGGATGTAGATGGCTTAAATATTCATATATGATTGTGTATGCTTGTAATAGCAAAATCCTTATCTCATACCCAACCTCTCCCCTGCCGAGCGAGCTTGCGAGTGAGGTAAGGGGAGAGGCTGGGCATGAGACAAGTGGAATCCAAAGACGTGACTAGTCAGATCGTGCTCCTATGCCAAACAAGTGGAATGCGGTCGACCCTGATTGTGGTTAGGGTTGCTATAGCATGATCACGTGATGTAGTCAATTGACCTCTCCGAGTGACTTGTGACCACAACATGCAAGGGAAGCGAATTGAGTGGGTACAGAAATCTGGTGGTTTGGAAGGGACGTTATGAGCCAGATGGAGTGGGGATCCTCTCAAGAGCAGAGGTGTAACAGTCATAGAAAACTCACTCGTCTTGTTGCCAAAGTCTAGATCTTCGTGACCCTTCAGTAAATTGAAGCTCATAGAGTATGCTTTGCTGATGCCCAAACACTGATATCTTTATTTCCTTTCAATGGTGCTGAATAAGCAATACAATTCTCTTTGATAGCCGGCATGTCGTCGTTTTCCAGGAACGTAAGTGAGCAAATGGTTGATTAGTGCCCGGGCATACATATTAGGCGGGTGCTTGTTGGCCGCGCGCCCTTAGAGCAGGTCAGGATCTGTCGCCACCTCAAAAGCCTACGCTGGTCACTGTTTTGTTGGTCTAGCCAGTCAGAAACTATCGACGTCGATTCTTGTGGCGGACTTTAAGACAGGGGTAGATAGTATGCTTAAGTATCTGCCGGTATTTATGCCAATCCACTTTCTTTCTTTGTGATACTGTATTGATAGATGAGATTTGGACGACCGACTTTGGATGGACCGACTTTGCGTTCAGACAGCGACTTTTAGAACTAGACCATTGTTATAACACTGGTTATAGACGAGTGAAAAGTCCATGACACAGCATGGCTGAAGAAACTTTAAGAATGAGATTTTGACTTGCACATGCGGCCCTGATAATTATGGTGGACTTTTGGATCGAGATGTTCCAGGCAGTTGTTGGGGGGGGGTTGTTGATAATGAAAGATCCGATATGTGCGATATTTATAGGCTATCGTCCATCCTGATGCATGTGCGGTGTTGCTATCGTACGACTATTTGCCCAAGCTAGTCACCATTTTAAAGGAGGAATCGCGATGGAGTATTGTATTTAGTCACTCGTCGAGGCTTGGGAGACGCAAACATTGGTAAGATGGGTGGTAGTCTATTAACGTTAGTTTAATGGGCAGTTACAGATAAAATCCTGTATGACTTGCTTGTCATCGATATTGGTAGGTTTTCCTGACTTCCGAGTAAAACACCTACCTATTGCGCCGGGAGGTACAGAGCCACTTTTTGTGCGTTACGGATACCTACCAGGAGAGAAGCATAATTTATATCTGTATAGTTCCTTAACTTGGGATCCGCTACCACTATTTTAAAAAAGATAGCCCTCAGACGGCCTTCACAAAAGTTGTTGGTGGACTGGGTTGCTCAGCAGTTGTCCTGGAACGTTGTTCCAACGGGTCGAGCTAGATATTCCGGTCCTTTCCCAGTTGCAGGCACCGTCCAGTGTGTGGCCAATACCATTCGGATCTAGATTGCAATTGAGGTTCGTATTGGGGATTTCATAACTCTTATAATCGCGATTGTGTACATATGCCAGGTTCTGCCTTCGAAGTATATATTACAATCGTTCGAACGTACATCAACGAGAGGAAGAGAAGGGCGTAATATACTAGTAGCATCTAAATATTTAGTTATCACGTAAGAGTTGGCCATGGGTGGGTAGATTTTCAATTCATTCAACAAATAACAGCCCTTGAGGATTGAAGGGTTTTTGAGAAGAAGGCCCTTTTTGTCGGCTTCCGGCGGGGCTTCAATGATATGTATGAGGATCTACTAGCAACAAGCTTGAGAAATGGCGGTATCGAGTTTATTGGTGCTCTACTGGACGACAGACCTGGGGTAGAGCACGATCTATGGCGCCTATTAAACCCAAGCCGCTGTCTGTCCCCCAGGAATCTCCAGGTATCCAGGCTCCCATGGTTCCTGAAATAGGTCGGTCCAACTACTTCCTACACTACGTACCACAGATCGCGACAAGGCTAAGACAAGATCTAGATCTACATACTTATGCACGACACTGGTGCGGGGGACAACGCAGACGAGACGAGACGACCAAACGCTGTGGAGGGGGGAGTAGAGTAGAGTACAGTCAGAATTCCGGGAAACCCTCCTTCCTTCACCATTGTTCCCAAAACTTCTCCTCATTGCTCGATAATAAAAAAATACATGTTTCAATTTCCGCACTAATAACCGCGGGAACCAATCGCGATACTCATATCAAACATTCCCCCTCGGGCGGCGCCTACCGTAGGAGTACAATACTTTTCAACGATCCGACTTGTCTTGTTCCAGATGGATTTATGAGATGGGCGATTTTGTTTCACGACCTATGATTGGGTATGAGAAAAATATCCGTTTCATCGAATTGCCAGATGTATGCCTGACGATCTCAATTCCCCCCCAAATTCCCCATGTCGCGTCGCCCTTCTACTTTGTATAGTACTGTACTATACATAAACAAACCTGATGCCCTTCCGATCCCTTTTTTGGTCTTTTTCCCCGCGATGCCAGTGCCTGTCTGTCTGCCCGCTTTTGCTAGCTAGCTGTCATTCATTCGTACCTTCCCCCAGGATTGTTTCTCTGGTATCAGAGAGGTATGTTTCCATCCACTTCCCTTGGATGATTGTTGAAGTGCATGCGTTATTGACTATATGAAAGGCCTCATCCATCCATTCATTCATTCATTCATTCCCTCAATCCAGCGCCGAACTATCCATCAATTCACAATGGCATCCTCCCTCGTCCACCACCTCCTCATCCTCCACCTCCTCACAACCCTCACCGCCAGCTCCCTCCTCCCTTCCACCTCAGCAATGTCCGTCACCAGCAGTTCCCCCATTCCCTCCACCTCAGCAATACCCGTCACCCCCATCATGGGCCACATCCCCTCTACCTCAGCAACCCCCGTCGTCCCCATCACCTCCTCATCATCACAAACCATCAAACCCACAACTATAATCCTCGTTGTCATACTCTGCTGCATCCTAATCCTAATCCCAATGTTTGTCTACATCTTCCTCCGACGGCGGCACTCCCCAGAAGATGATAAGATATTATTGGTCGAACAACAGCAGCGGAAGGAAGAACGAGATACTTGGATGTGTGAGATTAAGCGGCCAGAACGGATTTTGACGCTACAAAGAGATGATGATTCGGTTACGGGTTTTGGGTTGGAGGAGAAGAAGAGAGTGGTGATATAATGTGTGTGTTTGGGGGAGGGGTTATATGTCGTAGGATAGAAGGGTTGATAGCTGCAACTGATGATGATAAGAACGAATACATTTTTGTTCGTCTTTTTTTTTCTCCAGATATCGAGTGATATCTATTGAGTGAATGATGGCTCATAAGAGTGATGTGCTAGAATAAATGTAGCAAAATACAATATTGCATTTAGATCTCCTCCTTTACAATGGTGGCTTGGGCAAATAGTCGTGCTTAAGATATCAACGCCGCATCAGGATGGACGACACCGTACATATCGGACCTAAATCCTTCATTTGATGTTGATTCAAAATCGACCCATCCTTCTAGCACCATCTCCTTAAGTTTTGTGGATAAATATTGCGTCAATGAGGTTTAGAAAAACTCCCATTCAATAGAGCGCGGCTACTATCAATGGAGTGCCCAGTAGGAAATATATCGTCGAATAAGGCTGGGAACAAAAAACCCCGTATGCGTGATACCAGGTTCTCTACAGGCAATTGCCGCGCTCATCTGTATCTGTATCCTTGAGGTCTGGTATCTACCGAGTCAGTAACTTAGCAGTCAAAAGCGGTCGTGGGGGAACCATCCAAACATATCACATCGAAATAGAGCGAGGGAGCGAGCGTTCCTCGGATATAATCGATATGTACATTACAAAAGCCAAAAACTCCGGTATTCCCCCCCCCAGGTGCCCCAAATCCGTTTTTTTAATGATGATTCTGCTTTACCACACCATCCGTTCCTGCCTGCTCCAAAATTCTCTTCTTATACGCCTTAATATCACCCGGGAACGCCTCCACAGTTCCGTTATCACACACCCATAGATGCGTGCAAACACTTCCCAGCATCGTGACATCGTGAGAAACCATCAATACACCACCCTTAAACTGTTTCAACGCATCCGAAAGTGCATCCATTGCCTCGATATCCAAGTGATTAGAAGGCTCGTCGAGAACCAGGACATGGGGATTACTGAGACTGAGGCATGCAAATGCAACGCGAGACTTCTGACCTCCGGAGAGCAAGCCCATCTTTTGTAGACCTGTAGTACCCGTGATACCGAATGCACCAAGATGTCGTCGGTACTCCTCGTCGGTTCGCCCGGGGAAGAGTTTGGCGCAGAAACTGACGGCTGACATGGTGAGGTCGAGGGCGTCGACGTGGTGCTGCGCAAAGAAACCGACCCGGAGACGTGCGTGCTTGCTGATCATACCCTTTGAAGGCTCTAATTGACCGATGAGAAGCTTGAGAACGGTGGTTTTACCAGCACCCTAAGATGGTCAGTAATTAACGTGCTAGGGAAAATGATATACATA
This sequence comes from Trichophaea hybrida, assembly GCA_015178995.1. NCBI lineage: Eukaryota > Fungi > Ascomycota > Pezizomycetes > Pezizales > Pyronemataceae > Trichophaea > Trichophaea hybrida. Next base: position 220,451 of record WHVE01000057.1, read on the forward strand.
CGTTGGGACCAACGATACCGATTCGGGAGTCTAACTGAACATCCAAATCTACATTCTCGACGATCGGCTTTCCGGGTGTGTAAGCAAAGGACACACCCGACATCTGCATGATTGGAGGACTGAGACCCTCGACATCGGGGAATTTGAAGACGACGGAGTATTCGTCATCTGGTTCTTCTAGAATTGGTAGTTTCTCCAACTTTTTGATTCTGCTTTGCGCCTCGGAAGACTTTGCTGCGTTATATCTGAATTTGTCGATGAAAGTCTGCAAATGTTTCCGGTACGCCATCTGGTTCTCGTATTCACGCTTTGCCGTCTTTCGTCGCTCTTCCTTAGTAGCGTAGAAGGAGTCGAAGTTACCACCCTTATAGTAATCCAACCGCTCAGAATGCTGGTGGATGATATCTGTCGCGACCTCGTTCAAGAATGCTCTGTCGTGAGAAACAACTAAAACTGTCGACTCATATGTTTGAAGGTACTCCGAAAGGAAAGTAATGGAAGGAACGTCCAACATGTTGGAAGGTTCGTCGAGAAGTAGGAGGTCAGGTTTACAAAACAGCGCACGAGCTAGTGCGAGACGCATACGCCAACCTCCAGAGAATGTTCTAGTTGCGTGCAGTTGTCTTTCCGCAGAGAAACCGAGACCTGCAAGAATAGCTGCGGCTCTTGACTCGGCTCTGTCAGATTCCATTTCGGCCAACTTGGCGTGTACCTCCGTGAGCAGGGAATCGAGTTCGTCGCGCTGCTGATTGGAAGCACTTTGTCCGCTGCTGATTGTAATAGGATCCTGGGTCTTCTCTAGGGCGGATAATTCCTTTGTGATCCGTGCTTGCTCATTGAGCAAGTGTTTTCTCCAGACATCAGCGTCCAAAACTGCCTGTAATGCAGGGGTATCGTCTCCCATAATCTATGGTCATTGTTAACTGCTGTTTCAAGTGTTCGGACAATGGTTGCTTACCTCTTGCTCCACGTGCAGAATAGTGATATGTGTAGGAATAGCAACATCTCTTCGAGAAAGCGCTCTTAGTAGAGTAGACTTTCCGATACCGTTCTTACCCACCAAACCATACCGTCTTCCATATGCCAGTGTAAGTGATGTATCCGTCAAAATTCTCAAACCGCCGATAGACAAATCAATGCCTTCCACCTTGATATCCTTGCTCTTCCCGGCCGATGAATCCAAAGTCAATGGATTGACAGCCATATAGAACTCTTCGTATGCCTTCTGGTCGTCTCCGCCGACCAACTTAGACGCCTCATATTCCACGTTCTTCATGACCTTCTTGTCCTGCTTGGCCTTGATCTTGCGCTCCGCCTTCTCTAATTTCTTCTTGTCAACCCTACTCTCAATCTTACGAGTTCCAACAGCATCGAGATCAACGCCACTGCCGAGCAGACCCATTGTTGCCGATATGCTCTTGTGCGACGCCACATGGATCGTTTGGTCCAGTCTCTTGGATTTAGCCTGCGATGACGATTCCTTGCGACTACCATGCTTTGCTTCAAGCTGTGCTACGAGTTTCGAGATCATATCGGTGACTTTAGTCTGGTCTAGAGAGGGTGGGGCAGCATCGAGAAGGATCTGAGTGACGGTGCTGATGGCTTCGGCGAGCTCAAGATCGGCTTCGGGAGAAGTTGAGGTTGCGGCATGCGTAAGGAAGCCAACGGAGTAGTCCGTGATAACCGGGTCGAGGGACGGTAGGATTGCAGTAATTTGGGCCTCCATTGTTGTGAGTATGGGGAATTGTAAGGCTAGGAGGTATTGTGGTTGGTGGTGGGCGAGTGGGTTTCATTCTGTCGGTTTAGTTATCTTATCTGATCGCATTAGCCTCATCGCTCGGCTTCCATTGTCATCCGAACCCAAATCGAGCAACACAAACGAGAAACGATATTCGGCCATTGGAAGGAACCGTTGGGGGCTTCCAGAAGTCAGGATCTTAGTTGATGAAAGTCGAAGGGCTGAAGAGAGGCGTAGCTGGCGGCTTTTCTTCGGGTAGTGGTCCCATCTTGGTAGGTGCGGACCATCAAGGCATGTGTACCGGTGGCGATTCGCTCTTTTGCCCTGAAAAAGGGTGCAATACAGTTCTGATTGCTGACGGTCCCGGTGGTCCAATTCTGTTGTTTAAGTGCCGATGATGGTTCTCGATTTCTCATCATGATGGGAGGCTCTGTGTTAAGCCTTTTTTTGCCGTCCGAACCTTGCCCCTGTCGAACGCTAAATATAGCAGCAATTGTTTCAACTTTTGACGCCAAACAAAGCGCCGATTCACTGGGGGGTATACACCATATTAGCGTTCTGCCGAGTAGCGTTGGCTGACTGCCGATGGGTTGCCTTACGGAGCGTTCTTCGGTACCCAGGAGAAAAGTTCACCAACGTGGATTAATGAACAGGAGAGCACAACGTCAGTCTCGCAAAGTCTATCTCAACTACGTGGGCATGTGGTGGCCATGTGAAAAGCACGTCAGTCTGAGAATCTCCGGATGGAGCGATTGGCTGTTTCATAAAGTCTATTTCGACGACAACATACCACGCCTGTGTTCGGTGGTGATGCGCGCCACAGAGTACGGTTGAATGCCCCAAAGCTCCTCGGCCAAACGGCAAATGAATGAAAGATTGGAGGCCTTTCTATGCTTACGTCACGGTAGAGCCCCTTTGCCAATGGCGCTTGGGCTGGAATTCGAAGTCATGCCATGACATGGCACTATGGGAATTTGAGTTCCGTAAAGAGTGAGGGAAATTCAATTCAACCCATCAATCGGTATGGTAGTGCTAGCGACACGGGACGCAATTTGTGATCCCGAGCCGTAACATAATTCTAGATACCTGTGCATATCATGGGGTTTGTTGATTGTGGGGGGATAGACTTTGAAGTCCCACAGCACGAGAAAGACCTGGGCAATTGCTCACAGAAGACCCATCATTGTAGAGTTCGACATTATGTTTTGTATAGACCCATCCCCATAGCACTCAAAGCAGAACTCGCGATATAATGAGGGATATAGGATGGTTCTCTGGAGATAGAGTGCAATAAGGGGTTGCCTCATTGCCTCACGATCCGGCACTCGTACCGGATCCAACATCAACACTCACTCTAATTACAGTCTGTAGCCAAGTGGGATTCTGTGTCATAAAGCACTTTGCTAAACGAAACATTTGTAATCTAAATGTCGTTCATGCTTTCTTGTTTCGTCCTCGTACTGTGCCATTTAAGCAGGTGGTGCCCGACACTGCCTATCGGGCTGGGCGCCTTCTAGCCTCGATGCTGAACCACAACAAACAAACCTCGCCTCGCCTTGCATCATCACAAGATTAGTAGGTACCAAGTACATGCAGCAGGCAGAGGATGGATGCAGAAGTCGTAGTTGTAGGAAATCGTGGCATTTCCCTCGCAGTCACCGCAGAATCACCGAACAAATTTCCCAAACCCCCGTCCAAACACCGTTGCCGAGTTCTAAGGCGGATCAAGGACGGGGAGATCTCTGTGTTGTCCTGGTTCGGGTGGGTGTAACTACGGTAACTGATACACACTATTCCCTAGTAGCGTAGCCTTCGTTACCCTCGCCAATTTGCCTTGTTGATTTTGTTCGTTTACTCGACCCTACAATCGCCAATCTCGATACCAGCCCTTCGACAACAAACAAAAGCGGTATCGACATCGTCGCAATTCGACTTTCCTCTCTCCAGCTGGGGCCTGTCAGCACCTTTCCCCCCTTCCCCATCTGCCTCCTCCTCCTCCTACAATCCCACCCTGCCGACCCTCTGGCCACTCGTTTTTCGAATCCCTTCGCGCCTTTGTTGACACGCCGGGCCGATCGTCAATTCTTCCCCATCCCTTTTCCGCTGCCCTACCTAAACTACTAAGTGCCTACTTTCTCAATTTGATGCGAATCAACCCCCGAATCAAAAGCTTTCATCTTCATCCAACCAATTCCTCCAGTACTTCTCACTACTACTACTGCTACTGCTACCGTCGCGCAAACACCCCAAACACATACAAAAGCTCGACTAGATTCAACCGCACCCGCGCGACATCCGTCAACCTCAATTCGTGTTTATTAGATTCTTTGTTTGGATGCGATGGTTGTGTACTGGTTTTATTTTGTGCTTGTCTGAACCCACTCAGAAATGCATACTGTTTCTACAGTAAGTTTTCTCGCTCCCCCTGACCGGGCCTGTTGGATCGCAATTGACACGTCTGCTTGCCAGCTCTGCGCAACTTCGACAGTTGGGATAGCTGCCTGCGGGTTTGCTCTGGCACTACCGCATTACACCACGAATGACCACCTGCCAAACCTTCCCGTAAATTTTAACACCAATACACCGCCGCTGCTTGAGGAACCTCTAGACGGGAATCCGAACGAGGCAAAGTTCGCTCAATTTACGCCTACTTCCGCCTGCATTCCCCCTCCATTATCACGTCCTTCTACTTCCCGCAGATGGCTACGACGTTTATCAGAGTCTTTCTCTTCTTCTCCGACCAGTTCTCTCTCGTTGTCGTCGCCGTCGTCGACTGTGTCATCCACCTCATCTCGGACTCGTTCCTGGACAACCTCGCAACCGAGCTCACGCCCTCCTACCAGAAACAAACTAGTCAAGAGATCGCCGACGGAGCGATTATCCAGAGCCAATTCACCTGTACCACCGCCAAGACAACACCACAGGCGCCGACCATCCACCGCTATCTACCAACCACCTATATGCGAGCAATCTAACCATTCCCCCCCTTCCAAGTGTCGCGACCGTCCACATCAGGTCTCGAATCCTCCCACTTTTGTCCGCCCGATCTTGAGTCGGTCGATGTATGGCGCCCGTTCTTTCCTTCGAAGCGACAGAGTATCACTCATCAATCAGTTTCGGGACCTACGAAACTAGCGAAGAAGGCGCCCGTCATTCGGAGGATTATTCCTGATCTCTTCAGACGACGACTCGGTCCTGCCTTAGTGATCGCACCTGCCATCAATAGCTATCCAGCCAATAGGGAAACCAACGACGACGATACGAATTCACTTCTTTCCGACACCGCCTCTTTGAATCAAGAATCGCGACCAGCTTCGCACCACATGGGCGAGATGCAGCACCAAAGGTCGACCCGACATCGGTCGTCGACTGCTCCAATTCCGACCAAAACTCGGAAATTTTCGCTCTCGAATTTTCTGGGCGCAGCGTCCTCAAAAACCACACCGAAGGAAACAACTACTAATGATGATGCAATCACTAATGGTAACGGTTTCGTTGGAATGGTTTCTATGGGCGGTAGTTTTGCGAGGAGACATTCTACATCCGAAGCGCGACCTACGCCATACCACTCACACCGGAATAATAGACCCTCAACATCAGTGTACGACGGACTGCGACGAGAACCACTGCCTCCCATACAGTCTCTGTCCCTACTAGATCTAGAATCTACCCAGGATCCCGCTTCATCCGAATCTATGTCCAACTTCGGCGCTCAACCAGAGGAGCATCCTATTGAGGCGTGTTTGGGCGCTCCAGCATTATGCTTTGCTGCACGACGTCATCGACTATCTATCATGAGCGCTTCAGAACGTGCCTCTACACTGATCGGGAGCGAAAGCGAGCACGATTTTGGTAGCGATACGCTTTTCGACTCGATGCGAACCCGCATCTCAGAGATGACTCCCATGAGAGCCGACCGTATATTTGATCTCGACCGGTGCCATCTGGATATACGGTCGCCTTTACAATCCAGTTTCGATGACATACCCACCATATCGCACACCACGCCGACCCACAGAGGAATCGATCGCATGCGTTCGTCGCCAAACAGTACACACACAGCGCAGCAACACATGGGAGTAGCGAGTATCACTCTTGATGATGAGGAGGATGGTTGGAGCAGCGACTGGGATATCCCTTCCAAATCAGCGGATGAAGACGACCACCGTTTGCCTGGACAAGGCGGTCTAAGGTCTTACGGTGGGCTATTCACTGGTTCGCGTATGGGTCTGGGCCTACAAAGTAACGGAAGCAATACTAGCTTCGGCACGGCCCGGGAGGGATTTTCTGTTGATGGTTCAAGTATGCGGGAGACGAATAGTATTCTCGACTGGAATGACGGTGTATCTATACATACATCGAACTCTCATGGTAGCGGCTACCGACCCAAAACCGTGCATGCAAAAGAGAGCATGCTCTCGTCGACCAGAGCCGGACGCAGAGCGCCAACTTATCACGTTCGAAGCCAGAGTGTGCCTGTAGTTAATACACTGCGTGGCAGAACACCTCTTCCAAGTGAGAATTGGGACGACGATTTTCTGGATGACGATGATGGCGAGTTTGGAATGTCCAAGAGTGATATAACCATGGTTATTCCCCGAGCCATCGAAGAAAGACAGGCCAGTATTATCGGTCACCTTGGATGTGTGAGAGAATTCGCATTACTAGTAGAAGGTAAATTCGTTACTATATATATGTCTGCTTTCATCGTGGATTCTAACGTTACCTTCAGATCTGAAACGATTGCGGGACACTGCGATAACCAAGGGTATTCGACACAAAGTGGATAGTGATTTGTGGGATGAGGCAGATGGAATCATTGCTTTGGCCACCTTGGACGACGATGAAGAAGATGCACCCCTCAAAAAAGACAAGCTGCATCGCCAGAATACCTGGTCGCCACAACAACGCCGGCGGGAGCAGCAGAACCAGAGAATTATGGATGAGAATAGCGCATACACAACAGCATCAAGCCGACATTCTGTCTTGTCACCAGACGACGACATATTTGGCGGAAATGATGGGAATCTACCGTCTACTCCACGTGGCGGCAGGCGTCTCTCCCCAGTCTCTTCAATCTCCCCCATGTCGAGAAAGATTGTTGATAAAAACGACCCCATTGAAGTCGCCAAGAGCATGATGGAAAAAATGCAGCACCGGCAACGTTCGGTTGACAGCCTTCGGCGGGGCGGCTATGACGGAAAAGTACACTTCGATACTGATATGCTGAGAAATCTGGTTGTGCAAACCGGAATTCTAAAACAAAAATTAGCGCGATCAGTTGAAGGCTACCCACCATCGCCGGAAAAAGGTCTACGATTAAAAATTCGGACGATGGAACCCCCGGCTGACGACAAGTTCGATTTCGATCTTAGTCCAATCAAAAGTTCCCTCGACGAGGACATGAGGGCATTGGACCGAGTCAACCCCAATGGATTGGAGTATACGCCGGTCATCGGAGTGGCATAACCATAGCTATCCAGTAGGACAGTAGTATGGCCTGCCACTTGGTCACCTATACTTACACCTACACAACATTTTTGCAAATCACCTTACACCATCATCATCGTCAGCGTTCTTAATATTCATCGCGTCATCAACATCATAAACGGGGATTCGGTGGATCGGCTTGGGCTAGTGTTTGTCTGTCTGGACTGGGACGGTTTCTCTTTCCATGCATCGGGTTTTACTCTTATCATATCATTGGGAGCATGCGGAGTTCAGCATTCGGTTTTTTACGGGTTTGAGGGTTTCGTCCTGCATTTTCGATATCTCTTTATGGGTCGGTTTCGTTTTCACTATTTTTTTGTTGTAAATATCCTTCTTTCGCCTTCTCGGAAGATTCATAGCCGGCAGTTATACTATTGTGTTTTTTCTCGTTTACACGACGATACTCCTTACTGGACGAGTTTCATTTTATGACATGCCGATACGACACGATACCAAAAGCATTGATTGTTTTACCGTTTATTCATTATACCCTTCTTGCGATCATATTATTGCTTCGGCAATACTATAAATACCCCCCTTGCGTTAACAGTATATGTAATTCATCTTGTCCTTTTATCGTTCTGCCTGCTGTTTTGGCCACGAACACAAAGCACGTACATGTTTTTCCGTTCCCATACTCTCTTTTGTAGTTGTCTGTCAGTCTGAATACTTAGTACATCCCTTAACGAGTACGATGTAACGTTCACTCACGACTGTTTATAAATGTTAATCTGTTCTTGCTTTTGCTTTGGCTGGCTTGTGTTCGTTTGGGTTTACTTGTTTGCTTTTTGGGTGGACAAAATGGAATAGGGATGGCCATGGTAGAGAAGAAAAACACTTGTGAATACTTTGGACTCGAGGGAAACGATGATGGGTATCAGGAAAAGGCATGAGGTATTCGATCAATGTTAATATATGTCTGTATTTTGGACGGCGACTGTGGTGATGCAAATCGTCATTCCCATGAGGGGAATGCATAAGTGCTAATGAAGCCCCGCTTCCTTGGGTATGTAAGGTGACGGATCTCGGTCGTCTGTAGTCTATGATTGGCCATGCATGCAACCAACTCTCCATATCCTCGGGAATTCCCATTTTACGGTGGTGGTGGGGGGTAGGGGGGAGTTGGTTTCGTGTTCGGGAGGAGGACTTATTACCACGGAGTATTTTGCCATGTCCCGTTTGAACCCGCAATTTTTTGCGGCCAATATCTAATATCAGAGACTGCGCTATCTTTCGGGGCAATCATGATTGCAGAACAGATGGAGAGATCGGGTGCCGATGTGGTGTGGGCGGTGAAGTGGCGATATGCACATCTACAGACCATCCATTACGCTTGTTCCCCTGCGTGCAGATGTTGCGTTCTCCCTGCACTACATTTATTTGACCTTGCCGAACGCAAATGATCAGTAGGAGAAAAAGCGGATGTGGGATTTGAGCTCCTCTCCGATCGATGTGTTTTGAGAGCATCTGGCATGGCAGAAGCATCTACAGTACATAAGGTCCTCTTTGGGACTGTAGCGTGGAACAGCTATCTTGCGGAAGAGCTGCGCCGTCTGTGGGTTAAAATCAGCTCGTCTCTTAAGAGAGCTCTGCTGTCGACCTGGCGGTGGGAGAGAGGCAGCAAGGAACTCACTCGAAGGGACCTCGCAGATGAACGATTCTGTCTTGGCATGCTTCTCCGAAGACTGGGCTTCCATCTGACCTCCACCCGCTGCATTGCTTCCACGCCTGTCGCAGTTGTCCTACTTTCTCCAGCCTCCCTCTTCACTCTTCCTTCTGTTGATTCACCTGAATCTCATATCCACCCACCTACTCGTGTCGTGTGTCTCTTGAAGAAAAGTCGCGCGCCGCACTTCCTACCCCCCCCCCGCCAGCCCGTAGCAGGAGTCCATTCCCGATTCCACCTGCGATTGTTCTCCCTCACCACCACCCTTGCTTTGCCTCAATTCCATGCTTCAAGCCTCCACCTACTGCTTCCATCCGCATTCACTCCAACTAATACCGAAAGTTTCACCACTATCCGCAATCAACAAGAATTTATTGTAGCTGTATGCTTGAACCCATCACGATTGTTTTTTTTTTGCCACACCACACCCACACTGCACGCACGGGCAAAGAAAAGGAAAAAAGCTAAAGATTTGGTCTGTGACAGTTGTGTAAATATCCTCCCCTTCAGAAATAATGCCTACCCCGAACGTTTCAGCAATTGTCGAGATTGTTGCAATCGCTGCCGAGAACTCTCGGCCTTCTCGACCACACATTGCATGTCCCGAGGATGCTTCGAATACGCACACGACCACGACTACTTCTACTACTACCGTCGCCTCTGTCGGCTGGCATCAGCAAGACCTCGAACACCCCCGGCAAGGCACAGTTGTTGTTTTACCATGTCCGTCGGAGGATTCAGGACTAGATGCTGCTTCCCCGGCATCAGCGCCCTCAACCGATGACGAGAAAGTTTATACCGTGCCCGTAGTTACGGAGCAACGCACACCCGACAAAGAGGCACAATCCGCCCCCTCACCAACTGTATCGCAAAAGGTTTTCTCGCGGCGCTCACCTTCCCACAGCATACCCGCTTCAGTAGATTCTCCATCATCGAATCATGATTTCTCAACAAAACGCGTAAGTTTTGAGCTGAGCGGCTTTTATACGAATTTTGCCGGGATCCTTCAAAACTGAGCGCTTTTGGCTAACCCACCGAATGACTAGGTTCTCCCATCCTATAGTTGCTCGTTCCTGCGTTCGGGAAGCAAATTCGTCGGCAAGCAGACGAGCGATCGTTCAACATACGAAGTCCACGTCGAACTAAAACATGTCAACATGGCAGAATCGTTTCTGTGTGGCTATCTCCGCATCAAAGGTGTGTGCGTGTCCGCACGTCTGGGAGGAGGCGGAGGAGCGCTTAAGTTTGGCTGCTGATTCGCGTGATGTTGCTGCTCTCCAGGTCTTACCGAGGATCACCCCACCCTCACTACATACTTTGAAGGTGAAATGATTGGCGACAAATACTCGTTCCAGACCCGACGACCGGAATGGGGATCGAGTGAGAAAAACGATTTCCAGCACTGGTCTCGATTTCCAGCATTTCGTCCATTGGTGTCGAAAGCAAAACGTAACGAATTCAACTACACAAATTTCGCGCAGAAGGAAAACATTTTTATGCGCTGGAAGGAGTATTTCTTGGTGCCCGACCACAGAGTACGACAGATCTCGGGTGCCAGCTTCGAGGGCTTCTACTACATCTGCTTCAATCAGGTGTCCGGCATGGTGGATGGAATATACTTTCACGCGAAGAGCGAGAAATTCCAGAAGCTGCAGTTAGAGCATGTGCCGGAGAAGACGTTTGCTTGTGTGGAGTTCCGGTGAAGGCGTTTTTTTTTTACGGGAAATATGATGATGATAATCGGGTGTCTTGATTGGGTTGATTTCTGTTGGATATGGGAATCTATCTGGAGTATGGGTTGGTTGAAATGAGGCGTCCGTTATTTGTGGTTTTTTTCTTGTTACCCTTCTTCATCATAACGGAATCTTTTCATGGGTATGTAATGGTTTGATTCCTGTTGATGTTTGCGATTCTCTCCGCTTAGTTGTGGTACTTACCTTTGTTTCTTCTTCTGCATTCCTTTGAGGGGTTTTTTTCCCTCACTATCATCATCATCGTCATTGCTCATCTCATTTTCCCTCTCCCTTTTTCCCTCTCATGCATGTAGCAGTATTTTCTCCCTCGTGTGTATGTTTCCCCACATCTTTTCTGGGGGGTGGCATTCTTGATTCCCCGAAACATTATCATCAGCATCATCGTCATCGGCATGATGGAGATTTTTTTTACTGTAGCATGTTTGCTTGCCTTGCTTGCTTGTGGGTGGCTATACTGTTGATGCGTTGTTCGTTCGGGGCTGTGTTGTTTCTTTTCATATGTACGTTGAGAGAAAGTGCAGTTGCAGTTTGCAGATATTACATTTCTTTTTCTTTTGCTGTGTGGTGTGTTGATGATTTGCTGTGAGGGTTGTTTAACAAAAAAACAAGCCTGGCCCGGCTCCTCAAGCGATGGGAAGGGGGAGGAATGTGTGCGAGGTTTCAATAAAAATGCGGGGTGAGGCTGGGGGATGGAAACGGTTGATGCTAGAACAATCCTCCGCTAAAAATAAGAAACGTTTTCTTTCATCTCGTGAAAGCTCTCCTGCAGAGCCGCATTCACTTCAACTTTTCTACACATCAATGGATCCACCACCACCACCACCACCACCACCACCACCATCAACCATGTCCTCCCCTTCCTCCTCCTCCCCCGCCCCAAAACGCCAAAAACCAGCCCCCGGCGCCCGAACCGGCGAAAAAGCGCAATACCGCGAACAACGAAAAGGCCTCTCAGCCCTCCCCAAAAAACGCTTCTACCGTCAAAGAGCACACGCAAACCCCTTCTCAGACCACAACCTCTCCTAGTCCCTCCCCCCCCCCTTTTCATCTTCCGCCCAGCACTAACCTCTCTTCCAGCCCCCCAAACCCATCATCTCAAGACTGGACCCCCCATTTCCCCAATGCCCCTCCGGGGTCCAAAATCGAGATCGCGGACGTAGGCTGCGGGTTCGGAGGGTTACTTGTAGCTCTCGCACCAAAGTTTCCGGATACCCTTATGTTGGGTCTTGAGATTAGATTGCAGGTTACGGAGTATGTTCAGGAACGGATTTTGGCGCTTCGATTGCAGAGGCCGGGGGAGTTTGGGAATGTGTCAGTACTGAGGGCGAATGCGATGAAGTTTTTGCCGAATCTTTTTGAGAGGGGTCAGGTATGTTCCCCCCCCTCCCCATACAGCGGGGGTAGGGTAGGGTAGGGGGGCTAATGGGTTTAGTTAACGAAACTGTTCCTCTGCTTTCCCGATCCCCATTTCAAAGCGCGGAAACATAAAGCCCGGATTGTATCCCCGGGGTTATGTGCGGAATATGCGTACGTTGTGAAACCTGGTGGGGTTGTGTATACGATTACGGATGTGGAGGATTTACATAACTGGATGGCGCACCATTTCGGGGAGCATCCGTTGTTTGATAGGATTGGGGAGGAGGAATTGGTAGGGGATGTGGGAGTGGATGTTATGGTGGATGAGACGGAGGAAGGGAAGAAGGTGGGGAGGAATCAGGGGAGGAAATGGGTTGCGTGTTTTAGGAGGAGGGAGGATCCGGAGTGGTAAGGAGGAGGGAGGAGGAGGAGGAGGATAGTAGGAAAAAAAGTTGTTTTATCATCTGGTATTTTTATATCCCGTATTACACTCCCGGCCCGAAACTAGATGGAGTTATAGTTACATCTATTCCGCCTCAATCCGACCCTACGAGCGCCCCGGGGTGGGGACGTGCACGGATTTCATTTAATCATGAAAAAACAAAGTGTAGATATATGTATAGTGTGATCTTGGTAGTCGCGAAGATTCGATTACCGCACACACGGGAGCGAGCGGAAGCACTTCACCTAGTCATGGTAGGAACGCCGAAACCGTAGCCGATGGTGACGTCATTGATGCTAAGGGGGTGAGTGAACTACGAGAATTGATATTTCCGTTTCATCCGCTCTTGCAAACAAAGTTGCTATTGATATACAAAACATTTTCTCCACCCTAACTGAAGTCAGAGAAAATAAACGAAGAAACCTTAGAAATTTGTGTCAGTACAAGTGTGATATTCCCCCATTCCTTGTGTACTAAGTATACTTCCTAATAAAATAAAAATAAAAATAAAAATAAAAATCCTAAAGTTAAAAAAACACCTAGTAAATAAAATAAATAAAATAAAAAAAAGAGGAAGCAAATAACTCCCCCAATGATGGTTGTCCCCCCGAGACCAAATACAAGACATAAGTACGTGTACAAAAACTCCCAAGCTATATGAAAAATGAAAAAAAATACATCCCAAAAGAAAAGGTACAAACTAATAGTAACAATAATAAGTAGTATCCCGATTACAAGAGAAAAAAAATGGGATATTCAAAACAAAGGAGAGGTAGGAATAAAAAAAGAAAAAGAAATCCTCCCATCAAAAAAACCCCTCCATCCCCTCAATAGTAGCAGACGACGGTAACGCAGCCGTCATGGGTGGCGCTCCAGTAGTAGTAACACAATAATCGAACTCAAACACATCACTTCCATCATCACTACAACTACCCCCAGTACTCGCCCCCCCACAATAAAATCCACCACCTTCAAAATGCCTTGGAATCGACGCCGCCACCGCCGCCGCGGTGAAACAATCAGCCCTAGTCTGCGGGGTAGCAGGCGGTGACATCTCTTCATGTTCTGTCCCCTGTAGATACTGTTGCTGTTTCTGTGAGGGACTAGGCGGGGTATGTGGTGGTGTGGATGCGGGTCGGACTGTGGCAGCCGTGTCCGGACAACAGTAGGATGATCGTTTTCGGGTGTTTGCGCCGTCGGTGTTTATTCGCCGGAGAATGGGGTATGTGCGTTGCTGCTGTTGCTCGAGACCCATACAGGATTGTCGACGGGAGGAACAGGGGCTTCGACGGCGGGCGACGAGGGTGTTTTCGATCGGGTCTGAGATGGAGGAGGGGAGAGGAGGAGGCGGGGATGGTGGGGAATATATTGCTTGTCCGAAACTGGCGGCGAAGGGATCTGTTAATACCTCAGGAGCAGATGCAGACTGGGGTTGTGAAGCCAGGCTGCCGCTGCTATCGCTGCTGAATCGGTCCGGTCGTCTTTCTACTAATCGTTTCGGAGGGAAGTTTGGAAGGATGAAGTTGTGGTTTAAAGAGTGCATTGCGATTGCGGCAGCGAAGAGATTGAAATTATCTGGTGGTGGAGGTTCGGGCGTGTGAAGGATGGAGTGGTGGGTGTAGTTGTCGTACTCGAACGGATCAACCTCCGACTCTGCCGGAGTGTATGCAGTAGATGAGCACTGGCTCGAGCCATAATCTGAAAAGGCAGAGGTGGGGAAAGGGCTTTGCGGGGGTGAGCCTAGAGTTTGGTCCTTATTCATCTGAAACTGTGGTACTTCTTGTGCGAGTTCCCGGAAGCCTTCTTCGTGGTCATTATTATTACTTGATGCAGCAGCAGCCAGGGAATGGGCTAGCAATTCCGCATGGCTAAGACTTGAGTTGGCGATAGATAACGGAGATCGTGACGAGTGATTGGGTATGTTGCATGGATTTGAAGAAGTGGTAATGGCGGACTGTGTCCGAAGCGGTGGTGTAAACATGGCGGGCTCTTGTTGGTTGGACAAAGGAGGAGTAAGTGGGCGAGTAGTAGGAGCTTTTACTTGACGTCGGCCAGCCGATTCAACGTTGTTCTGGATCTTTTCCTTTTGAAACCAGGTTTGCTATGCATTTAAAATTAGCGGGGTGTCATGACCAAACAATGCATGCGAATTGCAATAACAGTGAAAAACCACCCTCCCCCTGCCAGCGCTGTGGCTAAGTGGATAATTGAGGAGATTGCAATTTGTATGATAAGAACTAGAATTTGGATTTGTAGGCACGAGGTACCTCTAGGGTATCAAACAGCGCGTATGGGCGTGGGTAGTTTTGCTGAAAGGAATGTGACACAGAGCTCGAGCAGCTGCGCTGAAGGGAAAAAAAATCCGATAAAAACAGAATTGCGCAGAAATATAAGGCGGGATATATAATAGACAGAGGAAAGGAAAGACTCACAACCACATGCTGGATAGATAATCCGGTTGCCTCAGCCAAAAGTCGGGGCTCTTTATCGGAGGGCTTTCGCATCTCGGCATAGTGGTGTTCATCTTTATCCAACATCGTCATATCTCCACCTACTACTTCTCCTACCACGCCAACTACCACCGTCGTTGTCGTTGTCGTCGTCTGCTCTGCCCTATCCACCAACTCTGTCGTCGTCACAACACCATCACAAGCAGATCCTCGGAGTCTAGTAGGGGTGGTCGGGATAACAGGTTCCTCATCGACATAATCATCGACTGCGGAATCGCTGATTGGTTGTACCGGGATCTCCATTGCTGCCCTTCTTTTGCGTTTCGGTTTTATTCTTTTCGAATCCGCACCCCGAGTCGATCGGAGGAGATGAGGGGGAAGGGATGTTATATGTAAATTATGAAGGTGTAGATCTACACCCACCCTCAACAGGTACCGCGTACACCTAAGTGACGTATAGCCACAAGTGGTTCGGTGGTATGTTATTGTACGGGCTTGTGTTTGTAATGAAGACGCAAAGGAGTTTCAAGCGCCGCGAAAAGAGAGAAAACGGACGATAAGTTAATGATTAATTATGATGATGATGATAGGTAGTTGCGCAAGCTGTAAGGAATGGGTTGGAAAGCGGGTGGTACGAGTTAGATATTAACTAGGTGAGGTGAGTATTCCGATGAACCGAGAGTTGGATGTATGTTTGGTCTTGCTGGAGGAAGGAGTGAAACTCTTTAGCAAGGTTGAAAAAAAAAGGAGTGTAAACGGGCAATTGGCAAAAAAGAGACGGTTACAAGATCTGACTGGGGGGCTGGGGGGAAACCACCAGGTCTTATGAAGTTATCAAAAACTCACCCTTCGATCGTGCGCAATAGAACTAGTAACGTCCAATATATCAAATCGTGACTCGTGAGGGCGCACTATAGCTATGCAGGCGCAGCAGAAGAGAAAGGCTCACTTGACTTGATATTCTTTATCAAACCCTCGTTAGCTCCCTCCTCTTCCTCCCCTGGCAAGCTACAAAGATCAGAATTAGAGGGCCGAGGTAGGGGAAAAAGGAATCATATGCACCCCAAGAAGAAACCAAACTTGAAGCTTTTGCGACTGGGTGTTTCCGATACGATACGAAGGCTCCCGGCGCTGTCTGCCCCGTCTCGTTGGGAACGGGGCTCTCTCATCCAGTAAGAAATCACCGGTGCGTATGGCAGGTACCTGTTGGAACGATATCCGATATCGCCGCCTTGTTCCTGTCCCTTCTCCCCCTGCCCCTGCAACCGAAGGGTGTCGTCGACGTAATGTGCACCATCGAAGCGGCATCCCCTGTCCTATCCCTTGTCACAGGCAGGCAGAAAAAATAAAAAAATCAGCTAGGGCTAACTAAAACTACACTTTTTCCTGACCTGCATCATACACACACATAAAAAATGGCGGTCGTCGTTCCCCTGCATCACACGCTAGACGGGACTAGGGAATTGCTCACCGTAACACCTCCCCGTCCATCACGTTACCATAAGTTTCATGAAACTCTCAAACCACCATCACCCCATCCCACCTTTTTTCTCACCACAGGCTCTGCAATCCGTTGATGTGATGGTTGCCAACATGAATGGTTGTGAGGGGGAGGGGGGGCCTTTTCAGCTTATGCCTTGGGAAAAGAAACATGCATATATTTTATATCTGCGCATGTTTCAATGCATATGCCTCCTCCTCCTCCTCCTGCTACGGCTGCTGCAGCGGATATCAATTCCGCTGATTGTTCCAACAAAAACATAAAACATTTCATTGCTTCTTCTTAATCGTCTTCTTTTTTCCCCGCCATCTGCTGATCCAAGCGCTGCCACGGGAGGGAAAGGGCGAGCCCACTAGAGTAGAGACGAAAGGGCGGCGCGGGGGCCTCGGTTGTTGCTGTGGGTTAGTCTCATGTTGGTTTCTTTTACTCCACTATTTACCAACACTTGGGGAGAAGCAAGTCAAGTTTGCATACATCGAGTACCACATCTCTGGCATAAGCTGTAAGATGGGATTATTTCTCCTCCCGCATTCCAATTCCGGCGGGTTAGTTATGGGTATGGGTATGGGTATGGACGGACGTACGGACTACCAACAAACAGAGCACTAGAACCACCGGGGAGATCGAAAGGATGAACAAAGCACGGTCAAAAAAAACGTGGACGCCGTGTGCAAGTGTCCGCAGTGTTCCTGGCTGTTCCTGATTCCGTACCTGTTCCTAGTCTCCACATTTTGTTCTTACCCCACAACCTAGAGTAACTAATCGGACCTTGCGTGATTCTTTTTTGTTTTACCGCGCTTACCATACTAGATATCATCATGAGGATGCTTCTCTTACGCACTGATCGCCAGCCTCATAGGTATACTGCTTTTTCCTCTTTATTCTTATCCCTTCACTTTTCTTTTGCTATTCGATCTTTTGCAGAAACGGTTCCCGAGTGTGCATATCATGTAGTAGTTACACAGGAGATTCCCTTGTTGTAAGGTACGTCTTGCAATTGGGGGTTTAGACACTATTCTTAGTATAGAGAAAGTTGAAGGTAGGTAAGTACATACATGTTCCTTTAAGAGAGCTGACCTTTGCGTTGCACAATTCGTTTGGGCGATGCCAATATCCGAGAACATGATGATTAGTCGTCACAGCCAACGGTCATGATAAGAATGCTAGATACTTACCTAGGCCTCTCTAAGATGGTGGTTGAGAATGGGCTTAGGTAGTTACCAGATCGAACCATTCATCGTCGGTACAGATCGCCTTCCTTACTTGGCGTATTTGATATATACAAGACTTATCCGCTAACGCTAACAACCACCTTCATGAACGTACGCTGACTTTGTCATTGTAGAAGCCTCTTCCGTGAACTTCTTATCCAGAACCTATAATGCAGCGTCATGTCTATTCCACCCCGTTTGTGATGGCCTGATATTGTCCATGGATCGAGAGACACATAGACAAGACATCTCGGGTCCTCCGGGCCTATGGGTTATACTCAGATCTCGTTTTGAGCCAACCAGGACATATTGTGGGCGGAATTCTTGAAAGGCCTTAGGCAATTGTTTAGGAATTGCATATGTGAGTCGTACTTTTGGTTCAGCCGGCCTAATTCCACTCTTTTCCATTACAGACACATGAGCTTTTCACTGGAACCGAAGTATATGGCCTGATTCCTCTCTACTTACTTTTTACATTACAGATCAGGCGAAGGCATGGGTTTCTCACTGGAGCTAAAGTTTACGGTGTAATCGAAAGGAAGCCTTGTTTTAATGGCTATGGGAGTCATGAGATGATGTTAATTTCGGTCTGAGTCTTTCTAATGACTGTATGCATAGGCTTACTACGTGTCATTTACTTTTCGAAAGTGAGGATACATATATATACCTTAATAGTAAGCACCAGAATTTGTAGATCGATAGCCTCGTGTTCGCTCAGAAAGACGGAACTTTCTACGCTAGATATGGTCCACTTGTAAACGTCAATCATTAACCATTCCTCGGCGCCTCACGTAACCAAATACCTTAGTAAATCCATCGAGATTTGCATGTATGTCTTATATCTATAACCGCGCACCTAGAGTAGTGAGTGGGTCCTCAACATCCCCCCCAAAGGAGTGGGTACATATAACTTATTCATATATGAATCATCAATGAATCGGTGACATCCGTGTTCAGTCGCCACCTTATAATCAATACCCGGTTTGCCGTTATCCCAACCCCCCGATGGGACTTACCATCCAGCCCGATGTCTTAAACAAACGGACCACACACTTTGGATCAATAGATGCAGCCCTTTGCGGCGCTCGCAAAGTTCCTGAGTGATTATCCCATCCACTTATCCGAAACCCTTCCACGAGGTCCGTGCTGATAATAACTCAAAGGAAGTATGTAGAGTACAAAAATTTATGTTTGTTTGTTGGTCTTACGTTATGGGGTGGGTGAGATCGATAGAACTGGAACCATGGTGAAGGAGGCGGTGGGTGGATGTTTCATTGGAAACAAAAAAAGGGTAGATATAAAAAATACTCTACCGATAACACGTTTATAAGTACAAGATCTGGATCATGGCTTGTGGCGTCATGCGAGCACGCAGCCTCACTCGTGCGTCAGTAATAAGAAGTAATATTCCATTCTCACACACACATAATATCACGAAAAAAAAAGGATAAATACTCGAAGTAAGGAAGTAAAGTAAAGTAAGTAGGAGAAAGGTAGAGTAGGAACCAAGTAAAAAAAGTCTTAAGAAAAGAAGAAAGAAAAAAAAACGAAGGTAAAAGACACCAGCAGCCCAGCCCATAAAAAAAAAACAAAAACAAAACAAAACCAACAAAACCAGCAGTTTCTTGTGTGTTCATAAGAAGAGAGGAAGGCAAAAAAGAAAAGAAGCAAAAAAAGAATCAAAAAAAAAATCAAAAGAAACCGTGAACCGAACAATGAAACCGATATCGCACAGAGAACAGAACGGGGAAAAAACAACCCACCAGCCCACCCCAGTAGTAAAGCAAGCAAATAGGCAGAGAGCACAACAGAGAAGCCATCATCGTTCCACATCAGCATCACTAACCGACGTACAGCTTCGAAAAACATTATCAAGAAAGAAGATGAAGCAGAGAACAGACTATAACAAATGATTCCCAAAGAAACATACAATTTCGCATCCAGAAAAACAATAAAAGGTAGTAAGTAGTGGTAAATAAAAGCATAAATGGAAACGAGCCACCCAAAGCCAACCCATCAAAGACGTTTCAATGCACACTTTGTTAACTAGGAAACCCACATCTCGGAACAAGACGCCACCCCATCCAAAAATAGTCATCAATGCGACGTCGTCACTGGCCGCCAATCAACACTGTCGCCGCCACATACGCTCTTCCGCGCGTTTAGGCACCACTCCCTGCACCCCACCATTGTTGCTGCTGTTGTGGCGGCGGTGCTTGTGGTCGGTAACTTCCCTGAGTGTGTGGAGGGTACTGTTGTTGCTGCTGTTGTTGCTGCAGGAACTGCTGCGGTGTGCTTGGTGAGTACATCTGCGGCTGCTGCTGGGCATGACCAGGATGTTGCTGTACATGCATGGACGGCATTGATTGGGGGTGCTGGGACTGGGGCGCCATTTGCCGGTGCTGTGGGTGTTGTGGCTGTGGCTGCTGTGGATGGCCTGGCTGCGGTTGGGATTGGGGATTGAAGTATGGCCCCTGTGGCAGATAGCCACCTGCAGCGGGATTGTGCAGCTGTTCCGGCTTTATGCCCTGCGTTGGTCGGACAGGGGAGTGTTGCATCATTGAATTCATTGGATGCAGCTGTTGTTGCTGTGGCTGCTGGTGCTGTTGCTGTTGGTGATTCAAAGATGACAGCTGCTGCGGGCTCATCATTGGTGGCGGTGGGTGCATTTGGGGGTGAGCATGCTGAGGCTGCGGGGCATGTTGAGGTGTATGATGGGCTAATGGAGGACTTGCAATCTGCTGCTGCGGAGGTGGCGACTTCTTGTAGATATCGCTGTACATTTGCTTTCGCATGGTCCGACCTTGCGTTAGAGTCTTATTATATTCCGCAGTTTGATGGGCTTGGTCCATTATCTGAGGCATGGGCATACTCGATGTCCGATCTTGATAGGGCGCTCCAGCAATCTCGTGTCTTGGACGGGGCACGTTGTACAATTCCTTAGACGTTCGTTCCTCTTGTGGCATAACATGGATCATTGGCAATGGTGCCAAACTAACCGGCGCAGGACCGCCGAGACCCGGTTGGACCATCTGGGGCTGTGGTTGTTGTTCCAGCTGCACTGAATCGTGCGAATATAATGAGGGCTCTGTAGAGTGTCCCTGCTGAGTCTGTTGCTGCGTTGCCTGTTGCTGTTGGGCAGCTTGCTGTTGCTGTTGTTGTTGCTGTTGCTGTTGGGCAGCTTGCTCACTTGCAGCAGCGGCTCTTTGCTTTGCGGCGCCAGGTCGTTTCTCCCCCGCAGGATCATCTTCTGTAAACCCTTGCTTCCTCGCCTTCATTTCCCAATAGTCATCCCGTACTCGTCGTCCATTCACAATCACCCTACTGCCAAATTGTCTGAACATGCTCTTTGCCGTGACGATTGCGATTTGACGCGAACGATATGAATATGGGAGCAACTCCTGTTGAATGAGATCATCCTTTTCTGCTTGTGTCGCAATAATCTTGTAAAGTGATCTATTTTTATTGAACAACAGGTAGGAGTCCCGATAGCCTAGTACTCTGGCGCACTCTGTAGCCAGCATAAAAAGCTTATCCCCTCGATTTGGAACGTGGAACGTCCGGCAGCGATACTCCCTCCCGCCCAAAAGATGGCCTGTAGGCATCACCTTTTTATCCCCCGCATCGTCTGTTTCGCGTGGGATATATTCATCCCCCTCCGGAGTTAACTGGTCAGTCGTGTGGTCGCGCACGGTGGGCAATGCCTTAACAGTAGCCGGCTTTGGTGGTGTAGGTTTTGGAGGCGTTGGAAGCGGTGCAGGTACGTGCTGAAGTTGCGGCGTTCCAATCGGCTGAGATGGAGGAGGTGGTGGTGGCGGTTGGTGCTGTTGAGACGAAATGTGCGACTGCTGTGGCTGCTGTTGTGAGGGTGTGTTCGAAAGCTGCGGGCTGGGAGGGACGACGACTGGCTTATTCTTCGGTGGCCGCCCCCGTTTCCTACGTACAGGCTCTTCGGCTGCAACTAATGCGGGCTGTTAGATGCCGGGACCTTGCAGCAGCAATATGAGGGGTGATGGTTGGGAAAGCATGGGGGGGTGAGGAGAAAAAAGTAAAAAAATAGGACAATTCTGCTGCACAAAAAAAAACACATATATTACATCAGGAAACACGAAGCGCGTACCTGCACTGAGATCGCCACTGGCATTCACGTCCGGCGATCGACTTCGTTTGATGCCGCGCGGACTCAAATTATCCAGACCGGTGCGTGGTTTCGAGTCGGGGTGAAACTCTGACGTTGCCGTGGCCGGCGGGGAGAACGGCAAATGGTGTTGGCCGCCGGCGAGATGTGACGTGAACGCACCCGCAGGGTTTAGCGATGCCGGGTTAATGGTACCACCACCGTCGAGATCCCCAGCATTGTTGAGTCCCGAGTTGGCAAGCATGGGCGAACCCGATGCTGGTGAGTACATCAAGTTAACTTTGCTGCGTCGCCGCTGGTGATGCTGCCCGGATGCTGTACTGCTGGGGTTGACAAATGAGGCGGGCCTGGGTGGCGGGCAGGTGGGCACTCGCTCACTTGGAGTGGTAGGTTTCGCACAATTCTGCTGGCTGCTGGGCTGCTGGGCTGCTGGGCTGGGTAGTGAGGTGGTGGTGGTGGTGGTAATGGGTGGTAATGGTGGTGGTGGTGCTTGGTGGGGCGCTGCAGTCCGGAGGGAACGCAACGCTGCGCGGCTGGGTGGCGAGTTGTATGATGCGCGTTGCCAGAGCCGCAACAATTGCAGACTGACAAGCAAGCTCGGAAGTGGAAGGGGTGGGTGGAGGGGCGTAAATGGTGCGTGGATGGATGGATGGATGGATGGATGGGAGGGGGGGTGTGTGTGTTGATAGATGGGTTTGAATTTGGGGTGGGTGGTGCGCTTTTGGTTGATGGTGGGTCGGGTTGGGTTGGTGGGAAATCGCGGCTGCAACACCCTGCCTGCGATGCGACTGAAACCGACAGGCAGCCAGCAGCAGCAGACCTTCCGCACAAGAACTGCGACGGAGCGAAGCGAGAAAAAAAAAACAGCCGCCGCACAGACAATCAGGACCACAGACTAGTAGCGGGCTGCTATGATTGATTGACTGATGACGGATGGATGGATGGATGGATGGGTGGATGACAGATAGATTGATTGACTGATTGAAATCTGAACGAACGGTACCGTTCAAGGTAATGCAGTGCAGCTCGCGAACTCAGTCCGAGCGTGGTGTGCGTGCGAGTCTGCTCGAGGGTGTTGTGCGGGGAGGGGTGTGGGGCACTGACTGGCTGAACCGGCTGCTGTCGCGAAGCGAATAATCGCGACGGGGAAGGGGTGTGGGAGGGAGGGGGGGAGGGGGGAGGGGGAGGTTATGGGTTGCTGTGGTGGATGTGGTGATGGCGATTACGGATGGTGTGGTTGCCCGTGCTAGTGGCGAAAACGCGACGCCTCTAAGCGATCAAAAAGGTCGATAGCCCGCTGATACAGCGATCAGTAACAAGCCGCAGAGTGTCAGGCCAATGAAGGCACTTCGGACGAGATCAACGTACAGTCGAGCGCTGCAAAGACTCTGCTTGGCCCCGCAGATATACATATATAAAAAAAAGAAAATCAAGAAAGATTCAAGTACAGAGCTCAATGTCTGCCACCTTCGCTTTACGAGCCTGATATTAGCCTCCTCGTCTTTCCTTCAATGTTGTGCGCCCCCAGGCGATAACCACCCCGGGTATAGTATCCGTCCGGTCTTTGCGTTTCTTTCGGTTCTTATGACTCCGCTATCAATACAAAGCCAATGAAGTCTGTCAGCGGGTCATGCATACAGGAAGGCTAATGACCAAACCCCGCGTGTGCATCTGTCTTTTAAAATATGTACCAAATTTCTAGAGGGTGGGTTCCGTGCAGCAACTACTACATCGTCGTCCCAGAAAACTGGCAGACAAGAAAAAGAAGGTGTGGGTGGTGTGCAAGGGGGTTGGACATATATTAGAACACACTTACACGAACCTTTTCAGCCCTCTCGAGGATGTGTGCACACCTAGTGAAGCTCACAAACGAATGCGTGCCTAAGGGGAAAAAGAGAAGTGTCACCACGGATTGTAGTAAGCGACAAGCTGCGACAGAGAGGATTAAAGTGAAACGAAATGAAACAGAAGAGGGGAAAGCTGTGGAAAGCCTCGATATAAAATCCGAAAAATGTCTCTTTCAAGAAAGGTATCCGGGGTTGCCGCACCGCGGTAATGCACCGCAAATTAATCATTAAAATAACTTTGGAATCGAACCTCAGATGACTCCCTACTCTCCGACTTCTCCGGCCTGCGTTCCGGATGTTAGATAAGTGAGAATCACCACGGCGGTCGGATACGAATGAACCACAGCAGCAAACGCTCTAGCTTGTCTAGTCGGCGGCGAAAGCTATTGATTGCGCAATGCTATTGCCACCATGGATATATGCAGCAGCCATATGGACATAACGGTCTTTGTGCATATGCACCTCTCAGGCTTCATGTATCACCCACCTCAACTGGAATCGACAGCTGGAATATGCCGGCTCACCTCACTTGGGTAATACGACTACTTCATCTCTTCGATGCAAATACCTATTTGTCGTGATTACTCCAACGAGCGTGAATTAACAAGACAAAAAACGCCGGAGAAAGAGGCTGAGGATCGAAGCGATCACAGCTAACCATCTCTAAATATGGTACCCGGAAACAATGCCTTTTTTTTTAACTGGCCGAGCGGAAGGGCTCACAATATATAGTGTCCTACGGCCAATATAAGAGTCAATTTTCCCGGCCTACCGTTTGAATTCTTCAACAAGGTACCCGAGCTTACGAAACTCGAGCTGGTCATTCTCAGTGCTTCCGCTGCCGGTCAAGGATGCTAATCAGATACCTCAGAGACTCGAAGACGGAGCAGTGGGGCACGACGAGAAGGTTGAGATCTAGGCTGGTGAAGGCGATAGGAGACGCATTAGGCAAACTTGCGGGGGCTTGAAGAGAAAACTAGGGGGAAAGTCGTAATGCAAATTGCTCATGATGTTTCTGTATCCGCGGGCCGCGACGGGTTAGATTGAGATTAGATTATTCGTTGAACAGGTCAGAAAACACGAACGTACGGGATAGCATTGAGCAAAAGCAATTTGCTTATCGGCAATTTCAATCGACATCAACTGAGCAGTCCCCATCACAGCATTCAACGAGGCCCTGATAAGAATTGCCATATCACTGGTGAGACAAACAAAACTGACCAACTGACCTCCAAGCCCATCCAAAGTTCCACCTCAACAACCCAAATGCCAGTTTGGTATGAGATTATATCTGCAAGTAGTCGATGAAGGCGGTGTTTGTATGGCGAATGTGTTCCCATATCGATAATGGTCTTCCAGCCCCCTCCCCAATCGTGTGATACCTCCTCGGAAATATATTTATAACCATAGAACTTCATCTTCGATAAAATGATAGGTCCTTGGTACAAAGCCTATAATGTCTTGTCCATACGTAAACCGAAAGCATGTGATTTGCGTATGGTTTCGAAATTCCGGGAGGTTCGAGTTGCTAAATATTTCATCTCGCTTTAAGTCGATCCGCAAGATCCAGATTTGTCTCCTCCCTGCTCTTTCACCGATACTATCCGAAGCTCGCCACCTCTGGCAAAACTTGTCCATAGCATCGAAACTCTTACAAAGGCACCGCAATTTAGGCTTAGAGTTGAGTCTTGCACGTAATACAAGCCGGTAGCTTCTAAAGTTCATTCGGTACACTGAAATCCGGGCCGCAGTCCTGTCCCCCAGTGACCAAGAGTCGAAAAATCCTTTGAGCATCGCACTCGGCTAGGTTCTTAGTACCACCGCAACTATTGGGATCCCTCCTAACTCCAACATCTACTTCCCATTATCGTATCGTATCAACACTGCGAATAACTGCCTTCGTCATTGGCTCGTATACCCGCCAGTATGGCTTTGAGGACATAGGTCATGATAGTTTGAACTGTGGCCTTAATGGAACCTGGGTGGAGATTCCCAAGACTGAAGGATAGGAAGCCGAGGACATAGCCTATGTCCTCTAAATCGATACTTATTCCATTCTTTTAGGTGTTGTAATATGGCAGCTCCCGAGCATTAAAACCTACTCCCTTCCAAGTTACCTCTATAGCCTGAGAGTTGACAGTTTTCCCTGGTTGAGGCATAAACGCTCACTCGCCTATCAAGACCTCCGCCTCCTGTGCCACAGAGTCCCACTTCCGCAGCCTGCTCGCCCGCATGTGGGTTCGTCGGTTCCAAGCGGATGCCAGAAGAAGGTGGCTTGGCCACTGCTCTCAATGGAAGGTTGCTCTATACAGATCTGGAGAGAACTGAAATCTTCCTTGGACCCCACCCCCGACCCCACCCCCGACCCCACCTACAACCTGTCACTACCCCGCCAGAATGGAGTAGATACACTACGTCCGAACCGGCCCGGCCCTATACCAGACATATATATCTTCTCCGCAACTTCTCGCCCCCTGACCTAAGATTCTTTCTCGGGTAATATCGTGAACTGTGTGCCAGACGTGCGGATAGCAAACGCGAAAGGCGGGGGGTACGTAGTAGACGGTTAGTCACGGCTGTATCGGGGCTACAGTGTGCTATATCTAGGTCTGGTTCACTCTCGTCGTAGTGTGAAACGTTTCAGTTATCGAATTTCTCCGGTATAGGCCCACTAATGGCGTCTCTGATTGATAAACACCTCTAGATGGGGATATCATCGGGAATTGCGGGTTGCAGTTTCAATTATTCATCTGGTGCTTGCGGTTTTACTTAATGTTTGTTAATTGCTCGATATAGGCCTGTTGATGTTGGACGGGCATTTCCAGTGTATCGTTACTTTGATGCCGGATAAAGCTCGAATCCTGGGGCCGAATGGAGGTACAGCTGTAACAATATAAAGGTTGTAAAGTATGTACTCATGGCAGGGATTAAGCACGAAACTGAGTGGCTGAGGCCTACTTGATGTGGAGACCCTACAACTCCAGAATTGCTGGTTTGAGTAGGTTTCAGCCACTGCAAGTTTTCTGTACTAAATCCCTACCGCAGTACATCGTGCGAAGAACACCCCACTAGCTGCTTCCGCCCTAACCAATCGGCTGTGGGGTTGGACCTGAAGCTGGTGTGGACGAGTAGGTGTGGTGTCTGTAGCTGCGGTGATCGAAGATGTTGAAGATAGAGTTTCATGATCTGTGCAAGTGCTATCCGGCGGTGTGGATCATAGATCGCAGGAGTACAATTCGACGGTGAAGATCCAGGACACCCCACATCCCCGTTGGAATCCAACGTCCAACCAAGTCCCATGTCTTTAGAAATTGCATTGCAGCGAGTAAGAAATTTGACGGAGGGTTGAGATTGGCCATTCGTGGTATGCCAGCATCAGGCAGGCTGATGAAGATGTGTGGAGGAAAAGGGAAGCCGGTTGAGGATGGGTGCGGCTTTTCCAGCATGCGGGTTGGTTTGTGGACACCCTCTCAGCTTGGCTCTCTTGGAATGATGTTGCACGCTTCCATTTTGAGCCGCCGCCCCCACTGAGGGAGCCGCAAAACTGATCTCCATCACCAGGCACCCTTGTATCCTCTAACAATTCTTCTACGAAAATACGAGTCCGGTTTCGCGCCTAGTCTCTACTTTTTATCCACAATCCTCCTCAGATTAGAGGGATGGCCTGGCTAACCACCATACTACCAGAGTGGCTAATGAGTATTGGAACCCAAGAATCAACCTCCAGGCCATGCACGTATATGTACCCTAAGACCTTCATTCCGCTCCCAGCATCCGTTCCAGCCAACTAGCGTGTGTACCGAGAGGAACTTGCCCTTGCAAGGCTTTTCCCACCATAGCCACGCCTTATTCTCGTAAGCAATCGGTCTCCTTCACGCAGACGGGCTACACTGCATTGCAAATCCCAAACCAGGGAACTGCAGCAAGGCAAAATACCTGGCTTTGCCTACTTCCGACACCTTCTTCGTTCGACACTCTTGCATATACGCCGCGCCGACCATCTCCAATCTCCGCCCTTTCCTCGTCCAGTGTCAAGCGTCGCCGCAGCCTGCACTAAGAGTGACTTCAAGATACACGCGCCCAATACCCGCAGGCTATAGACTTGGGAGAGACTTTTTCGGCTGCGGTAGGTTCATGCAGGCCACAGATATGCAGGCCCGGGCGGCCTGTAGATATTTACTGTGGCTTATCTCTAACTCAATCAAAACTGGCTACTTATTACGAATGGATCTAACTCCAGCCAATAGATAGCAGCCGGATGGGCGAGGGTTAGGGGTTACGAACGTGCTTGCAATGTGCTGTGGGACACAATATGGCTAAGAAAGGAAGCTGCGGTTCAAGGAATTGGTGGGAATTTGAGACCCAGTATGTAGATAGAACGATTGTTACTCTGGATTGTGCTAAGATTCAATGTAGGCAACATGTGAATAACTAATCATGGAAAATCACTAAGGAGCTGCTTTTATAAGTCGTCCTTTGTGTGGATGATATGATCCAATGAACCATTTTCCTAGTAATGTCGTGAATACCATCCATCACCCCTCAAAAAATACCTAATGTAAAGGCGTTAACTATCGCCACCAACCTGTCGGCTCGGCCAACAGTTTAAGCTGTCCTACTTCAGGACTTCATCAACTCTGTGGTTTCTGGTTTTCGCCCATCTCCGACGCATTCAATCCGTACTACACTACTGTCCAATGATATTTCTCCCCTCAGTTCCATTAATTCCTCCCTACAATCCCGAATCTATGGTTTCTCCAAGGATTATTGAAGTGTTCTCACCGTCAGATAGCACCTACTTCCTCGTGCTGATGGTTCGTTGTCCACGAGGTTGTGGGTGGCTATATTAAGGCGTTTGTCTTGTGAATGAGGATGAATTACTGGTAGCTGATGATGATGAAGCTCGAGCGCGCTGAAACTGGTTCAGGGGGGGGGAGGTTTGGAACGTAATTCAGTAGTTGGATACGAGGATTTCGGGTTGTTTGCGCTTCCTAGATTTTTCTCGCGGATCACTGACGTAAATTAGAGCTGGGTTGGTGAATAATGATCACTGAGTGAGTCAAATGCCTGAGGAATTACGGCATTGAAGAGCAAACAGATCCCAATGATTGGCAACGAACGATGTCGAAGTTCGACCCGACAATATGGTCGAGACCACCATCACCCATTTCTTTCCCCGAGATAGCCGCTGTTATATCGAGGAATGAAGCTGATTGGGTTTTTTATTTTCTGCTGGGTTATGGCGATGTCAATGTAGGTTTCAGTTCAGCCTTAGGTAGTTCCCCTCCACCCCCTCCCTAATATGCATCCGGTGTTTCGATTCTTCCTATGGCACTTGGCCTCGCGTGAGATGACTGGAGGAATGCATTTTTTCCAACCTCTACCTCATGTCCGGGTTGAGGTTGGTGCCTAGTTCCGTTCCCCTGCTCCACAAAGATCACCGGGCCTGCAGTTGTTTGGAAAAAAACCCAGACGCTCGTGCCACATGCCCCAAAAATATTGCTTCTTTCATATGGGGGGGCGGCCAGGAATCATATCTGACATGCTACAGCCCTACTGATGTGATAGACCCCGCCTAAACTGCTTGGAAGGGACGGGAGAGAAGAGAGGGGGAAGTCATGTGATTCTCTTCGAGTGATGGAGTTGGGTGTAGCAGGGATTCGAACGGGATGTCTTGATATATGTGCAGGTGACATTATACCCCGCTTCACAGTAGAAATGTAGGGTATTGATGATATTTCGTGATTGATGGTCTTCGATCTCTGTTGAGATTGCAAGATTATGACAGCCCTTTTAGACCCCGAGTTGGTTCTGGGGAAAGGTTGCCACTCTGCCAGCTTATCTAGTTTGTGATATAGGTGCGGTTCTGGGAGTTGGAATGAATGCTTCGTAGTCAAAGCCGTGATTTTTGATGATGCGGCATGAATGTCACCGGCCAGCATTCGATTTTTTATGTCGGTGCTTCCGGATCATAGAATATCACTAAGAGAGTGCCAATTGGCCTCCAATTTCAGCTAGATTCCGGTGTCGTACCCGTCGATCCGGCGGACTTGCCGTGCAAAACTTCGAGTGATGCCGTACAGAAATGAAAGATTGGAACTGTCATTCTGGATCAACAATGCAGCGCTGAAGGACGAGTGGATAAACAGATTTCTCCATTGAAAGTCCCCCAACCGCGACTGGTGAATTGAGAGTCGAGTGATAGGGTATGAGAGATATGACACATGGATTTGAGACTCCCGCGATCGATCACCGATGAGTTTCTGTTGGAAGCCGACACGCGACATAATAACTTTGGGGAAGTGGCTTGGTTTTTGTGATGTTCCTGTTTCTCATGCATGTAAATACCTAATACGTAGCCCCCACGCGAAGCGCCCTAATCCCGACTGTCTCTAACGTCACCGAGAAGAACACCTATCCACTTTCCCCGTGTTCAACTATTCACCATCCTCTCCTACTCTCTCTGTCCCGCGGTTAATGATAATACGAACAACTACAGAATGGCTATAACGAAATCTTTTGCGTCTGCTTCCCCATGGGACCTTGTCGACCTCTCCCAGGACAGTTTGAAGGGTTTGTGGTACACCCGATATGAATTGAGGATTGAGAACTGATGATGCTGGCCCTCAATTAGTTGCTGCTGCTGCCATCACGTTTAACCCCATTTTCTGGAAGTAAGTGCCTCCGTGATATCCGGAGTTGATGTTTCGGTTGTGACGGTGGTTAATTTTGTTGGGATAGTTTCATTGCACGTCAAGGTACAAACTTGTACCTGGACTCGGTTCGCCGTTTGCTGCTCCCTCTAACTCCACCGCAATAGAATACCACAACAAGGTCCTCACCAAACTCTTCGGCGGTAATTCCCGTTACGGCTGCTACTTCCTTGCCTTCGTTATTTTCTCGCTGGGTATCATCCGAGACTACCTTTATGAGCAAGCCCTCCGAGACCAGCCCGCACTCGACATCTTACAAACGGACACTGTCAAGTATGCCGCTGGGGGTCTCTTCCTGACCGGAAATGTCCTCGTCATTTCTAGTATGTGGGCCCTGGGTCTCACTGGTACCTATCTCGGTGATTACTTCGGAATCTTGATGGACAGCCGTGTTACCGGGTTCCCGTTCAACATCACCGATGCCCCGATGTACCATGGATCAACCTTGAGTTTCTTGGGCACTGCGTTATGGTTCGGAAAGCCTGCTGGGATCCTGTTGTCCATCTGGGTCACTGTGATGTATCAGATTGCCCTGCGGTTCGAGGAGTAAGTGGCCTGTATTTGGTCGAGATTGAAGCGGAGAGGGTAATACTGACGGAATATAGCCCTTTCACGGCTGAAATTTACGCTAAGAGGGAGCGTGAGAGAGTAAAGAAGACTGGTTAGAGTGATGTGTTTCGATTCATTATTTACGGGCGCTATTGCATGTTGGGCGCTAGCCATATATGGGATATCATATGTTGCAGAGCGGGGCGTTGATTGAGAGGATTGTTTTAACATTAGCTGGTGCAATGAAATTCAACTTTTGCATACAAATCGTGTTTGCTGTCCTTTCGAAAATTTCCAGCTGAGATCGCCTATGGGTATATGCACAACATAAGCCACATCACGGCACAACCCGTGCTGAGGCGGTTCTTTAACTGGCTCTGGCTGGGCTCCATTAGACCTAAGGAACCACAGACCACGATGCCAGCAAAGTCTCAGCTGTCGACCCAATCCTCCCCGAATTTGTAGCTGGAATACCGCCGGTGTACTGTATAGCAGCCCTATGCGAATTTGACTGGCCGATCATTACCTCTACAAGTGGGTAATAATGTAATCCATCGCTTCTCCAACGTGGATCCTATATCCAGCCAGAGCAAACATCGGGCGAAACCATCTCTTGCAAACCTCACTCACCACTGATTGAAGACTGCCCCCCAATCGGCTGTCCCTCCCGTCACTCTTTTCCCCACACACTCTACGATGCTATCGGTATTCAATCAAACACTCATCACCCTTGGTTCGGTAGTAGTGAACTTGCCTAACTTTCGCTATGGCGAAGAGAAACTCAATCCTTACTGGGGTCCTGTCACAGCGACGATAAAGTAAAGCCCCCCCCGGCACTATTGTCGCATATGTTCAGGGACTGATTTGTGTACACAAGCTGGTGTGAGGAGGATTACTACCTGACGCAATGTACCCCTGCTCTTCCCTGCTCCTCCCGAATCTACAGTTGACCCTACGAACAGACTGCGCGGAGATCGTAAACTCGTTAACGAATATCATCTTTATCTGTCTCGCGATCCGGGGAATGAGGAATTGCTACAAGGAGGGGCATGATGTGATATTCTTTGTGGCGTTTATGGGGTATTTTGTGGTGGGTGTTGGAAGCTTCTTGTTTCATTCTACATTGTGGTGTAAGTTATATTTTCTTTTTTTGGGGGGGGGGAATGGAACTGCGGGGGGAAGGGGAGTTGATGAGTGGTATACTCTAGATTCGATGCAGCTGGTGGATGAGTTGAGTATGATCTATTCAACATCTCTAATGATGTG
Source organism: Trichophaea hybrida (assembly GCA_015178995.1). NCBI lineage: Eukaryota > Fungi > Ascomycota > Pezizomycetes > Pezizales > Pyronemataceae > Trichophaea > Trichophaea hybrida. The sequence goes on from WHVE01000057.1 coordinate 252,572, forward strand.
GGGTTCGTATATACCCACCTTCGCACCGGGTAGCTTTTGCTAAGCAGAGATACACAGCGTCATTTACGCACGGCAAATCTCTGCGCTACTCCATTGCCGTTGGTGTGATACTCTCCACACTCGCAGGCGGGATTTCTCTATTTACCACTACCTCCAAGACCCCAAATTCCACCAAGACGCATTCGGACTGATGACGGTAGTGGTCCTATTCCGCTCCTTCTACCTCATGGAAAGCAACATCCGCGCTGTCGATCCCGCGTGTGTAAACCACATGTGGCGGATGGTGGCCTGGGGGATATCTGTGTTTCTTGCTGGTTATGGACTGTGGATGCTGGATAATATATATTGTGGGGATTTGAGAGGGTGGAGAAGAAGTGTTGGGATGCCTTGGGGTTTCTTTTTGGAGGGTCATGGGTGGTGGCATTTGTTGACGGGTGTTGGTGCGTATTATGAGTTGATGTATGGGATATATTTGAGATATTGTTTGGATGGGAGACAGAATGAGTATAGACTTGTGTGGAAGTCGGTTTTTAGTATTCCCGATGTGAGAAGGTGGACACTGGGGGAGGAGAAGAATGGATATGTTAATGGAGATGCGGAAAAGAAAAGGGTTTAGTGTGGTGGTGGTAAGGAGGGTTGTTTTGTTTTTCTTTGGTTAGGGTGGGTTTGTTTGCTTGGTTATCTAGAGGCGTTAAATTTTAGGAAAATATAGGCCACCAGGAGTGGAGAGGGCTCATAAGAAATGGATCTACAGATTTTTGTACCTGCAGGTAAATCTTCCCGCCCAAACCAGCTATATAAACACAAGCATACATTGCAAAAAAAATGGTAAAAAAAAAACGCCGTTCCTTACCCATGCTAACCAAAGAAACCCAAAGCAGCCCACTTACTTCCCACTAGTAGTCAAAACAAGCTCTCTATACATCTCCTTCAAATCCTCCACATCCTGCTGTAACTCCTCCACCTTCTCTGTCTTCTCCCCAGCAACTCTAACGTCGTCTCCATCCTTATCCCCAACTCCTTAATCTCCCCTTCTAAACACCTCACTCTCTCCTCCGCCTTCCTCTTCCCTTCAACCTCCCTCATTAACTCCACTATCTCCCTCCTCCCCTCATCCCGTTGTCCTTGTACCCTCGCCAGCTCCTCTCTCGACCCCGCCATCTCACTCTCAAGACGTCTCACCGCCGCAGACATCCGCTCAACCAACTGCACGGAGGGTCCCGCGGCGACGGTGGAAACACTGACAAGGTCGGGGTGGCGATGATGCGGTGAAGATGGGGTGACGCCCTCGAAATAGGAAGAATCGTCATCGGGGGGAACTGCGGGAGAGAGCGGGAAGGAATCATTGCGGGGTAGTAGGGGTGTATGGAAGCCGTTTGTAGAGCGCGGGTGATGGAGTGGTTCGGCGGATACGCTCCGTGCTGAGGGTTTGCGCGTGTTTTGAAAACCGAGAAAGTAGCTTTCTGTTGTTGATGCGACTGTTTGGGGGTGTGGGGGAGGGGGAGGAGAGACGGTTGTTTCTGCTGCTGCTGCGGCGGCGGCAGCACGTTCTTCTTGCAGACGGGTTTGAAGCTCGCGTTCGAAGTTGGTGCGTGCGGTTGCGGCTGAGGATTCAGCGGCGGAAAGGCGCACGCGGAGGGCACTGGTGAGTTCGTGGGCGGAGGTGAGGTCGGATTCGAGGTCTTTGAGTTTAGATTCTGCGGATTCGAGAGAGGATTCGAGGGCTTGGTGTTTAAGGTTCTGGGTATGGTTAGATTGGTTGAGAGGATACAGGGGGAATAGAGGAAGTAACTACCATTTCCCGGGCTTTGCGCCGAATGTCGCCTTCTTTCTTTGCTAGATCGTCACGCTCTTTTTCCAAACTTGCGACTCGTGCTAATAGGCTGCCTTCAATGCCCTGCCAGTTCTCGCTGGCGATTGCATACTGTGTCTGCAACGTCTCGACCTGTCGTAGAAGTTTCGCATGTGCGTCTCCCGTTGAGCCAGAGGAAGCTTCTTCAAGCCGTGCACGGAGTGCTTCTAGCTTACTCTCCATAACCTATCACGCAATCAGCGAGTGATCCACGATGCAGCCCGGCAGAAGTAGCACATACCGACTGTTCCACCTTCAATTCCACCTCCCTAGCTCTAGCCTTTCCCATATCCCTCTCCATCTTATTCTTCAAATCCGCAATCTCACCCTTCAACTTCTCCTCCACCATAACAGCCTCACTCTGCGCCCGCTCCACCTGTGCGCGAAGCTCAATGGTATTTTTCCGTTCTGCTTCCAACGCCTCGGTTTGTACCTTTCCCTCCGCCTCCTCCACCTTCTTCTCCACACTCTCCAACCGCTCTTTACTTTCCCTCAACTCCACCTCCAGCGCCTCGTTCTCCTTCCTCAACATCTCCACCTCCCCTTCTACCTTCTCCAACCCCTTCAACCTCTCCCCCACCCTCTTCTCCGCCTCCACAAGTTTCCTAACCTTCTCCCTCTCCTCCCTCAACGCCTTCTCCCCAGCATCCTGCTTCTTCGCGCGCTCACCCGCATCCTTAACCTGCGCACGGAGCTTCTTAATAGTAGTCTGCAGCTTCAGCTCATTCCTAGCAAGATGTTCCCCCTCCTCAATCAATAGCGCAATCTTTTCGTCTCTCTCCGCGAGCTTCTTTTCTGCGGTTGTAGGCGAGGACGTGATGCGCTCGCGCGCTGCGGCGGCAGATTCTTGAGAGAGATAGCAGAGCTTTAGGGATAGTGCGTCGGTACGTTCGCTGGCGTCGTGGGTTTCTTCCTGCCGCCGGGTTTCGCAGGTGATCAGGTCTTCGCGGAGCTGGGAGATGAGGGCGAGGAGGTCGGCGCGGGGGAGGTCGGCGTCTTGTGTGTCTGTTGTTGTTGTTGTTGTTGTTTGTATTTTCGGAGTGTTTAGGTCGTGGGTTTGTAATTCCAGTGGTGGAGCTGTGCCGTTTGTTTCTGGCTCCGGGAGTGGTGGTGGTGGAGGGGTTGGCGTTGGTGGTTTCTCTTCCTGTTGCTGCTGCTGCTCCTCCGACAACTTCTTATGTGGAACCGGACTATTCCTTCCACTCTTTACGGCGGCGGCAAGACGCTCCTGCATACTCGACCTACCCAGGTCACCGCTCTTCCTCACTGGTGCTTCTGCAGGCGGCATACTAATCTTTGGTGGCTGCGCAGTAACCATCACAGACGGCTCGTCCAGCAAGACCTTATCGAGCCTGCTCTCCAGGCCCGCAAGGCCCTTTTGCAGGAAATTCATCGTATGTGTATGTGCGTGTATGGAGGAGGCGAGTGAGGTGGTGGTGGGTGGTGGGTGAATTTCCCGTTTGCGGGCTTTTGGTATAGGTGTTCCGTGTCGAAATGAAGGGCTAGGGTTTGTGTTGTGGTGGGACAGAAACGAACGGACACTGCTCCGATATATAGAGTATCTTTCCTGGAATTGGTAATAATCTAGCTTAAACACGCCTCACGAAAATGATAAAACGTCTTGGTAGATTGTGCGGAGTTAATCGTTGTTAGTTTAAGTAGCGTATGCTGGTGAAGAGCTACCGGTAAATCAGGTAACATGTAGAGTATACTTACTTTGGAGAAAGTTTGTGATTTTTTTGTGTCTGAAGTAGATGGGGTCTGTTGATTTTAATTAAACATCAAATGAAAGCTCCAATATATATGATGTCGTCTATCCTGATGTGGTCATGTTGATCTATTTGTCTGAGCGCCCTGGAAACCTGTGTTTTTTTATTCTCCACAATCTCGAGGTGCTACTTGAAGATGTCGAGGTTCAGAAGACGCAAACATTGGTCAGATGGGGGGATCCTGGTTAGGCTATTAACGTTAGTTTAATCAGCAGTCATTACTGCCTAAAGGCGGCGGGGTTTTATGTAGAGAATGTTGTAGAGTAGAGTGAACGTTCATTGCTCTTTTGGTGATTGATTGTCCACGTCTATCTGCAATATCTCAACACTAAACCACAATCACAGTACTTCTATTCCTTTTTACCCTCTTTACCCTCCTCCTCTTCCTCCTCATCATTATCGTCATCTTCTTCTCCATCTTCATCATCGCTATCCTCTTTATACTCCAAACTATCCGTCTCCTCACTCTCATCAACATATTCACTATCCTCCTCTTCATCCTCCTCCCCTTCTTCCTCTTCATCCCCTTCCTCTTCTTTCTCCTCCTCACACGCCACAACAATCTTCTCAGGAACCCATACCATCAATCCCGTCTTATCCACCGCCGTATCCTCACCTCCCGGCGCCGTTTTCAGCGTCTTATTAAAATACCGATCAATAACCTTCAGCGAAGGTCTGACCCAAGCGCCGCGGACATACGGGAAGATACGATACTCGATGGCAGCCTTACTTATCGGCAGCAGCTGTAGCGATATTTGTTTCGGCCCGGAGAACGCAAACTCGTCGTTGGTTTCCATCAACAGGCTGAACGTGAGGAAGTAGTTCGTCGGGTTCTCAATTGTGTATGTGAGTGTGAGCACGTGTTGGGAGGAGATGCGCGATTCGCAGAGTACGCGTGGTTCGCGGAGTGGGACGTAGAGGCGGGGGACGGAGAGGGTGGTGGTGGTTGTGGGGGAGGTGAAAGGGGAGGATGATCGCCGCCAGTGAAGGACGAGATATGTGTCGACTGTGGAGGGAGTGCGGTCTTCGAGTGTGGGCTTTAGTATGTCAAGGGTGAAGGGGAACTTGAGTGTTTTTGATGGCTCGAGAGCTGGGGATGTCAGTGGGGTGTTAGGAAGGCGCGGGGGGAAAGTATACTCATCGGTTTCTGGTCGGTGGGTGAGATATTGCATGCGGCCACGCCGGCCACTTCCTGTAGTGGTAGTTCCCATCCTTCCAGGGTAATGTCGTCCTTTCCGACACCGAGGATGGAGGTTGTCAAGCACCATCGCTGTACGATACCCTGAGGCCATGACTTCTTTTCGTCTTCCCTTCCCACTTCATCAAACAGCCCGTCATCCAACGAGAAGTAATCTGGCCATGCATCGGGGTGGACTCGGGGTGAGAAATCAAAGGTACAATGGAACGGCGTGATTATTGGCATTTCAACCGATACCACCTTTTCTGTTGGTGTTTCTGGGTCAGACACGAGGTTGTATCGGAGTTGTATTTCCAATGTGCAGTCTGCCGGTATTGCTGCTGACGGGAACGTTAAATACCGAATAGCTTTCTCTGAAGGCTTAAGGCTTCCCAGGGGATGAAGCGAAGCTACTGGCGGCAATTCTGAGCCATTGTCTACTAACCAGGTGACTTCCGGTTCTTCAGGAGCCGTGAGCAAAGTTCATACCAATCATTGCGGTGATGCGCGTCTTACCTTCCTCCATGGGCCATCCGAGTATCTTGATATCCACTCCCACCTCGGCATCTTTGTCTTCTCCGTTCACCACCTCCAGGCCAATCTTGACGGTTTCATCCGTGTATATCCCGTTCTCTAAACCTCTGGCATAAACCTCCATCTTTGGCGGCCGTGGGAGGATAGTCAAGGCGCCTGGATTGGATCTCAACGGTCGTTTTCCGATATCCCCGGCGGAGGATTTCATCCACCATACTCCAGTGCCTCCATTCTGAGTTGTCCAGGGGTTTTTAATCGGAAGGGGGTGGACTGACATTGCTGAGTCGTCCTCACTAAACATGACGACGAAATCTAAATCAAAACTGTCATTTATCATACCAAAAGTACCGCAGATGGCCTTTACAGTCCCAGCTTCCCTGAGTACTGCGGATAGCTCATAGATTTTGGTTTCCCCGGGCGAAATAGACAAGTCTGTCTCTGCTGTCAGGTAAGTATGCGAGGCTATTGAGGTTGGTGAGAGAGGTTGTCCATCAGCGCCGTGCGTAAGTTCATGCAGAGACGATTGCAGATTCATTATATGTATAGGCTGTGAGGGTGGCCCCGTGGACTTGGACGGATCATGACGAAGTAGCACAGTCTTAAGGCCGCCTTCGTACGTTATCTTTAATTCTGAAAATACCAATGGTGCTGAGGAAGGATGGGCGTTGGAAGAGATGCAGAGTTGCGAGTTGACGGCTTGACCAGCATGAACCGTTGGAAACTCAAACGAGTAGGAAACCGACACTGTGATCACCATCGTTACCATTCCATATCACACATCTCGTAATTCAATACTCACGAAAATTCACGACATCGCTGGCTCTGGCCACTATGGTTGGCTTCACATTTGATGTATCCATGCCTTCCAAACACCTGCTCAAATCGGATCTCCTCCCCTCCTTCTCTTGAAAAACAGACCTGCACATCAATTCAAACTCGGCGAGCACCACACTTCCAGCATCTCCTCCTCTCTGGCCACATTCTATGATTCTCCATAAAACATCTTCTAATAGATTCCACCATCCTTCCTTCCGATAACGGGATGCGATGCCGCGAAGATCTTTCAAGGCGTCGACCCATGGTTTGGGGGATTCTGGTGCCTTTAAAGTCCTCAGTTTCGCAATTTGGTATGAAATTGATTCAGTCATCCTTCCTTGCTGTCTGAGATCAAACTCCGTCCTCGCAAGAATAAGCAATGGTATCTGTAGAGCTATATGGTCTAATTCTCGTTCTTCGTTGGGTGGTAGGCACAGGTAAGTATCATATGAATCTTTGTCCTCAAGATTAATTCTCTTAGCCTTTCTTTCTCGAACTTTGGTCCACTCCGCTGCCGCCAGATAATAAAACCCCGGGTGGTGTAAGAACTCCTGCGGTGTTAACCGCTCGCCAACTTTGTCTGGTCTGACATAGATAGTCGGCGGTTCAATGTCTATCATTCCGGGAGCTCGTACAGACAGTATATTGACGGCAAACACTGGCAGGTTTGCAAGATGTAGGAGATCCGCAAGGTTCTTATTCCAGCGACTCAACCATGCAGCAAAGCCATATGTCTCTGTCCCTTTTCCTTTGCGATCCAAGACATCCCGCATCCGCACAATGTGGTAAGACCAACGTTGTTTTGCAGCGACGTAATTCTCGACCCACAAGTGACATCGGATGATTCGCAGAATCAAGATATCAGACAACATTCGCGCTTCCGACCATCGTTCAGACCAGGAACTCGTGGCCTCGAAAACCTCTGTTAGAAGCTTCTCGTATGCTGTCTCATAATTTCTCCCTGCAACATCCATCTCTTGTCGGAACTCTGCAAAGAGGCCAAGTTTAAACTCATACCGAAGATTCCACCCTTGCGACGACAGAGCGCGGGAGGTGGGGACAGTCGGCGGTGGGATCGAGCCTTTGTTCCGTTTCCGCCGAGCATGCTTCGACAGCTCCCGATAATACTCTGTAGCTCCGGGATATAGCGTAGCCAAGAAAGTCGACACAAATTGCTCCAATTCAACGGGTGAAGTGTTAGACTGAGCGGCAAAGAACGTAGTATTGGTAGTTAGGCCTGTGGCTCGTCTAATAATGGTTAGCCGGTCGTCGACCTGCGCCGAAGTCATAATCGATCTCTTGCTCAGAATAACGACTACAAATTTGGTGCGGTGACCACTGCTTCGTAGCTCATCGCTGCCAATCGCAGAAGACGATGTCAGGGTACTATTCGAGGACGTCTGAAAATGCTTTTTGGTGCTGTTTATTGCCTCAATTATCTTGTTGTCATCCATGGTCTGAAGGCCCGTGTCATTCGTCTCTGTGTTTAGAGCGAAGAACGATACAAAAAAAGCCGGAAGCAGCGATTGGTGCTTTCGGAGCCATATATGAGAAAGTGCGCCGTCAGGAAACAGTGGAGAGTCGGGGGAGAGCGGTGATATCGGCGAATGTAGTACCCTTGTGGGCGACCCTTCTGTGGGGGAACTGAGGACTCCTGGCGACGGCGGGTTGGCTTTTCGAGGAGGTAGTCGGTATTCCTAAAGGACACAGCAGTCAGACAATTATTCCATGTCGTGGTCGGTGCCAATCAAGCTCCACGAGGATCCCAGTTCGTGGACTTCATACCCTTCCTACAGACCGTATCCGAAACACTGGACGCTGAGATGCCTTTGCGCCCCTCTCCGGGCGTTTACCCCACAAGCCGGTTGCATCTTGTTTCCGAAAGTATTCCAGCAGACGGTCGGCGGTTTCGTCGGTGAGTGACGGTAGCTGGGACACTACGTGTGGGCCGTTGTTGAGTAGAGGATAAGGCGGTATTTCAGAGTGCGATTCACTGCTGCCGAGGCCAGAAGTCACCAAGAGAGGGGTCTCGTGGGTAATGAGCTCCAAAGGATAGATGTCCATGGTGTGCTTGGTTGGACGAGGAGGATGTGGATGAGCTGCCTAAGTGCCAAGGTGCGGTGCTCTATCTTATCGTCATTGGGCGTCACTCGGACAGGCGCGGTGAGAGGAGGGATTGAGTTTCAGCACCAGGACAGGACCGATGGAACAGAATGACTATAGCTCTTCTCTCCTTGGCGAGAAGCGCACTGCGATCGTGGTCGTGGTCGAGACGTCTCTACCGGCATCTCAAAAAAATAATATGAGTCTCCAGTTGGGCTGGTTGCCGTGACGCCTCTCGGTTGTTTGGCTGGGCACACTCAGCGGCTCTCCCCGTGAAGCTGCCCTCCCTCTCTGTTGCCCTCTTCAACCCTGCCTGCCTTTGCCGACACTGTTCGCCCATCGATTGTTTCGACACCTACAACTACAGAACCTCTTTAAACTGCCCGCCATCATGGCTGCTGAACGCCGCCTGGTAGAACAGACAATAGCGTATGTTTCTGCTTCTCCTACTGCTCGCCGCCGAATCTCCGCGACAGTTCCACTCTGACGCGCAGCGACTGACTGTCTACGCTGCTCCACAGAAGCATCAAACGAGCCATAGAAACACGCGATGATGGTTCTGTCATCCTGAATCCTACGCCTTACTGCTGGTGCAGCTCGCTAACCACCTCGCTGCAGCCTCCGAATCAGACGACACCATCGTCGGAACTTCTAACCGCGGCCGCAAGCTCAAACGGAAAGCCAGATTCGTCCACGAGGGTAAACTGGATGATGGCCGAGGAGTGAACGGCTACAAGGAGGTACACATAAGACTGTGCTTTGGTGGGTGGCCGGGAATTCTGATGTCGTTGCGCGAACTCCTAGGAAATCGAGTACTACGGAAAACGGAAAAAGATCATCTATCGCAAGCACAGTCGGCGCAAGAGAACAGCAATCGATTCGGACTCGGATGACTTTGACGATAGCGAGAATGGAGAGGGAAGTGGATCTGAATCGTCGGATCCGTACGAAGGCATTGACCTCATAAGTGCGCTATCCACTACTGCTGTTGCCTGTAATCCCTTGATAATAGGATTGGGGTGGCTGACTTGAATTGCATTTTGGAACAGAACTTTTGGCGCCACTAGAGTCTGCCGCAGATTTACCCTCGCACCCGTCGCTGGCCCACATCTACACTTCGCGCACTCTCAACGAATTGATTCAGCAATCGCTCCAGAAGGTCTGCGAAGAACAAGCACATACCATTAAACTCAAGAATCTTTTGACGAGGTTTCTGGGTGATGACCCATGGATCAACCTAGGAAAGATGCAATGGCCTAACGAGGATCACGAAGCAATCGCACGGGATCGAAGCGAAAATCTACTCCGGCAATTCACAGATCTACGAAATAGCAACGGAAACGGGCGGGTCATTGCCTCTACGGTAGCAGCCGACGCGGAAACGGATGGAAAGTTAGCTAATGGCACACTCAGAGTCGCCGAGAACGGCGTCGAGGATGCCGAAGATCTAGAGATGGCTGGCGTCAACGGTCATGCTGATCCTTCAGGGTCAGGGCAAGGAAATACTGCCTCTGGGGATGAGGAGCAGCCACCAACTACCCAGACCACCGTAATTGTGGATGAAGATGATCCTAAAGAACCGAAAGCCGAGGACCCAAACTCCTACGACGAAGGCTTACAGACCCGCGACGCTACGCCTCCACCAGGACCCCGCCGAATGACCACGCGCTCGGCTCATAATAATGCCGCTACCTCCCCACCACCACCGTCCGAAGCTCCCAGTGTCGAAGTTGACCCCTTCTTCTTCCCACCAAATTACATAGTCGACCGCGACTACGGCCTACCACCCGCCGAGGCCGAAGAAACCCGTCGCCTCGTATCAGCCGCTGTCCAGCGACAGGATGAATTCCTGCGTGGGTTGAAACGGGTACAAGATGGCCTACTGCGCGCAGAAAACCTGCGCAAGAAAGTTTGGGAATGGTGCAGAACCATGGAAGGAATGCGGGAATACCACCAACATCTTGCCGAAGTCTCTGGAAATCCTAATGCCGTCAATTTTGATATCGACCAGGGAGAAAATGTAGGCCTTAGTGATGGCGAGGATTGGTACGACATGGATGCGTGGAAGCTAGATGAGGCGTTGATTAAGGGCCACGAGGAAGAGGACGAAGGCGATGTCGTTCCACATGGAAAGAAGACGAGAAGAAGAGGTGACAGGTAGTCGGGATCGTGGTGTGCGCCAGTGTATTTTAGGTGCTTGTGGGGGTTTCTTTGCTTTTGGAAGGATTTTTCGTCTGACCGGTTCATGTCACCTTCTATTTTTTTCCTTTGCTTCTAGGTAGTTTGCCTTTGTTTTGGCGATGGAGTATGGAGTGTGTGGGAGGATATCTGTGCTTTATTCGTCGTTATTTATTTCTTCCTTCCTCAATGGTACTGTAGTTTAGAATCGATTTAGCGGATGTCATCATGAAGACTCAAGAGAGCTCCAGCTTGGAATTACCCGGCCCACTACCGCAAGCTCAGCACACCAACCCGAATTTCGCGTCTCCCTCACTTCAAGCTAAACACCAACCTACGCGCAACATGGCCACCTCTGCCTCTTCCCTGCCACTGGCCGAAGTACCTCTCTTCCATCCTCTCCCTCTTTCCTGCTAACAGACGCCTAGAATCTCGTCTTCGCTTCGACCAAGCGCACACGCACCCTCTTCGCCGCAGATTTCGGCTCCGTCTTCCTCCTCGACGACACAACCGCGCACAAATCCCTTGTCACCACCAAGCTGCGCAGCGAATATGAATCCGTGCGTACGCTGCCTCCCACTCTCGCAGCAAAACTCGATGGCGCCGCCTCATCTGCCCGAAAACGACGTGCGCTAGGGAAGAAAAAGGAGAAGGAAGCTACTCTCGGCCCAGAGGATGGCGTAGATGTGAAGACGCAGAAGATGATTGAAGGGATTCCGGCGCCTGATAGAGGGAGTTCTACTGCGCTGTCGCTACGGCCAAAGGATGGTGCGGGTGCTGGATTCCTCCCTGGGGCCTCAGGTCCCGGCACTGGCCTTGTGCGAAAGGAAGCGCCACAGCAGATTAAGCCGGTCTGGCACGCGCCCTGGAAGCTAATGCGCGTCATTTCTGGGCATTTGGGTTGGGTCCGCGCGCTGACCGTAGAACCGGGGAACCGATGGTTCGCAACCGGCGCCGGCGATCGCACAATCAAAATCTGGGACCTTGCCGCAGGAACTCTGCGGCTCACACTCACAGGACACATCTCGACGGTACGCGGGCTCGCAGTTAGTTCGCGGCATCCTTATATGTTTTCATGCGGTGAGGACAAGATGGTCAAGTGCTGGGACCTTGAAAGTAACCGCGTGATCCGCCACTACCACGGCCATCTCTCCGGCGTCTACGCCCTCGCCCTCCACCCGACTCTCGACGTCCTTGTTACCGCAGGTCGCGATGGTGTCGCCCGCGTCTGGGATATGCGCACACGGACCAATGTCATGGTGCTCGGCGGACACCAGGGGACCATCTCATCCCTGGTCACACAGGAGGCAGATCCACAGATCATCACAGGATCCATGGACAGCACAATTCGGCTGTGGGATCTCGCCGCGGGAAAATCCATGGCGGTTCTCACCCACCACAAAAAGAGCGTACGCGCGCTGTGCTCACATCCAAAAGAGTTCACATTCGCGTCGGGGAGCGCGGATAACATCAAGCAGTGGAAGTGTCCCGAGGGGGCATTTATGCAGAACTTTGAGGGTGCGGGAGGAATAATTAACACCCTGTCAGCAAATGAAGACGACATATTATTCTCGGGCGCAGATAACGGGGAGATGTGCTTTTTTGACTGGAAGAGCGGGTATCGCTTCCAACGCATGGATACTACCGCCCAACCCGGAAGTTTGGATGCGGAACAGGGAGTGTTTTGTTCTACATTCGATAAAACTGGTCTGAGATTGATTACAGGGGAGGCGGATAAGACTAGTAAGTTTATTTCTTTCCTGGGGAAGGCGCATATGAAAGCTAATTTATCGCGCGTGTAGTAAAAATATGGAAACAAGACGAGGAAGCGACAGAGGAGACGCATCCGATGGATTGGAAACCGAAGCTGCAGAGACAGCGGCAGTTTTAGGGCGTGCATGCAGTGGAAGGAATTGTATTTTTATATATATGCTTATGTTCATGATCAGCGATGCTTGCATGGATTGGAGTGGATGGGAAATAGATGTAATGAAATTGGTGATCTGTGTGGCATTCATAATGTCAGGATATGAAACGCTTCATCATCTCCATGCTGAAGATGAAATGGCCCTGCTGTAACCGTATGCAAGCGGGGGACTCGTGCCCCGGAAGGAGTTGCGTGTGCCGTTGGAAAAAGTGAGAATTACGTCCTCCATCTGCACCCGCAGCGCAGAGTGACATGTGCGCAACCTATCGCTGCCAAGGCATTGGAGATCGTAAGTATACCTCTTCTAGCCAAAGAAACCCTCCCGCAACGCCACGAATTCTACCTGAAACCATGCTATTCTTTGCATATAGTGCCTCCCAAACGTCAGAAGCTTATATTTGGCTAGAGATACGGTAGACGCGGCTGTGAATTGCTTTTCAAATTTAATCCACCTGTAGCATTTTAGTACGTACGTATAAAGTTCAATTAAACCAAAATAAAGGTTCACAGCAGATTGGAGGTTGTATAAAGAACTATAGAGAGCCCAGTACTGGGATTGCTCGGATCCTCCATACCGAGCCAACAAATAGTCCCATAACCGAACAGTTGAGGCAATCCAGAGCATGAAAGGCCAGAGCTGGGATTTGTTCGGGTTTATCCATTCATTATGCGAAGATGCACAGCCAACAGATAGCCCCATACCCTCCATTGAAATTGAGGCAGTCCAGAACCCAGAAGCCTGATCTGCAAGGTCAAGGGATAATCCCATTGCCCAACAGTTGAGAACTACGAAAGGCGTGAACTACCCCATAATTGCCCAGATCTATCCATTGTACGTATCTAGGGTATGTACAAAGATGCAAGGCCAACAGATGATACCCCATAGCCTGGAGTTGAAGCAAGCAATCCTGGGCCCTGAAACTGCACAACCAATAGATAAAATCCAAAACCCAACAATTGAGGCAATAAAGCCCTCCAACGATGAAAGCAGAGAAAGGAGGGGGGGAAATCCGGAACTGCAATGAGAAAACAAATCCACATCCTGCCGATATCAAGATGACACATCTACAGCTCACATCCCGTCGACTCAACTCTACGGTGGCGTATAAAACATGTATCACTCGGAAACGAGTGATCTCCCATGCCCCAGGCCAAGTCTCACCTCACCTCATCCTTCTCACCTACACGATGCTGTCATTGTCATCGGCTAGTATGATAGCGGCATTGTCATCGCTAGCTAGCTAGCAGCAATCAGCATTGACAACTCACATCAAGACCCACAGCAAGGTACAGTACTCTGCTCTAGTTGCAGCGCGTATGTACCTGGTAGTTTAATGATGAGTTTCGTTCGGATAATCGCACGAGATGAGCGATCATCTCCCTCCCCATGCTGAACCACCATCGATCGTGTGACAATTACACCTGCAGCAGGTTTGCATAGGGATGAAAAATATATATATATATCCAAATATACTTGCGAGTTTTCGCCTAAACGAGTTCGCACTTTTGGCGTTCCCGCGGTTGATGAAACCCCCCTCCAAAATGTTTTCTCCCTACGAAAAGAAACTCTTTTATTTGTTGCCCCATGAGGCTTTTTATTTAACTGGTATCAATAAATCAATCAATCGTGGTGAATTTTTGCTCGCATAAGACGCGGGCGCTCCCTTTTCTTAAGATCTAGGCATCCATCTTCGATAACTCTACCCTGGCTATGTAGAGTACATAAATGCCATCTAGAGGCTCTTTGGGTACTCGTCATGGCGTTTGCTCGCATGCTGACGGTAACGGACTGAGAATAGCGCTGAGCTCCGCCTGCATATTAATTGGGCCGTTCCGTACATAGAACAAAATTCCCTGCAAAGGAAAAGGGAAAAGGAAAAAGAAGAAAGAGGATTGGGGGGATTTAGTGTCATACATAATTATCCCCTTTTATGCGGTGCCACTTTGTCTCCATGTTTGATTAGAGGACGATGAAACAAAAGAAGCGGTGGGTGCGGTTGCTGCTGCTGGTGAGCTATCTATGGTGGTTGTGAGGGGTGGTTGTGAGGGGCAGGAAGCACTTGCCAGCACTCACTCACTCCCTCACCACTCCGCTTCCCCTCTCCGCTTTACTCACTGCCTCCCTTCGCGGCTGTGCTCTCTGTGACCTCCTAGTTGCCATACTACCTCCCTCATATGTCTATGCGCTGTACTACCAGCTTACACTTGCCCTCCACCAGGTTTTAAGACCCCGCTGCCCCGTCCCACCTTCACTCATTCTTTCCCCTCACCACTGATCGTCCCACAACCACACATACCATAAATTCCCATCCCGTCCAGCTGCTCCCATCCTGAGTTTTCGTGCGATCGCGTTCTTTATTTGAATATTTTCCCACGCCTTCTGGGCACATATCATCATGTCCTACTACCACGACGCACATCCAGACTATTTTGCAACTGCTCCGGCCCCTCCTCCCCCGCCAGAGCCACAATACATCCCACCCCCTCCCGCCTCCGCCTTCTCTCCAATCCACGATGGCGGCTTTTTCTCCCCGTCTTCGCCACTGGTCGTCGCTGCCTCCCCTGCTCCCTCAATCGGGGGGCCTTCCCGCTCGGCCTCGCGAGTACGAGGCATGAGCCACGGCGGGGGAGAATATGTCACTTCTGATAATCACCGCTACCTCGCGGTAGGTGGGTATGGCGGAAAGTCGCTTAGCCGCTCCAACAGCGAACGGGGACGGGATCGCGGGCATATTGTAGTCGAAGGGCGGCGGGGTGGACACAGCCGGTCCCGCAGCGAAAAGATATACTACGATGCGGAGCCGAGAAAGAAACAGTACTACATCGATGATGACGGCTACTCCATCGGCAGCGGTTCTTCGTACGGCGGTGACTCTAGGGACCGCTCGCGCCCAGCATCCAGACACCACCGTCACTCCCGCACACCGTCATGCGCTTCCGGAGACTCAGCGTACGACGATCGATACTCGGTCGGTGTATATAACGGTGGCGGCCGTCCGTCCCGACAGGAGGAGGAGCTGACAGAGAAGCTGAAGGAGGTGCAGAAGCAGCTGGAGCGCGTGCAGGTGGACGCAGAGAAGAAGCGGATGCAGGATGAACAGCAGCGACTCGAGAAACTGCGCAGCCAAGAGATCGAGCGGAAGGTGCAGGAGCAGCTCCTGATTCAGAAGAAGAGGGATGAGGAGAAGGCTAAGAAAGAGAAGGAACAGTTTGAAGCGGAGAAGAGGCGGATTGCAGAAGCTGCAAAGAAGTTACTGGATGAGCAGGCTGCAGCTGCAGCAAAGGCCAAGGAGGAAGATGAAAGGAAGAAGCGCGAGATTCAGGCTATCGTCGATGCCGAGAGGGCAAAGTATGCGGCTGCTTCGTCTGGGAAGAAAACATATACTCGGTTCTCAAAGACCCATCTCTGCAAAGAGGCGCTAGAGGAGAGAGGCATTCCGTTTACTGAGGAGGTGAGTTTTGTTGTGTGTTATGTGTTGTAACGAAGCGAGAAAACTAACCTCGAGTTCAAAGGTTGAATACTTCCTCGTCCACCGCTTTGTCGAGAAGTCTGAACAACAATATCTCTGGAACCGAACAAAGGAAATCCGGAGTAAGTTTTTATCATCGTCATTATCATAAAAATAGTTTCACTTACTAACGATGAAATAAAGACTATTACCGCCAGATCCAAGAAGCTGCCGACAAGGCCCCAACCGTCCGAGGACCTGATGGTGGCTACGTGAAGTACGTCCAGATCGCTGGTCAGCCTTATCCAATGGCCCTTCCCGTCACCATCACACACACTCCTGGTGGTGGACAGACCCAGCGCGTCGACCCCGTTAAGATTAAATGGAGTGACATCTTCAAGGGGAAATAAATAACGACGCTGAAAGAAGAAGTTCGGAGGCCTAGGAAGCTCGAACGGGATATCTATCATTTGCTTTTAGAGCTATTTCATGTCAATTATTGGTTTTTTGTCACGATATTATTGAAAAGACTATGTAGGTGGATGGGTGAAGTCTATTTCGTGTCTTATGTTTGATGATGATTTGGATGCGTGTTTTTTTTTTTTCATTGCGATGATGGGTGTTTTTGAGTTTTGGGGGCACGCGGGGGCCTGGACTTTTTTTTTTGGGATTTGACCTGATCCTATATTATATGATACTTTTTTATCTCATCATGATGATGGAATTGGGTGTGTTTGGGATAGCGGGTTTAAACTTTAGTTCCGATTCACATTCGATAGAGTTTCGCCTGTCCCCAGAGTAAAGGATTTGTTATCCCCCCGTGTACCTATGATGAACTACTCCCAGCCAAAGCCTTCCTCCTTAGCACCTCTTCGACGAGCCTAACATTCTGCCCTTTCTGCTGCACGGCCTTCTCGATCTCGGTCAGACTCTTTGTGAGCTGGTCTACCTTGGCATTGTAGAAGCTTATGGCGTCTTTCGTGGTCTTTTCAACGTAGTAGCCCGTACCCACATCCACTAACACATTTTCTGTCGAGGAGAGCGTACCGGGAACGAAGAGGGACGTTGTTAATGGGATCAGAAGGGTTTTTCCTATCCAACCGGAATTCAATACCTATGCCTACCGGTGGAATGGGAATGAGGAAGGGGGGATACCAGCATTCACATCGTTAACTCCACCCTTTACGGCCCCGATGCATTCGCGGAACCGAGTCTGTGCCTGCCGAAGCTTCTGGAATGATGCCGTCAGGTGCTCGAGTTCGTCATCGAGTTGCTTTTTGACTGCGGCGAGGTTGTCGACGGAGAGTGTTGATAGGTCGACTATTTTGTAGCACACCACACATCAGCAAAGGATGTGAGAGGGAAGGGGAGATGTATACTTTGCTGCTGCTGGGGCGCGGCCATTGTTGTGGTGGACGGTGAGGTGAGGTAATTAAAGGAGAGGGGAGAGGTGGGGTTAGTGCGGCTCTTGGTCATGGGATGTCACTCATAGCGAAATTTACGCAGCACAGAACTTGCGATGGCATGTTTTGTTTTTGGCACCGTGGGTAGATATAAGAGCTGGTGAAGGAGATTATAAGCAGGAGCGGCAGTTCAACTTGGAATATTAAGCTTACAACCTGTGCTTTGAAGATGGAAGTTAGTGTTTGAGATATGCGTCTAGTCCCTTACTCCGAAAGTTGGATATGGAATATAACCGTACATATTAAAGGCCATTTATTGTCTGGATTTGGTTCATTTTTCAGATCCATAATATCAACGACATCAAATACACATCGCAAAAGCTACCTCGCAGAACACTGGGTTGGGGGGCACTCTCAGATGTCTCCTTTCCTAGCCAGATGGTTCCAGCTTTGCAAGAAGCATCCCAGATTCCATTGCAACTAAATATTCGCTTCCATCCAACGCCATTTCCAAAACCCCACGCACTACCGCCCGCCCTTAAGAATAGCATTCAATCCGCCCTGTGCATTAAGATACGTCGTCTCGAGGTACGTATGTTTTTTCTCAAGGTCTTTGATGTCTCCCTTCAGCCCCGCCTCTTCCTTCGCCAACCGCCGCTGTATATTCGTGATATCTTCTTGCACAAACCTGTTCTCATTTGTCAGCCCTTTCAACCCCCCCCCCAAGTTGTGTTGCACGTACATTTTCCCGACGCTTTCATACGATCGTGTCCCCGGGGGTAGCTTCTCGAGCTCCTTCCCCGTCAGCTGTAGCAGTCGAACGTCGCGTTGTTTCGCCGCTATCTGCGCTTTGACGATTGTGAGCTGTTGCTGCGAGAATGCCGCTTTGGACTCGATGTCTTGCATCAACTGGGGTTTTGTTAGCTGGATATAGAAGGGGTAGAGAGGGGGAGGGACCTTTTGGAGAGCTTCATTGGGGATTGACATTGTGTTGTTTGTGGGTTGGATAATTGGCGAGGGGAGCTAAACTAGTGTGTGGTGGGGCAGTTGCGGCTCGTGGATCATGCAATGTCATTCGATCAAAAACAATGTAACGTCAGAAATTCAGTCGTGGTCTATTTTTTCTCGTTACAAGTACAATAGAATACAGGTATCGCAAGTCTATATAACAGAAAATTAAGCCCCTACCATAGCACCAACTTCTTTATCTCCTCTCAACGCCATTTTCACCTCCTCCTCACTGACCAAACACCTCACGCGACCACCCCTCTCGCCCCTTCTCCCCTCCACACCCACAACTCCAGCATCACATAGTGCTGCAACCGCCGCGCCTAGCCCGCTTCTTCTCGCCCCGCCGTCTACAACCACTCTTACCCCGTCATCTGCCAATGCAGCCATACGTTCAGCTTCCTCATACACATCAGAGAGCAGATTCTCCGCGACACCACTCCTTCTCACCCTTGCCAGGAGTGCCGCCAAAAACACCTTGGAGGCGCAAGGGAGGAGCTTTAGAAACGTCTGTATTGGCGAGGACGTCGACTCCTGGATTGCCTTCTTGATAATGGGGATAGTTACTCTTCCACCGGCTTTAAGCCCCCCTCCCACTGAATCCCCGTTGGTGAGTGCCTTTCGGGAGGGTGTTCCTGGCCCGTCAGTAATAGAGTACTCAACGATCTCGACTGCGCGGCGGCAAATATCCAGGGCTCTCCTTGCGTCACCAGAAACCGCGGCAACTTTGCGGGACGCAAATTGGATGGCGTCTGGGTCTACGATGTTCCCCGGGACGCCCTCCAAACGAGAGGCAATGATAGTTTGCAGCTGCGAGTGGGTATATCCAGGGAATGTGATTCGTGTCAGTCCCAACCGCGAAGAAATCTTGTTTGACAACGTGCGCTCAGGAAGATCCATGGTGTTTGCAACTGCCAGTACGATGAGTCTTGAGTAGCGCCCACCCGGCCAGTTGAAAAAATTGTACATGACGCCCTGGCCACGGGTGACAAGTTGGTCGAGTTCATCCATCAACACGACGCAGGGGACGCGACGCGGGCTAGGGGTCGAGAATTCGCTCTCTAGAAGGCCGAGGGCTTGGGACGGAGACACTCGCTCGCCTTTTATCGCCTCCCAGAGTAGTGAATACGATTGGTGGGGATCCGTCACTTTCATGCCGTTGATTTCGACAAACGTGAAGTCGTCGAGCTCCTCTGCGGATACTAGAGCCTGGAGTTGCGATACTACTTCGCGGACTGTGGCGGTTTTACCGGTGCCGGGTGTGCCTGAGATGTAGATGCAGGATCCTGTGCCTTCTGTGATGGCGGCAGAGAGATGCGTGTAGACCTCTGTAAACTCTTCTTCTCTGCATGGCAACGACGGAGGGAGTGTAGAGACATGGAGGCGGTGGCGGGCAAGGGCGTACGGTGTCGACAGATGTGTTGCTGGGGAAAGGGTACGAGTGGAAAGCGGGGTGAAAAGCAATGGCTTCTTGATAGTAATCCGTTTATGAGTTGGAGTTGTAAACTTTCTAGCGGATGTCGGGGTTCTTCTTGTTGGGGTGGCTGCCGCAGACTTTTGCCGCTTCCTCTTGCTGGGTGTTTGCGGCCCCTTGCGGCGATCCTCATCCAGTTCATCATCTAAAAGATCCTTATCCCACTCGGGGTCCACATCATCGTCGTCATCGTCACTTCCCTTTCGCTTCCGTTTCTTTTTACCATCGCCATTTGTAGCTAGTGCAGGGACTGCCTTCTTCCAAGCAATTTTGGTATTCTGCTTTATAAAGTCGCCAATCTTGAAGATATCTGTGTCGCGGCCCTGCCAGAGATCTTCCCAGACGAATTCGTCGGTGTATGTAGTTGTCCGTGGGTTACAGCCACGTTTGCATATAAAGACCTTTCCATACTCCTTCGATTTCTTCGAGACACCGTCTGGATACTTTTTGTTGTACTCCTTTTCCGAGAGCACAATAGCACGGCCATTGATCGACGGCAGCGGAACCCCATCGTACGCGGGGTTTAGGTACAATTCATTCTATAACATCATTACCATAGTCATTAGTGCCACCAAAAATTTCATCGCAGGTAGGGAAGACTCACCGGCAAAGAGTCAACTCTCTTCTTCGCACCAGAACGGATCTCACTCTCCGTTGAGAACCACATAACATTACAGAGCATTTCCTCATCCTCTCCTTCCTCAAATTCACACGCCATACCTACATACGCCTCCCCCTTTAATCCCTCCCCCTTAATCAGAACGCAATCGCCAATCTGTACATCAAAGGTTCCCATCCGCGCGCCGATAATTTGGGGGACGCCATCGTCATCGCGTTCTTTGGGATTCGTCGAGTGGATCCATTCCCAGGGGATATCTTCGTAACCAAGCTCGTCGTCGGAGTCCTCGCGAGTTACGCCACGGAGACGGTCACGTGCCTTTGAGAGTGCGGTGGATTGCTTCTTTTTTGTTTTCTGGACCGAGGAGGTGGTGGTGGAAGTGGTGGTTGTTGTTGCAGTCGGCATTGTTGATGGTGTTAATGGTGAGACGACGCGCTGGTCTCGCGTTGAGTTCAAGTGCACGCGCTTAGCTTCAATCATATGGGATCACTCTACAGTCATAAAGACCACACTTGCGATACCGCCGAAATTACTCGAGTATGTAAAAATCTGGGGAGCTATTCGTACATAGATCGCTAGTCTAACCACCACAAGCTCGTGGTTCCCAGGGGACTTGAGCCCATCCCCACTCACACATTATCACGCAACTACAGCCTACAGGAACAAAAGTCACGGAACTAAGAAGTGCTTAATTGGCACTGATACTCTATTCAGAGTTGACCACCCAATCTACCAAGCCCGAAACCAAAGGGTACTCACATGAACTGCCTATCCCAAATCGATGCTGAACCGTAGCCAACGAACAGATTAGCCCATCATGAACATACACAATTCCAATATAACACCTGCACCTGATATCCACTGAACAAGCAAAAGAGGTCCCAAGAAATATCTCCCCGAGCCTCGTTAAAAGAATGACCGGCAGATGTTGTTCGATCACTCTAATTATCGTTCTCCTCATCTCCAACCCACGAACCACCCATGGAAGCCAACGTAGGCCCTCCTTCTGTCTCCTTCTTCTTCTGAATAGCACTCTTTTGCGCTGTTTTAATGATCTCCAAACCCTCCTTAATCCTTCCCATGAGCTCCATAAAGCCATCTTCGTCTTCCCACCCTCCAAAACCACCATCCAGCCCCCCAATGCCGCTACTCTCGAAGAACTTCTCGATATCCGGCTCCCAGTTGCCACGGTATCCAATCTCTGCGACGGCCTGTTGGCTCAGTTTGTGGTCCCAATCTGTGTTCCAGAGAGTACAGCCCCAGCGGCTATTGTCTTTATCAACGAGGCCTCTCCAGGTAACTGGGATGCCAACGCGGGAACGAATAATAACCTCGTGTACGTTAAGTTCCTCGTAACGGGTGAGCTCGAAGATGTAGTTTGTGTTCGCCATCCAGTAACGCCACTTTGTCTTTTGTGTAATTTTTTCGACAGCCATACCAGGGAGGTTCATATAAGAAATG
Organism: Trichophaea hybrida; assembly: GCA_015178995.1. Taxonomy (NCBI): domain Eukaryota; kingdom Fungi; phylum Ascomycota; class Pezizomycetes; order Pezizales; family Pyronemataceae; genus Trichophaea; species Trichophaea hybrida. Next base: position 274,342 of record WHVE01000057.1, read on the forward strand.
CGCTGGATAGTGGGGCGCGTATCTGGCTGCCCAGGTTGTGGCGGTCCTGAGGGGTGTCTCTCATCCGGTATTTCTTCAACAGTTAGGCGGCGCACGAACTCTTGGAAGATTGGGTAGACGTCCCATTCTCGATCAAGCGACCAGGTGACTATCTCGAACTGATACGCCAGATCCGCTTCGAGGTCGATAACCTTGACATCCAGAGGTCCTTTTCGCCGCTGGTTTTGAGCCTCCATGGCCTTCTTGCCCTTTGCAGTTATATCTAACCACCTTTTGTGGACAGGTCGATATTCTCTCGTACCGGGAATTCGTTCAAAAACAACCTCAAGGCGGATACCCTTTGTGCGCCCCTTTTCTTCGTAGAGTCCAATATCAAAGGTAGCGCAAACCAATGGCTCCGAAATACCTGGACCTTGTGATACAGGCACATCGGGGTTCGCATCAACCGGGGGGAAGATATCGGGACGGTTATTACAGTTGTTGATTAGTTCGTCCGCGACTTCCTTGTCACTAACTTCGGATCTTAAGCCGATGGATCCTGAGTCGATGGATCCTGAAACGATGGATGCAGAGCCTATAGATCTGACGATTTCTCCAGTAGTACGATGGTCATGAACCGAATCGTTGAAGGTCTCGAAGTCGTATATGCCGTCCTTCACACGTTTGTAGCCGGAGAGTACCATCCTACCAATATACACCCTGAGTTTCGTGTGCCCACGATAGTAAGCTACATCCTGAAGCCCCTGTACAAGAGCCTTTTTTAAGTACTCGATGTTGGCTCTATCCACAGATGCTCTCTTAGTTTTCCAAGCCTCCATAAATTTGTGGTCTGGCTTTGAACCATATAAAAATACCTGAATTCCCTTATTCTCAGGTTCGTGTCTCGCTGTTACTTGGCTATTAATAAGGTCGTGAGTCTTAGTAGAATGTATTTCTGTTGCACGAAGGTGCATTGACGGGGGTTGAACGAGGATCATTTTGGTCGGCATGCGATTTTTAGCGGCAATCTCGCAATACGTGGCGTAGATTCTGCTGATGGCAATTTCAACACTCTTGGTATCGTCGCCGAGGACCCTCAGCATGTTCCGCTTTCTGACATATAATATGTAAACCTTCTGGTCGAAACGGATATTATCAAGTATGTGCAAAACTGTGCCGAGAGATTCCTGCACGGTATAGCCATCATTTGGCCACATGAAGACGCCAACAGCGGGGAATTGAAACCCCTCGGGCGGGTTTCGTTGGTATAGTTTTCTGATTTTGGCATCGAGAATCAATCTGTCAAGAATCTCCTGTCGGCGATCCGAGGGCATAGCCCTAGTTTTGACCCAACCGCCAACTCTGGTCTCCTTTAGGTCGAGATCCTGCTGGACCTGCTCGAGAAGCGCGTGCAGGTCGTGGCGAGCTTTTTGTAATTGTTCCGGTGTACCCCACAAATTTAGATCTGGTTGCGCCAAATCCATAGGCATAGAAATGTGAGTGCAAGTTTTTCTCGCAATGTGCAAGATATATTTGCCTTGATCACCTAAGAAGGCCCTGAGGAAATCCTTATGGCGGCGGGCGGGAAGTGTAAAGACACCTGATAAACGTTAGAGGATGATAAGCTGAAGAGAGAGCCGGCCGAAAGGGGATATAATATACCATCGGGAGGATTTCCGTCCCTCTCGGATAGGTCAGCTTCGTTGAGTCGAAAGAAGCCACTAGGGTGAGCATTATCGTTATCGTAGTCTTCATCCCCCTCTGGACCTGGTGTAGAAGTGTCTGTGCGTCCTGGCATGCTATCTCGTTGTCCAGCAGGGACGTCAGGAGCACCATGGTCAACCAACTGGGTGTTCTGGGCCTCAGAAGGTCCTGCGCCACCAATGGGAAGAACATCAGTGGTACGGTGATGACTATGCGATGGGGTGGCCCATGGGATATTGAGCTCATAGTCCGGATCATCGGCCATATTTGATATTGATACTTCCAGTACTGTTGCGTAGTGTTGTGATAATGGGGATGATGGTAAGAAATTGAGGGCGTAGATCCAAGACTGTGGGGAGTGGAACGCTAAGAGTATTGGTGATGGATGGATGGATGGATGGATGGATGGAGGGCTAGTAGGATAGAGAAGTTAAGTTAGCACAAAGGCGGGGTAGCTTGTTTGTTTGTAATCATATTGTATTCGACCGCGAATGATCATGACATAATCCCGTCTCCTTCCCCCCATTTCCGCCAGACGCACCAATCGCACCATTTCCCCCCCACCATACCGTCTATCCTTCCTCTACCCATACAGGATCTCATTGATGTTCTGCGCATTCGACGAACATGCTGGTCGATCTCAAAAACATCCTAGTAGTTGGGGGTAATGGATTCGGATTGGTCGGTTGGGGTATTCCACTGTGATAAGACATGTTGAGGAAGTCGTTTGTGGTGAGTAATACCCTGCCTTCTTCAGGAGCAATACCACTATTCCACACCACACCGAAGGTCCAGCACTGGGATTCAAACCTAGCTTGGCTTATACAATACTACTAAATAAGTAAAGTACTTAATTTCTCGGCTATGCACTTCTGACTCAACGGCAGCGGGAAGTACTTTAGAGGGTTCTAGAATGCACAGATATTAGGGTTTAGGGTTTGAAGACGACGGTTCAGATCCACGCCGGATAGAGAGGAGTTGACATTTCTGCGCATCAATGAGAGACCTCGAGGCTGTTGGACTTCAAACTTTGATTGATGTGCTCGCTTTCTTCCTTACCTTAGTCGCCCTCTTATTCGCGATAGGAAGGTCTTTGTACAAAAATGCACGCTATTAATATAGGTAAACAGCTGCCAGTTTGAGCGTGAACCAGAGCATTATTGTATCCCTTTGGAATCATTCTCTACGTAGATAGTGGATGCTTTACATAGGGTCCCTATACGGGAATTCCGCAGATAGGTGAGCACCACTCCTTACATAACTTGTACCATATATTTACAATAGTACTAGTTATAACGTGTACGTATGTATGAAGTAATCATGGTCAGACTATCTACACAGTGTGTTGGAGGGGGGGGCAGTAAATAGTCATAAGTGTAAGCGCACCTTTATATGCAACATCTATAGACGCCACCAGTATGCTATCATAGATCATACTTTCGTCAGCACATTTCTTCAGCTGCTGCCTGCACTCTCCTTACGCTCGGTTTGACTCTTACCTGAGCAGCGGGGGTAATGGACGAGCGAATATGGAGTACTGACTCCATCGGCGGAATTAGGATGTACCGTGCTCTATACATTGACTATACCAAGCAGAACCACATCTTCACATAGGAGGACTATACGTAAGGGATAGAACTACATATAAGTATGGTGGAAGGCTAATAAATTTCAATCATGGTATATCACCCACAGAGTGTTAATACACCATATTGAATTTTGTGTTGTAGGTAACGTCTAACTCGCTACCTATCTAGGAAAGTAACCGTAAAAACTCACTTAAGAAGTACACCTCCTAATATGTTTAGCGCATAATAATTACCATATATGGTATGTAGCATGCCCGAAATGGGGCTATTTTACACCTTGGCGTGGTCTGTGCACAAAATTTAATTTCCGGAAAATTACTATAAATGGTGATAATATAGGCGCTAACTGTATTGGGCGGTGTACCTCTGAAATGAGTTTTTACGGTATATTCATCACTTATGGTAACCGTGGTACTGACGAGATCTCGTACACATCTGAGTGAGAGCTAGTGAACCTATTACAAGCAATTACCCTAGGTATGATCATGCCCTGCAACAAGTGTGTTTCACCAGTTCTAAAATCACATCTTAGTACAAATTCAGGGGATTTAGGTTATATCCTCAGTTGAATGGTGAGAACTAAACCAGCGCCATTCTAGATGAACCAACATCAAATTCCATCGCTTTTCCTCACAGGGGCATTTCAGGTATTATTTAGTGCTGAGAACGGCTTGGCCGCAACTGAACTAGCTGCAGATAGGTATGAACACTCGATCAACCGCGCACCTTTGTCGATCCGCCAGTATTTATGGTCGTCATTCACCGGTGCCACGATGTGACACTACCAAGACATTCTCTATCTCGTTCTTTGTGAAAAAACCTTGTAACTGCAGTAGGATCTTTGATCCTCACGGCATTCAACACTTTCTAGCCAGCCAGATCCGACCACCAGACAGCACAATGACGTATTCTCGGCATTCTCAACATATTTAACATCCTTAGCTGCCAAAAAGAGGGGAACTGAAACGTGCCAAGAGGGTGAATGGACAGCAGATAGTCCCGGTCAACACGTCGAAAAGCACAGTCAGAAGAGGCATGAGGTTGACCAATTATTAGTACCCTAACCCTCTACTCGTCTAAAACTCTACAATGACAACCAGGAAGGTACACCTGGCACTCCATACCATCATCTATCTACTATCTTAGCTGGAGAGCATGCCATCGGGCTGCCCGTTAGAGTCTTTCGGTACCGCTTTATAAATTTGTCTTGGGGTGTGGTACGCCCGTGGGGTTTACCTACTTCGGAGTGGTTTTATTCGCACATTCATCCGTACATATGCATAGTATATGCAGTCAGCACATAATGATCTAGAACATTTCCAAGCGGCTCTAGGGGAATCGAATATGGAATGTGCTGTCGAACGAAGCTAATCAATGCATGGGTATGCGTACCTGGCGAGCCACTGGACCCGTGGCACAGTCACTTCGCCACATTATCTAACGCTATTCTCCTCATATGCGAGAGTTTGTGCCTTATAGAACTGTATAACCTGGAAGATTGGAAATACGGCGTCGGGATTAAAAGGATTTGAATGGTGGATGTTCAGCCCGTCGGTTTCACGCCGAGTATTCTCAACTGATCACTCGGTTTTGTTTGGCAGAACACTAAAAACTCGAGACCACGTTTTCTCTTCTTGAGGTTAAGGTGATAGAGTTCATGGAGCGTCTCGAATTAAGGCCTAGGAATTACAATCTGTGGACTTTCCTGCGTCGTCGGGTGATGGCGCAATCTTGTGAGTGATAGCATGATGCATCACTACATATTTATACTGGGGTACGTGTTGCAGTGGTAGGGGAGAACCGTGTGCATAGACTTAGATACAGAGAAAAGAGAAGGAGAAAGACTCGGAATAAATACAAGAGTCCTCAGGTACATCCTCGGGGGTGCTGGTATCACCATTACCATTCGCCACTCGCCACTCACCACCATGCAACAGTACGAACCAGAACTTGAAAACGTCCATTGTTTGTGTGAACAGAGCCCAAACCAAGGCTATATGGTGCAGGTGGTCCTAAGCCTGAGGTTTCTTCGCCTAACACAAAAACCTAGTAATACCCCCGCCGCAATTCAAAGTAAGAACGCAACTAGGATGATACTATTCCGCCCACTCTGTAACTCTGTAACTCTGTAACTCTGTAGTTCACTAATGTCTTTACAGTTATGTTGATGGCAGAATTTCTCTGTTTCTTGTGGTTTACGAATGGTTGGGGTCGCTTTGGCAAAGCTTGGGCTTGGATCGAACCTCTACAACTTGGAAGAATGTACGCAGCGCACAGTTCCTTACAAGGGTGTACCGTGCGGTTTTTTGAAGATCACTTTATTGCGCTCCACCTGGGATTTCGGCTGAAGTTCTGTATTCACTGCAACTTATGAAGTTTTCGAGTTATCAGGACATATCACCGCGTCAAGGCTGGATACCAACAACGTGCAAGATTTGACAAGCGGAGTCCTGTTAGATACCAGGGCTGAATGATATCTATTTGGATAAGGGATACGATAGACTGGAGGTCCGTAGATACACTGCAGCAGCTAGCAGTAAGGCTGTCGAATACTAGTCGGCGATCATTGGGGCTGAAAAGAACACAAATACTAACCAATGAGATACCTTTCGGAGCAGGGAAGTTCTATTCCGAAGACCTTCCATTGGGTCACTTAGTCGAGGTTGATGTTGAGATGGCTGCGTTTCCACAACGTATTCAATGACTATTTCATTGTGAACCAATGAGACATCTTCGGATGTAAAGAACATCCACTCCGTTAGCACAGCCTTGTACTCTACCCTAAACTTGGCTATCTGCTGACACCATAGGAAGCGAAAATGCCAACGAAGGTTTACGAGCGCATTGCTAATATTCAAATTCTCGAATTCTGGGTGGCCGGTAATTCCAATTTTAACTCATTATCTGATTATCAGCATAGTCTACCCGCGCCAGATCCCTTGCTCGGATCTTTCGCAAAGGATTTAGACTACCGCATACGTCAGGGTATATGAGGACCTTGGTTCTGTAGTGGGTAGTGATGATACCCCACGACACGTCAGGTATCACGCGGGGGTTTTATCTTACACAACATTTGTCAGTCGGAGCAATTGTCAATGACGGAGAGCATTTGTCACTGAGCGCGCGTTTCTAGTCCAACATGTGTTACCCATGAGGTGTATCTGTTACGAAGTTTGACAGCGGCTATGAGCTAGAAATTCACCACTATCTAAATCTTCCGAGCACTGCTCCCCTCGGGGTTCAATGAAGCGCTCCAGGAATACTATCTTCCATTTCCAGATTGATGTTTCCCACCGCCAGTGAATGATATACATGCAAGATCTGGTTTAGCCCATGTGCTTAGCTGTCAGTCAGGCTCGATCTATATCACCATTTCAATAGGTCATTCTCATCGGTGTCTCAAGGAGAAAAAAATGTGTCGACACGTCATTTGTACTGACAAGTTTCCGGTAAGATGCCGGTTGCCATACGCGTACAGTACGTGGGGTTTTTGGTTAATGCTGGCAAGGCGGACCTGTAGGCGTTTCAACAATGATATTAAAATACTTCCATCGGGGGAAGTTTTCTTGATTTGGTTTTGTGGGTTTTAATCCCTCGGCATGAAACAGCAATTGCGCAAAGCTTTGAAGCCAATGTTAAATACGCTGTACTCTTGGCTTGAGTACTCATAAGCCCGAGAGAAGAAACGCAGTGTCACCGGGCGCGCGCCGGATGAAGTATGGTGGCCGACGGGGATGTTTCAAACTCCTCGGTCCAGACCAACAACGTTAACAGAGAACCTCGACCTCACGATATTTCTTTCATAGTCATATAGAGCCTGATATCGTGATGTGCTATGGCAGCTAGGATGTTGGGTGTTGCTCACACAATGACCCGGGCACTCAATCAGCGCTTTTTGGACATCACCCACAAAACAGGGATTGTAGTTGTACTTTTCCTGGATTGGTTTAGGAAGCTTAAGGATGAGTGGAATTACTCAACAACATGGTAGGCCAGAAATTCAGAGAGGAGGAGTAAATCTAGAATTGATATAACGGGCTCGCACGAGGTTCCACCATAAGTAGGCACTCTATGGTAGTATAATTTCATAGGTATTGTGAATTTCACATGCAAAATCTGAATTCAAAGGCAATATTTTACCCGTGCGTTGTAGCCTTTGGATGTTCTGACATCGCGTAAACAAGGATTGCATGCGCAATGAGAAGAAACCACAAACTCGTCTATTAATGAAGAAAGAGTGAAGTAAAATAGGGAAAAATCTCGAGGTTGATTGGGATTGTTAGCACCAATCCCACACATTTACAGCGGTCAACTTAGTTCATTGGTTAGCGTCCAGCTTTTGGTGAATGGGGGGTTACTTTTAGAAAAATTGCAATATTTATTGACGGACGCGCGATGTAAGTTGATCATGGGATAAAGTAGTCAAACAATAGCCCTTTGTCCTTCCTCAAAAGCTATGATGACAGTGTTTATCTGAATGGACAAACTTGCGTCCGTCTGCAAAAAACAGGTGCAATTTTATTTTTACCGTAGTCTAGCCATATGCATCATATCTTTGGGGCTCCAAATCATTAGTGCAATCAAAAAAAGTCGTCCGCATTGAAAAACAAATAAAATTGGAACTAAGTTTGGAGGAATTAAGAATTGCTTGAGGTTTAGTTTTAGTTGGAGATTTTCAGGAAATAAGGTGGGATTTTTCTCGCTTAGCTTGTTAGGGTGATCCGTGTGCAAAGAACAAGCTAAGGGGGAGAAGCTGGGCACGAGAAAAGTGGAACTTGAATATTGGGTTTTGAATATGTTCTACCCCACCGGCCAAGTTGTCTTCTTGGCTAAGGGGACATATCCCACTCACCAAGTAAACACCACAACCACAAGTGAAATTTGGCCTGAGAATTACTGTTCACTGTCATTGACCATTGATGATGTGCCCCTAAAGTTTGCTTCAAAAGGTGTCAGATAGTGCCTGTCTACAGTCATTGTCATAGTTTCAGATGCAAGATTGACAGAAACAGTGACAGTTACAGCACCGAACCTTCTGTTCACTGCCCATATTTACAACTGTGCATTTTGATACCATCAGGAAGGTCTTCTGAAATTTTAGTTGATGAAGTTGCCAGGAATTCATCAAAAATATAGTAAATCACAATTTACTTGGTGGGTGGGAAACTTGGCTGGTGTGGTAGAGCAAATATATCCATTAAAAGGTGAACGTGCATACTAGTTGTGGTTGCTCATCCGCGAAAACATTCGGACGTTCAAAGAAATTTCTTTACATGTAACATCATATGGACCAAAACACCTAAAAATTGCCTGTGTTGGTTTAGAACCTTTGTTCTTGAGCCTTCAATTTATTTAGCTAATTATGGTCGTGGTACTGCCGGTTACGGGTTAAGCTTGACAGATGGAATCGATATCAAACATCGACGTCCGAAAGCTCCATATTTACACTCACTCATGCTTACCGCTTGTGACAGAGCGTAAATACAATATGCAATCCTTGTGCTGCTATAAAATCGGACGATTTCGTGATCATCAAAAACGCTCATTCTGCAGTAGCCAGTAGTGTTGGAATCAATTTCACCGAGCGATTGTCAAAACATTCGCTTGGTTTGCGTGGGGGTTATCTAGCTTGTCATTTTTGTGATGAAATCCATCTGAATAGGTTTGTATGTACTCTATACCGGTTATTTGAGTGAATTCCGGATGGTCCGTTGCAAGCCTGAGGTGATCGACTCAGGGAAGTATATTTACTGGCTGGCTAAATAGCGCCAGCCACGATTACTCCGTATTGTCTCGTACCCAGTCTTCGAAAATAAAATTTGCGGCCAACAGTGAGCCTGCGGGTGAGGCTAGAAATCTGGGCATGAGATAATCCTACGTATACCTACGTACCGTAGCTGCGTATACACTTGAGCAGGTTATGTTAAGTAAAAAAGCATTGTTTTACTATGATACAGAAGCGTGCATTTCTTACTGGTACAAACCTTGTCGATGGCTGCAGATATCGCTTGTGGATGGGACTAGATATGTCGTTCCGAAAATATTGGACCCTGGCGACATCCTCTTTCTGTGTTGAACGGCCGAGGTTGGTTATAGACAATATAAAGAGTAAAGACCTAAAGCACCAAGACCGTTGGTATTTAAAGAATCCTTGTGGTGAACGTATACAATATTAGACACGAAAAATTGTAACGCCGAAGTCTAGGTATTATGAAATGATGTCCACTCAAGTGCAGAGCCATCTTGGCGTACAACTGACACGTTTTCTAGGGATCGAACGAAGCCTTGTTAAAGGGTATCAAACAGTTCCGGAGGATTTTGGGTTCCGCTAGCAAGGAATATCGCGGGTGGGTTTCCGAGATATCGGAAAGATATATTCCGCCCCCGAGGATTGTGAAGTTACAAAAACCATACGTCAATGTAGCCTAGATCTCATTTGGCAAATGAAAATACTATTGAAGGGAGGTTTTCATAAGACGTCGATGCCATAATTGTGCTAATTTCAGAAAGCTAGCCACCTTCAGATATGTCTAACTAAGATGTAAGTGTACAGTATGATGCCTAATGTCAAGCTGGCTTTCTTTCTTCCAGAATGATCATTTTTTTAATTTTATTCATACTGTATTCACTCTAACTAGAGTATGACAGAGCCCATATCCACTGGGCGAGCCGGCTAGATGGCGGAGCTCCCCACCCGCTACCCTTTGTCCGCTCCAAAATGCAGGATATCAATAACTAATCTTTAGCAAGCAATGGCAGTAGAATAAATGGAAGTTCCGGGCCGGAATCGACGGAGCGCACAATCTCGTCCATGCAATCTTTCGATATCACAGTCGGGTTACAACTGAAACGAAGTTTCAGTGACAGGTGCTGAAAGGTGTTTTTAATGGACGAATATGACCTTCTGATGGATAATACGATATAGATATAAAATCCACACCCCTGCTGACGAGACATCTGTAATTATTGGCGGAGAGAAACAAGGACGAATAAACAATGGGATTTGGAGGCGCCAAGTTGACCTTTCAGTTGAGAAGACAACGTTTTAAAAACTCGTAGGAATTTCGAGTGTAACATAATTATTGCATTACATACGGGTAGGGGGATTGCGATGGTCAGTAGCGCCAGTGTCGCAGATCTCACACCCCAGACTTGCTCGGGAAGTCTTAGAACGTCCTGAAGCGTCATCAATTCTACTACATCATATATGTACCTACTTAGTAGGTGCGTCAAGCAAAAAACTCGACCCTGAAGGATATATCCATTGCAAACAACAAGGCTATAAAGGTCTTCGTACAAGGTACAGCACACATTTTTGACTTTCCGGATGCAACCAAATCGTGGGCCAATCGTTTGAAATGGTTTTGCGGTTTTGTCTCCGCCAATAGTCTGCAATTCCTGTTGTTGGGATCCTCGTGGCAGCAACCTAGCATCACGGAGCAACCTCCGTTGCTCTGCATATTGTGTGTGTGCCAAGTCCGATGTGGAGAATGAAAACAACTCTTGCTCAGCATGTTTCTTGGGATCAAGAGTTGTGTTGTCGTGTCATCATCGTGTCAGTTCATGAGGAGAACTTGAGAAGTTCATTATTTTGTTCTCTTAGTGTAGGTAAACTTGTGAATAAGACGTTGAGATGCAGGCCGATCATCGCGCTCGCGCTCGCGTTAGCCGAGAATTTCGTGACTGTTTTGACTGCATCGATTGTGGCTGAGCATTTTGGAGCTATGACGGCCTGGAAATGAACTCCCCCCCCTTTGCAAAAGTTCAGTGGCGAAAAACATGAAAGGAGTGAGAAAGAATTCCAAGCCCTTAAATGGAGGAGACAATTGATTGATGGAATGGAATGTATCGAAATTAGTGCAGAATGAGTGTACCTGGGCAGCTCCGAAGGTGCTAGGTCTACGGACCTTCTTCCATCTTCATGTACGAACAACACTGCCTCTGCTTACTGACAAGTCTCAGCTCCGAACAAACGGCTTCCCCTCCCGTCACATCGACATCATCAATCAACAACCCACTTATCACACTTCCTTACATACCAACCCACATCCTCAGCCTTGATTGTCGTCGCGAGATCCGACATCAGCGCCTATTTCACACACTTCACGGTGTCTGAATAGCCTTTGCTGACGCGCCACCGTCTTCGCATTGGAGAAATCAAGGCTTTTATTGAGGGTCTCGCTGCTTTGCCTACCTGTCCAAAGCGGTAACTTCTAAGCCCCATTCGATGGCAGGCGAACCTGATGCTGTGAGTATTTTAACCACTGAACGAAGTCTCTCAGGACACAGTTCCAAGGCGTTTCTATTGTCAATCGATTGCACTGCTAATCACAATTGGTTTTTTCAGGTCGGCGATGGGCCTCCGCCACCACCAAAACAAGCTGCGCCGCAGTTAGCGCCACCAGTCGAAACTATTCGTTCAACAAGTCCTGAAAAGTTTCTTGCTGTCCCCGGAGGCACGTCTTCTCGAAGCAACTCTCTTGACCAGTCACCGTCATCGAATGGTAGTGAAACGTTAGTCCCACCACCATCATCAGAGGGAAAACGTCATTCAGATAGAGAAGAAGAAGAGGATGAAGATCCATTACGGCCCGACCCAGGAAATTTGCACGAGTTTCAGGTGGAAGACAACAAATTTGCGTTTTCCCCAGGTCAGTTAGGGAAATTGATCAATCCGAAGAATCTACCAGCTCTGAAGGCACTGGGAGGAATAGAAGGATTGGAGAAGGGGTTAAGGACCGATCTGAAGGCGGGTTTGAGTTTGGATGAGACAATTCTTGATGGAGTGGTAACGTTTGAAGAGGCAACTGGTGGGGTTGATAAGAATGCGGCTTCCTTTGAGCCTGCACCCCCTGAGAGATCGGCAACTGCTGGAACGGGGCCTGTAACGGCGGCACAACATACTGACTCCTTCAAAGATCGGTTACGGGTTTTCAAGGACAATCGACTGCCGGAAAGGAAATCGAAGTCTCTGCTTGAGTTGATGTGGATTGCATTGATGGATAAAGTTCTACTACTTCTGTCGGCTGCGGCGATGATTTCGTTGGCATTAGGACTTTACCAAACACTTGGCGTAAAGCACGATCCTAATGAAGGTGCTTCGGTAGATTGGGTGGAAGGTGTCGCTATCATTGTAGCTATTGCCATAGTTGTTGTGGTTGGTGCTGGCAACGATTGGCAAAAGGAACGACAATTTGTTAAATTAAATAAGAAGGTATTGCCGTATAGTTTGAAGTTCTCGGTGATTGATGCTAATTGTATGCATAGAAAGAAGATCGTACACTCAAGGTTATCCGCTCAGGAAGGTCGCTGCAAATATCTGTTTATGACCTAATGGTTGGTGACATCTGTCACTTGGAGCCTGGAGACTTGATTCCCGCAGATGGGATCTTTATAGCTGGTCATAATGTCAAATGCGATGAAGCATCCGCAACTGGCGAATCTGACCAAATGAAGAAGATACCGGCGCATGATGCTTTGGCTCAGTGGGCAGATGGCACGGCAAGTGTTCAAAAGCTGGACCCATTCATTATCTCTGGCTCAAAGGTTCTGGAAGGCGTTGGTACCTACATGGTGACCAGTGTTGGTGTCCATAGCAGTTTTGGAAAGACGATGATGGCGCTTCGGGAGGATTCCACTGCTACACCATTACAGATGAAATTGAACGATTTGGCTGAGGCTATTGCGAAGCTTGGTGGAGCGTAAGTCATTTAATTCATATACACAGCGGTCCGTTATACTAACATACCTTTCAGTGCCGCCCTATTGCTATTCATCGTTTTGTTAATCCGGTTTTTGGTGAACCTCCGCGGAAATACACTACCAGCCAGTGATAAGGGCCAGAATTTTATGCGGATCCTGATTACAGCGATTACAGTTGTTGTTGTTGCTGTCCCTGAGGGCCTTCCACTGGCTGTGACACTTGCTCTTGCTTTTGCCACCACGCGTATGTTGAAAGATAATAATTTAGTTCGAGTCCTGCAGGCTTGTGAGACAATGGGAAATGCGACAACAGTATGCTCGGATAAAACTGGCACTCTTACTCAAAACAAAATGACGGTTGTTGCTGGCACACTAGGAACTTCGCAACATTTCGGCGGCAAACGCGCCCCCAAGCCTGAGGAACCGCAAACTGGAGACGCCGACAATGAGGAGCTGAACTCGCCAATGACGCAATTTGCCGAATCTCTTCCGAAAGAAATCAAAAATCTTTTGCTTCAATCTATCGTTCAAAATTCGACCGCTTTTGAAGGTGCGGAGGATGGGAGACCTTCCTTCATTGGATCCAAAACCGAGACTGCAATGTTGGCCTTTGCGCGTGATTATCTTGGCATGGCCACTCTAAGGGAAGAACGTGCCAATGCAAATGTCATACAGATGTTTCCTTTTGATTCTGGCAGGAAATGCATGGGTGTGGTTGTCAAGCTCGGCGATGAACAATACCGTTTAATGGTCAAGGGCGCTTCGGAAATTGTGCTTGCGCGGTGTACCCGGATTGTCACTATGGAGGGTCCGCAAGCCAAGCTAACACCAGAGATCAAGAGCACCATCGATGGCATTATCTCGACATACGCCAATCGATCACTTCGCACCATCGGACTTCTTTACCGCGATTTCTCATCTTGGCCTCCACAAAACGTTCGTTTGCTGGCGGACGATACCACTCAGGCCGAGTTTGACGATGTATTTGAGGATATGACATGGCTTGGTATTGTTGGTATTCAGGATCCTCTCCGCCCTGGTGTGCATGAAGCTGTGATGCAATGCCAAAAAGCCGGTGTCTTTGTTCGCATGGTTACTGGTGATAACGTTATGACGGCGAAGGCAATAGCCGAAGAATGTGGAATATACGTTTCCGGCGGTCTTGTCATGGAAGGTCCTAAATTTCGGCAACTTTCTCAGTCACAGATGGACGAAGTTATACCCAGATTGCAGGTTCTTGCACGCTCCAGTCCCGAGGACAAACGAATCTTGGTTAAACGGTTGAAGGAATTGGGGGAAACCGTTGCTGTAACTGGTGATGGAACGAACGATGGGCCGGCTTTGAAGATGGCAGATGTTGGTTTCTCGATGGGAATTGCAGGAACCGAAGTTGCGAAGGAGGCCTCAGCAATCATCCTTATGGATGACAACTTTGCCAGCATTGTCAAAGCGTTGATGTGGGGTCGTGCAGTCAATGATGCTGTCAAGAAGTTTCTCCAAGTATTTTCCATCTTTGTGATGTATTTAACTCTACTAATTTATATCTAGTTCCAACTCACGGTCAACATTACCGCTGTACTTCTTACCTTAGTCTCCGCAGTTGCTTCCTCCAACGAAACATCCGTTTTATCTGCTGTACAACTTCTTTGGGTTAATCTTATCATGGATACGTTCGCTGCACTTGCACTGGCCACAGATCCTCCTGCTCCATCGATCCTGGACAGAAAACCAGATCCAAAGTCGGCTCCTTTGATTACAATCAACATGTGGAAGATGATTATTGGTCAGGCAATTTTCCAACTTGTGGTAACATTTGTCCTTAACTTTGCGGGCCGCGGAATCTTGGGTTACCCCCATGACGATAATGGAGACCTCCAGCTTAAGTCGTTGGTTTTCAATACTTTTGTCTGGATGCAAATCTTCAATCAATATAAGTGAGTGATTGATACGTCTCTCTTAAGGCTCCGATCGCTAACCTAAACCCAGCAATCGCCGGTTGGATAACAAGTTCAATATCTTTGAAGGCATCTCACACAATTGGTTCTTCATCGGTATCAATTTTGTGATGGTCGGTGGTCAGATCATGATCATTTTTGTCGGCGGAAAAGCGTTCTCGGTCACGCCTCTAAATGGTATTCAGTGGGCAATTTCTATTGTTCTTGGGGCAATCTCGATACCGATCGCCGTCGTTATCCGCCTCATCCCGGATGAGTTTATTGCCAAGATTGCACCGAGTTTTATGACAAGAAAGAAAACCATCCCAGTCTATCGATCCGAAGAAGACCGCTTCGAGTGGAACCGCGGAATTGAGGAAATACGTCAGGAACTATCCTTCCTCAAGATGGTCCGCGGTGGTCGCCTTAACCAGCTCAAATTCCAGCGTCAGAACATCAGGGATACAATGAAGGAGAACTTTTCGCACATGTTTCGCGGTGGATCTAAGGCGGAGCTGGCAGATGGAGAAGGATTCCCGCCGTCGTCATCAGGCTCGCACAAGCGTAGGCGATCGCGATCAAATTCGGCATTTGCTGCGGCGGCGATGGTGCCCAGTATTGTCGCTGGAAGTATAGGTGGTTGGTCGCCTGTAGAGAGAGCAAAGGACGCGAAAGACGGAGAGCTCCTGCCCGGCAACAAGGCGGGACTTGAAGGACAGCACGTGGCCCCCGCTCAGCCGAGAACATCATCGGAACCAGTCATCCATGAGGTAGAGGAATCGGCACCCAGCAAGCCTCAAGCGTGAGCACTGTCGGATAAAGAGCCTGCCATTCATTAATTAACATTTACATTGTACTAGTAGTGCTTACTTTGCTCTTTTCATGGTGTGGGTAGACGGGGTCGAATTTGAATTTATGTGTATAAAAGTAGAGAGAGCGGCACGTGTGGCAACCGAAAGAAGTCTGTGCAAGGCACAAGGGTCCTCGGAGAGCAAACAGAATTCAACTACCCACAGCATAGCATATGGTAAAGCAGTTTGGCGATTGTTTTTACTCTTATTTTCCCATCTTTAACTCACTTTTGTCATGAAGCCGCGAATGCTTTTCATTTTTTCTTTTTGTTTTGTGTGCTTTGATACCGGTGTTGGTGAGAGAGCTCCGTCGATTTTATTGCTACTTCTTTTCAGCATTGATGGTGACCAATCTATTTGTTTTAATCCGGGGAGGGTATTTGTATATTTAGGTACCTACCTGTATATACTTAGAGGTGCGTACTATGAGAATTGCGATTCAATGCCATATACCTAGGTACATATAGATTACCATAGGCAAACAAATTTGAGTGTTTATTTGAGTGTTTATTTGGTATTAACTCGATGAGATGACGTTCATCGCGCTTAACTCGTTTGATGACGCGGATGTTCTAACTATCTTAGATAGGATGCGTACGTCTTTGAGGCAGTGATTAGTGATCTACTGGCCAGTCTAGGAGAGTGGTTTCTGTATCCTGTATACGCTAGGATTGGTTCTCACGAAAGTATACTCGAATACGTACCCCATTGTCTGGCTGAATCTGTGATGTTTGACGTCTGGCGTCACAAGATGCGTCTAAGCAAGCGTCTATTTATCCATTTGAATCTGTGGACAGAATAAGAAGTCGGGCACGCGAGCATAGATCCACCCCAGGCAATATGGGGAAATATTAGCGAGGGGACGCGCGGTCGGCCATGTGTCTGATGTGATCGTCGGGTGCAGAGGTTTCAATTGGGCCTACAGATAGGAGGGATCGATCGTAGGAACGGGTACTAGCGAGCGGGGAGGTATACGTAGGGCTGGGTGGGTGACGTATGTATTGTACGTGTGGATGTGGTGATGTCGAGATGTCTACTCTATATATCCAGGATTATTGATCACGACTTGGAATGTGGAGAAGGTTGGCGGCTCTAATTTGGATGTCTTGTCATGCCAATACGAAAATATTGAAGACCACGGTCGGGAAATTTTTTTTGACTCTTAAGATGAAACTGAGTTTTCGGTGCTCAATGGATGGATGGTGTAGACCCCTGCTGAAGTTTGCTCTCTGATAGCAATATCATTCTGCCAAAAACGAGCGTGTAGAAACTGGGGGATCCATTATCAGAATTCTCGGGCTCCAGCTCCACTGGAGATTTTTTGATTACAAGGCTTGAAATTTTGGTCTGTTATGGTGTGGGATTGAGAATTTACGCTAGCGGTTAGTTATTACTAGTTCTAGTTAGCGTGTAATCAAAACCGTCTGCGTTTGCGGATTGAAAATTTACGTTGATTTTATTTTTGCAAGCCAGACTCATTAGCTCCGAGTAATTGCTGGAATAAAGAAAAAAAAAAAGAAAAAGAAATGGATAGAGTGATATTAATGTAGATTTTGAGCCTGCGCATGTGGAAATTAATAATAAGTTAATAGGGAAATTCAGTGTGCCCAAAAAGTGGTAAAATTACGAAGAATGCCGTATCTCAATCCGAGTTTCAGGCGCGAATCTGCGTATTTGAGGACGGGAATTCCGCTATCCGTAGGAATTGGCTGTTTGCACCTCTTTCACCAACTTGATCATATGCATCAAATATGGACGAACGATAAACTGCCGTTATGCCACAACAAACCACTCATAGATTAATTTCCGTCCGTCGGCTGCATGCATAATACAAGCACCGTCCTAAAAAATTATGCGCTCAGTAAACTCTATTTGCTGTTGACCATCACAACTATCACTATGTCCGCTGTTGTGTACCTAGGTACTGGCCTACTACTGCACATCCGCTGCTATGTATCTGCCACCGCGTATCTGCTGCTGTATATCCGACACCATGTATCTGCCGGCTCGGGTGCATCAGCTACAGTGTATCCGGCGATGTATATCCTCAGCGTATATCTGTCATTGCATACTTAAGTATCTGCCACTGTGTATCCACCACAGTTTATCTGCCACTCCATACCTACCGCTGTATATCCACTACTGTATATCTACTACTGTGTATCTACCGCTGTAAATCAGAATCTACCGCTGTGTATCTGCTACTATATATTTGCCACCGTGTATCTGCCACTGTGTATCTGTCACTGTGTATCTGAATCTACTACTATGTATTCACCGCTGTGTCCAATGTGTATCAGCCGCTGTGTATCCGCTGCGATATATGTGGATCTGCCACTGTGAATTTGGCGTTAGCCACTGTATATCCACTGCTGTATATCTTGTAGGGCCGGAAGGTCATGGAAGTGTTTGCCCGTTAGTCTGTTTGTTTCGAGTATCTAGAAGGGCATGGAAGTGTTTGCCTGTTTGCCTGTTTGACCCTTTGTTTTTGGGTTTGTGGAGGAAGAGTCACCGCCTCAGGGCTTGTTTTCTTTATGGCGGCACCAGTATATATAGAGGGCTTGTCTGCTCTCTTGCTCCAGACTTTTACATGCAATAGACACAACAAGTTTATCCTCTCTAGATCGCTGTGCATGTCGCCACCTCACACAACGAAGGTTCGGCACAACATATCTAACACTATGTAACCGTCGCTCTGTATCTGGATCAGCTGTGTATCTGCCACTGAGTATCTGCCACTATATATACTATCCGTAGCTGTAGAGATTTAGGCGTGTATCCGCTATAAGGGTATCGATTGTATATCTAGTTTGTTGGAGGATTCTCATCCTTTTTTAAAGCCGCTCTTTCAATTTTGTAGATATCGTAAATTAAAGACCAAAAGGTGAAAATGAGACTACTTACGTATATTTCATGTATACACTGCTTTATGATCAGAAAGAAACTCAGAGACTTAATTGAGTTGGATTTTATGGGGGCTGGTACATGAGAAGGTACATACTATCAGTCAACCAATGAGAATGCTTCGTGTAGACATTGCATGCTCTTGCTTGATATCTTAATAGGTTCCTAGGTTCCAGCTCAATTTAATTTGCATAATTTCGGTTGTCCCATTCATGGAACCACCCTGTCCATGGATGGTACGGCCTATCCATGGATGGGCGGCTACCACGAATGGGTCACAACAACTTCCCCGTTAACTACCGCAATGAATGTCTTTACTTTGGGCCTAAAACTCCCCTCTAGTAATGCGAGCGTAAAAATTAAACAATAAAACAACAAACTAACTCATAAAAGCTCATACTAAACGCCACTGCAGCCCATTTCAAACGCTTGACAAGGTATACCACAACTTAGCTATATCAGCCCCTAGAACTAGAAGTTGTATCCTTGTCTCGCATGAGTTTGTCTGTTCATGAGATATTATTTCAAGACGTCATAGGGCGTTTATCGTTAATCGTACAACTGGCCCGTTCCGCCAGCTGCTGCGAGCTAACAAGTTGATGTGTACTAGTACATACTTATTACTGAGTGGTGTAAAGTCGCGAAATCCTGACTCAGAACGCTCACTCCCCAGCGAGCGAATACACAAACCAAACTCATGAAGCCAAAGTACATAGTAAGTACGGCCATAGATATCGATGTGATTGGTGCCACGTACGAAGTCTTGGCGGGGTGTCGTGTTTCTTTACCGCCCATCTCTCTCCATTCATTCATATTCACACCTTTGCCCTCACCTTCCTTTCACAGTGAACCCGTTTTGTAGCTAACTCAATTCAACCCTTTTGGATTTCCGGACTCTTAATCCCTACATACCTCCAAAGAAGTTTTCTGTAAAAAAACGCCCAAATTAGCCCAGGGAATGGATTCGCCAAGTCCCACACAGTCCAGAAAGAGGGCCGCTGATGGACCTGGGCGCGCTGGCGGGAAACGCCTCCGATCTGATACGTTGGGAGTAAGACTAGGAAATCTCTCTCGAAGTCCGACTGCGCATGACCATTCCGAAACACTGACAGCGGGTAATCGCGCCGACCCCAGGATACACGAAGATGGAAGTATCCGAGATGTTCAAGACTCACCTTCCGATATGAAGGACTATACAGTCAGCCGTCACAGCGGCGACACAGCACACAGGCCCAAACCGAGGTGTGTCCGGATATCAGGAATTCCAAAGCGCTGGAGTGATACCGACCTCATAGCCGCTCTCCAAACGTTCGATCCATCTTTGGAGGGCCGACAACACGATATATCAATGTATCCAGCATGCTGTGGGGACACACAGACAGCATTGCTCAACTCAAATACCTGCGCCGAAATCGTTGAGAGACGCCAATCAAAGCAAGCCACGCACATCTTCAACGAATCCAGTGGGTCAGAAATTTTTCTCGCAATTGACAGCCATTTTAATGATTTGACGCCATTGAATAGAGCTGAAAGTATAATACTTGCAGAGTTAGTTTGCCACCCCAACCTCACGAGTTAATCTGCGGAAGCTGACAACAGTTGCAGTGTAGTTGCAGTAACTGGCCTGGCAGGTCATGCCTTCGGATCATGGCGGAACCGGAACACCTACAAAATGTGGTTGAAGGACTTCTTACCAGAGGATGTCCTGGGCTTCAGAATTATGACCTACGGATACAATTCTAATCTTGTTAATGACACTGTGGATGATGAATTTCTGGATTACAGGAGAAGATTTATCCACACATTGCAAAACGCAAGAAGGGGTGCTGAGGTGAATACCTGGGTTGTCAGATAATTGGTAGATAATAGTGGTATACCGTCTTGCGCGGCATCCGCAATGCTATCTTCCAGACTTATCGACCGCAGTCTCTTATATGTTGCTAACTCAATCTTCAGAAGCGGCCGATTATATTCGTTGGACACAGTATGGGTGGCATCTTGATCCTTCAGGTAGGACTTCTCGCATTCTTAGTAGTCCGCAATAGATCTCCAATGTTATTCCCGAACTATAGGCTTTGCTTCAATGCAATAATGGACGCCAGTATAAGCATCTCTTTGCCGCCACACGAGCCATACTTTTTTTCGGGATGCCACACCAAGGGATGGAGGTGGAGGAACTTCGTGCTATGGTTAAAGACGTATCGCCACTAGCAGCCTCGAGATTGGAGATCATTCAGCAGTTAGAGGAAGGTTCGAATTTTCTTAACACTCAAAAAGACGATATTACGAATCTCTGGGATGCTGCATCTGAGATTGAAATCCTGAGCTTTTATGAAACCAAAAAGACAGTGACTGTTGGAAAGGTAGGATCTGAGAAGCCACTATAATGCGCATACCAGGTGTTAATGAGCTTGTAGTCGGCTACCGGGAGCTGGGGAAGAAGCGGCGAGAAAGTTAACATGGTTAAGAAGAATTCTGCCCAGTTATTCTGGCCATGGGAACACCGTATCCCAGTTTCAAGTGATCATACTGAAATAGTGAAATTCAGTCACCGCGAAGACACCACTTATCAAGATGTAGTTACGCACATGATTAAGTGGAAGGAGAGTATAGGTAGTTGGCCTTAAGATTCAATTTAAACGTAAAGAATTTGCATATTTATTAACCTATTGTATAGAAAAGGCAAAAAAAGCAGTAGAACATGCTCGTAAGCCATCTTCACTTGAATGCAACTTGGAATCATGACCGCGAATCCTCATCTCCAGTTTGTGGTCGCTGACAGTTAGTAGTTACGGAGGAGCATGCAAAAATTCTTGATTGGATCTACCCATATAATACTAACAGTAGACACAATGACATTGGGCGACAGAGGTTGGAAGAGACGGGAAAATGGTTTCTGCAAGAAGAAATGTTCAGCCAGTGGTTCCAAGGCTCACATAATCTTCTCTGGGCTCACGGCATTCGTACGTTTCTTACACAATCTTCTAAGTTTGCTTCTAACGACTATATCTACAACAGCTGGAGCAGGAAAAACTTTTATAAGGTTCGAAACGATTTCATTCACTAGTTGATGTCGCAGCTAAGTTAGCCGCTTCTACAGTTCTCTTGTGATCGATCACCTTCAGGAACATGCCAGTGCATCCGAAGCAAAATATGGAGTTATATACATTTATTTCAACTACAAGGAGCAACACCAACAAAGGCCTATCGACATACTCGCTAGCCTTGTCAGGCAGCTAGGTAGCCAGAATCCAGAAAAATTGGCAAAACTCAAGGATTTGCAAACAAACTCGCAGAAGGAGAAAAGAAAGCCTACCGAAGACGAACTATACATTTTACTAGTTGAACTTTCAAAGGCGTTTACTCGTGTATTTGTCGTATTTGATGCACTTGACGAGTGTGACCGTTGGGAGCAAAGGGAAAGGCTACTTCCTATATGTCACAGAATGGGAAAGGATGGCTTCCTGCTATTCGTCACTGGTCGACAATATGCGGACGATATACAAGAATCTTTTCGTGCGACTCCCACAATCGAAATTAAAGCACATCAAGACGATATTAGAAGCTATACCTATAGTCGGCTGGGTGTATACCCTTCTGCAAAACGCATGATTCAAAGCAGCAAACGGGAGGAGGAAATTATCACTAAGCTGGTGAAAATTTCCGCGGGAATGTAAGTAGCCAATCTTTGGGACATTTGGCATCGCTGATTTATCAGGTTTTTATTTGTTCGCTTGAATCTCGAGCATCTTTGTCGGCAGCCCAGTGTTGGACATATCATGAACGAACTTAAAAAGCTGGAAAATGCTAGCTCTAAAGACAAACCCTTGGATTCTACCTATGATCGGATCATGGAGTCTCTAAATGAACAACCCGAGAATTGTGCATCAATTGCGCTGAATGCCCTCTGCTGGTTAAGCACGGCTTGTCGAACACTTACCATCGATGAGCTCCGAATCGCAGTTTCTATTATGCCAGATACATCCCAACTGGACGAAGATTTTATCCCACATGAATCGGTAATAACCGATATCTGTGCTGGCCTCGTGGTTATGGATAAGGAGAGTGGTACAGTCCGGCTGGCGCATTTTACAGTTCAAGAGTATTTAATTCGAAAGAATATTGTTCCTCCGGAAGCCCACTCTACTCTCGCTATATCTTGCACAACGTACCTTGGATTTAATATATTTGGTCAAGGCGCATGCACATCAAAAGAAGCATTCGAAAGTCGATTAGCGTCACACCCATTTTTAAACTACGCGGCTCCCAACTTAGCGTTTCATCTACAGTCTGGTGATGAGAATCTGACAAAAGAGGCCTTCGCGAGATTCCTTGAAAACACCAGCAACATCTCCTCTTATCTTCAAGTCTTGGCCTCGGGTTTAAATACGTACAGGTATGGTTGGTATGTAAGGAGATCCCATGCCCTACATATAGCATCTCGAACTGGACACATCTTAGTGGTGCATCTGCTCATCGAAAATGGCGCCGACGTCTCGGCCGCAGATGATGATGGATGTACACCGCTATATTACTCTGTAATCAACGGGCATGAGGGGGTTTCCAGGCTGCTCATCGAAAAAGGCGCCGACGTCTCGGCCGTAGATAATGAAGGATCGAAACCGCTGCACCACTCCGCATACAACGGGCATGAGGGGGTTTCCAGGCTGCTCATCGAAAAAGGCGCCGACGTCTCGGCTGCAGATGATGGATGGACACCGTTGCACCACTCCGCATACAACGGGCATGAGGGGGTTTCTAGGCTGCTCATCGAAAAAGGCGCCGACGTCTCGGCCGCAGATGATGATGGATGGACACCGCTGCACCACACCGCAAGGTACGGGTACGAGGGGGTTTCCAGGCTGCTCATCGAAAAAGGCGCCGACGTCTCGGCCGCAGATGGTGATGGATGGACACCGCTGCACTACTCTGCAAACAACGGATATGAGGGGGTTTCCAGGCTGCTCATCGGAAATGGCGCCGACGTCTCGGCCGCAGATGATGATGGATGGACACCGCTGCACCACACCGCAAGGTACGGGCACGAGGGGGTTTCCAGGCTGCTCATCGAAAAAGGCGCCGACGTCTCGGCCGCAGATGATGAAGGATCGACACCGCTGCACTACTTCGCATACAACGAGCATGAGGAGGTTCCCAGGCTGCTCATCGAAAAAGGCGCCGACGTCTCGGCCGCAGATGATGAAGGATCGACACCGCTGCACCACTCCGCGTACAACGGGCATGAGGGGGTTTCTAGGCTGCTCATCGAAAAAGGCGCCGACGCCTCGGCCGCAGATAATAAAGGATCGAAACCACTGCACCACTCCGCAAGGTACGGGTATGAGGGGGTTTCTAGGCTGCTCATCGAAAAAGGCGCCGACGTCTCGGCCGCAGATGATGAAGGATGGACACCGCTGCACTACTCCGCAACCAACGGGCATGAGGGGGTTTCTAGGCTGCTCATCGACAATGGTGCCGACGTCTCGGTCACCAATAAGTGGGGGGCTACACCGCTACAACTCGCCGTGCAGAACAAACGCGAGGGGGTGGTCTGACTACTTATCGACGAGGGCGCCAAAGCCTCAGGTATCGACGTTTCGAAATATGGTTTTGACGGCGAGGACACCGATTAAATGAGTTGGACGACACCATTACACATCGCAGCGGGTACGAGGTGGTAGCCAAGCTGCTACAGTACCGCCACCCTCCTAACACCAGTACTTCACATACTAAGTACACAGAATCCCGGATCTAGGCTTCGTGATTGTCATCACCTACTTCCTAAGTAATTAATTATCAAGTTCGAAGGTTCTTGGAAAGTTCGGAATTTTTCTATTATCTCTTATATTATATTATTATACCTCAGACTTGTTTACATTTCAACTATTATCGGATAAACTTTGCTTGTACTATAGTACGGTGATTATTGATATTTTGCGGCTTGAGTTCTCTGCGCATTTCTCTGCATACTTAAGTATGTAGCAGTATCGTGGTCATGGGATATCATTCAATTCGTTGGTACGTTAGCCACGTTATTTAGCTACCATTGCCTAGCAACCATCCGTAATGAAATAACACAACGCTAGATTAATTCATATAATATCATTCATCATCGCTGAAGCTCGTGGAGAAGACGCTCCTTATAGCTAACAGACTCAAGTGGTGGAAGAGTCCTTCTACGGGTAGAGCGAGACTTGGTGGTTATCTTGGGTCCCGTCAAAGGAGGGTCCAAATGGACACAGAAATGCCTACTTACTTAAGTAAGTAAGGACAGGCCCCGTTTACCACGCCGAAAAAGATGCCGACAACGGTTGGATTTGTCATCTATTCTGAGAATGCACCCTCTTGTCCATATATCGTCCCGTGCATGATAGGTTAGTCTCTAGTGTTTATGCGTGAGGCCTTAAAAGCTTTAGAAGTTACTTTGCTTCTGCATCGAAAGCAGTGCATTTTGGGAGGTGGTGATATATACACGTAAGAGTCTTGGATTCTGGTGGGTAAAAGGGGAACAAACGCAGGACATGTACAGTGGTATAGGAAAATGATTACCACAGGTTTCGAGTCTGCAATATTCGGTGTTTACAGCACCATATTTTACTACAGAATGATTATAAGTCAAATTCTGGTTTTGAACCTACGCTGGTATATAGTGTTTGCAGCGCCGTATCATTCCGTAGGATGAATATTAGTGCAGGTTCGAACCTGTAGCTAGTGTTTACAGTATTATGCTCTACGGCCTCCTTTTATGTTCTGTGAATCGACAGATTCTTGAAAGAGAGCAGAGCCGTGACCATGATGTGCCATGGTTACGGGCCACTTGATGAGAATCAGAGCGTAGCAAAAAATTGGCTAAAGGTTTTGAGTTTGACATTCCTGGTGTTTATAGCACCATATTTACTACGAATCAAGATTAACGAGGGTTTCGAACCCCTTCTACTGTTTATAGCACCTGGCGTTTACAACACCATGTTCTACCACCGCCTTCTTATATATTCCACGATTTGACAGATTCTTGAAGGCGAGAGAGACTGGGATCAGTATCATGATTAATGGTGAGCTGGGCAAAGCAAAAGATTAGCAACATGTTTTGAGCCTGTGATTTCGGGCGGTTACATCACCGTACTTGCTGTGTATTATGATCAGAGCTGGTTTCGAACCCGCATCTGGTGTTTAGAGCACTTGATTGGCGTTTACAGCACCTGCTGGTATTTAAAGCACCAACCAAGCTAAAGTTCGGCTTCTTGTATTTTCAATAGCTTGACAGATCCATGATGGAAAAATCATGTTGCATATTCAGCAAGTGTAGAGTACTATGCAGTGGTAGCCTTTCTTGGCCGTGGAGATAATGATTGAGCTTTTCATTATCACACTGAATTCAGCTCTTGTATTTTCGAGTGTTTTATACATGGTTATCATAACCGTACTGGCTTTGCGGGAGACCTTTTTTCGCTCGCGGGGATACCATATCTCTCCCGCATCAATCCCGGTGGTAAACAGGGCATCTGACCTTCTATGTAGGGTAAAATCTGACCCGAGTCTCATACACATATTTTCCTTTCCAGACGGACAAAAGATAATAGTGATCAATGCAGGTTTCGAACCCGCTCTGGTGTTAACAGCACCACCCCTGGCGTTTTACAGCGCCTACCTGGCGTTTTATGCACCATGTTCTGCCAATTAAGTTAAACAATCAGCTCTTAGGTATTGCATGGTTGGAAGGTTATTGTTGGAAATAGTCCAGGCACAGGGTACTGGAAGTTAAACGTAATTGTTCCCTCGCTGTGAGGTGATGTGGGTTGCTGTATCGTTATATTAGTCCCAATCCTACTTCTTTTAAATTTACGAATTATGGAAACTCTAGCGGTGCTCTCTCTAGGATTTAGGTTTACGGCTATACACATGTGTGCCCGCGATATCGCTGCCTATCAGGCGGTACAATCACAACAGTTCTGAGAAAGCCAAATCGAGAGGTTTTAACACTCCGGAGAACATAGAGGGACAGATACTGTACCAAAAAGTAATTACCACCGGTTTTTACCCTGTGGCTTGGAGTGTTTATTGCACCAATTTATCGATCCCCAGAGTGGGTATCGAACCTGTATTGTATGCACCTGCCTGGCGTTTCAAGCGCCGACTAAGCTAGATGATCAGATCTTGTGTATTCCATGATTTCCCAGGCTCTGGAACGAGGTAGGAATGGAATGGGTGTGAAGAATTACCGGGACCGAGTATTCTAAAAAAGAAAACAGACGGGACAGAAGAGGGGAGATAGTGAAATGAATAGCAAAAGATGATTACCGTAGGTTTCGAGTCTGCGGCTTTGGGTGTTTCTTGCACCCCCTGGTGTTTTTAGCACCTGGCGTTTCATGCACCGACTGAGCTAGACGATCAGATCTTGTGTGTTCGGGTATTTGTCATGTTTTGAAGGTGGGAGGGAATGGAATGGGCGTGGATATATCGAGAGCTCGAAAATATCCAGGGATTTAGTAGGTTAAAGGAAATTGACAGATCTAGTGGAATATACGAAAGTCGATATAATCCAGAGCAAAAGTTGTGCTTCGATGATTCTCGCGGGTTTCGAGCCAGAGTCTTTCGGTGTTTCTTGCACCCTTGGTGTTTTTAACACCTAGCATTTCATGCGCCAATTGAGCTACGCTATTAGATATTGTACATTAGGGTCTCTTGCCGGTGTTTATTTGTCACGAGAATTTAAGGCTACAACCAAAGGAATTGCAATTTTACGGAACGGGAGAAAAAAAAACGCTGGGATAAAAGAAGAGGGAAGTGTAATACAAGAAATCGACTCGATTTAGAGTACAGGGACTTGCATAACGGATCGCGGGATCTACACAAGACCGGCTATGATCACATATCCCGTCATGCAAGTGTAGCTGAAGATACATGACAAGAAAAATTGAAAAGGTCTTCAAGAACATGTGGAAAAAGTGACCCACAGGTTTCGAGCCTGTGACTTGGGTGTTTCTTGCACCCCCTGTCTTAGCACCAACAGAGCTATGTTACTAGAGCTTGTTGTTCCCATGGTCATGATCAATTAGATCCTTGACAAAGAGGGGATTCGTAATGAGAAGTGAATAGAACCGAGCCCGTCGGACAGCAAAATTGCAGCTGTACTCCGAGAAGGCTACACACAATGTCTTCTACGGGCGTGCATAAAGAAATAGCAGGTAAAGCAGGGATTCCGCGACCAACATAGTGTGAGCAAAAGAAGTAATCACCATCAGTTTCGACCTTGTGGACAGGGTACTTACAACACCCGCCTGGCGGTTAAAGCACCAACTAAGCTAAGCTTTTAGTTCTTGTATATCAGCGTGCTTGGTCCATCAAATCCATGTTGACAAAGCAGCGGGACTGAGCAAATTCATATTTTTGTTTGTAGACGCTGAAACAAGTGGTGAGACGGAGCGGCAGGTTAATACAATAAATCTAGGGTATACATAAAAGCGTAGCAAAAGAGCGATCACCGCAAGTTTCGAGCCTGCGACTTTAGGTGGTTATAGCACCAGAATGGTATTTGAAGTACCATACTCTTGCCAACCGGGCTAAGCGTCTAGATGGTTGTTTTATAGACCGTGGGATCGTAAGCGTACTTACTGAGAAGGCTGTAACACTGTGGGAACATAGCCGTCGCGTGCATGCGTTCTCTGGGGGAAATTCCGGGTCAGAGGAGGATCGTTAATCAGTATATCCCAGCTGAGAGCAAAAGAAATGGTTACCACAGGTTTCGAGCCTGCGACCTGGGCATTTATACCGCTATGTTCTCTGCCAACTCAGCTAGTTGTGTCTTTGTTCTACATAACGACCATATGGCTACTTTTCAAGTGCCCAGACTTGGCAGTTTTAAATCCTCCCTCCGCTTGCGAGGGAGAGCTCGAGAGGCTAGGCACGAGAAAATATGGCCACACGAGTAACAACAGGCCCAAAGACCACCAAAAGAATGGTAAATATAACCAATCTGGGTTTCGAACCCACACGTTGCCGCGTATGTTTGTAGCACACCACTACTGGCTTGGTGGTTAAAGCACCATGCTGTCTGCCAGCTAAGTTAGCATCATCTCTTGTACGGGGGCGGATTTGGGAGACTCTGAACATGTATGAAGTAATATTAAATACTCTTCACCATGGTGTCTGGATACTACATCTTCTTGTTCCTAAAGATCCCCATACCAGAGTGGTGTGGATGATGGTGAATTCGGAGATAGCCTTAACCCACGGCATTCCTGGCATAGCTGCTGGATAGACAACCGAGTATGTAGTTTCTGCAAGCCGGATGGTCACGGGAGGAATGGCGGGGGTGTTTATAGTACAAACTCAGTTGTGTCTTTGAATTCTTTGCAGGACTGATTTCGATACCTCCCGCAAAATCATAACTACAATGAGCAAGTCAAACTATAGGAACTAGACTGGTGGGGAAAAATTTTATTACAAGTTTTGAGCCTGCGACTTTGGTGTTTATACCACCGATCATGACAAATGTATATACCTAACTGGGTTTCGAACCTTTGTAGGATGTTTACAGCACCCGCAGCACCATGTTCTGCTAGCCGCGCTAGGCCGTCAGAGATTGGATTTACCATGCTTAAAATAGGTTCTAGATCTTGGAAGAGTGATCGAGTAGAACCTCGCCTGTAGGACTGTGGTATAAAACATACATACGGCGCAATGGCAAGATAGAGGAGAACTAACATAGTGTGAGTAAAAGAAGCGGTTACCGCAAGTTTCAAGCTTGCGACTTTGGATGTTTAAAGCACGGATCCTGATCGATGTAGGTTTCGAACCAATGTATGGTGTTTGCAGCACCTGTCGGCATTTGATGCGCCAGCCGGGCTAGGGCGGCTGTTTTTATATCTATTCCTTGATTTGACAGACCCTTGAGCACAGCGGAATCGTGACAGCAATTTGAGGTTGCTTGTTTACCAAGTTTTCTATACCCCCACTCCCGTACCTGCGTCGTGATTGAGTGACCCCACCAATACAGTAAACCCCTAACCCACGGCATTCCTCCCACTTCACTGCGTTCCACATCGCCGATATCTTCATTGCAGGGCCTTGCTACTTCCTGTCCTATCGGAACTATGTTTGAGGAAAACCACTCAGTCGGAATGTTCGCGTCGACACAACTTTAGAGGAAGTCGTCTCGAATTGCATGCTTCGCGTTGACACAACTTTAGAGGTAAGGGCTGCACTCCTGGCGTTTTATATATCGGAAGTTTCGCGTCGACACAACTTTAGAGGCGAGGCTTTTATAATAGCGGGGGGGCCGGAGTTGACAAAAACCGGCGCACTCCGATGTCCGCCGCTGGGTGTTGATCTCTCGCCTAATTATGGTTTCGCCCATGTTTCCTTGTTTGTGTGTGTATCACGAGCTGCATGATCGGCCCGCCGATAACCGCACGACTCAAATGCAACTGCACCCCACCCCACCACGCAAACACCCCGCCTTCGCAGATACGTAAATCAAATTGTTTCATAAATACCCCGCCGCCGCCGCCACCACCATGTCTGCAACTCGCTACCGCCGAATAGTTTCCTCCACAATCCTCCTCCGCTCACGATCACCGCGAATAGCTACAATGGCAACCATGGCTTCATTCAAGGTTCCAAAAGTCGACAATGAATCTAACGTTAGCCACACCCAAGCACCCAGATACGTGTTGGGTATGGGTTAACATCGCAATAGAAACACTACGCCAAAGGCTCCCCCGAACGCGCCGCCCTCGACTCCGCAATCAAATCCCTCCGCTCCAAAGCGCCCCTCCAAATCCCCCTCCACATCTCCGGTGAAACAATATCAACAACCTCAACCCAATCGCAACACATCCCCTCCTCGCACACCACTCTCCTCGCCACCTCCGCCTCCGCCTCAAAAGAGCAAATAAACACCGCCATCACCTCGGCCCTATCCGCAAAACAATCCTGGGAGCGTCTCCCCTTCCCCGACCGTGCCGCCGTGTTCCTAAAAGCTGCCGACCTTGTATCAGGGAAGTACCGCTATGACCTAATGGCCGCTACAATCCTTGGACAAGGCAAGAACGCATGGCAGGCGGAAATCGACGCCGCGGCGGAGTTGGCGGATTTTTTGAGGTTTAATGTTACCTACGCGGAGGAGTTGTATGCTCAGCAGCCTATCAGGAATTCTCCAGGTGTTTGGAATAGGGTTGAGTACAGACCCCTAGAAGGTTTCGTCTATGCTGTCTCCCCGTTTAATTTCACTGCAATTGGAGGAAACCTTCCCGCCGCGCCCGCGTTGATGGGGAATGTCGTTGTCTGGAAACCGAGTCCCGGCGCGTTGGCGAGTAATTACCTCATATACCAGATTCTGCTCGAGGCTGGGTTACCGGAGAATGTTATCCAATGGACACCTGGAGATGCCATCACCGTCACCGAAGCAGTACTGGCACATAAAGACTTTGCCGCACTACATTACACAGGGTCTACACAAGTTTTCCGGGAGCTATACGGGAAGATCGCAGCCGGTGTGGTGGAAGGACGATACAAATCCTACCCCCGGATCGTGGGAGAAACAGGAGGGAAAAACTTCCACCTCATCCACAAATCTGCGGATATCAGAAACGCGGTGGTACAAACCGTCCGCGGCGCGTTCGAATACCAGGGCCAGAAATGTTCCGCCTGCTCCCGCGTCTACGTTCCCGCCAGTGTTTCTGCGGAATTCCTGAAAGACCTAAAGTCTGAAGTCGAGAAATTGAAAGTTGGTGCACCAGACGAAGGATTCGATCACTTCATTGGCCCTGTTATCCACCGCGCTTCGTTTGATAAACTCTCTTCCGTCATTTCTGAAGCTAAAAACGATCCTGACCTCCAACTCCTCGTCGGCGGAAAAGTTGATGGTACAAATGGATTCTATATCCACCCAACTGTTTACATCGCAAAATCTCCAGACCACAAGTTATTCTCCACAGAACTGTTTGGTCCCCTGTTGGTGGTGTATGTATATCCAGACGCGGAATGGGATGGTGTTTTGAAGACGGTGGATGAGAGTGGAGGCGGGTATGCACTTACTGGAAGCGTTTTTGCGAAGGATCGAGCGGTGATTAGACATGCGGAGGAGGAACTGAGGAATGCGGCGGGGAATTTTTATATTAGTAAGTCTCTATGAGGATATGGTGATTGGAATTGTGGACTAACGGAAAATACTTAGACTGTAAATCTACCGGCGCAGTGGTAGGACAGCAACCGTTCGGGGGTGCGAGAGCGAGTGGGACAAATGATAAGGCTGGGAGTATGAGTCTACTTACTAGGTTTGTGAGTATGAGAACGGTTAAGGAGGAGTTTGTGGCGACTACCCAGGTGGGATATCCTAGTAATGAGGTGTAGGCGGGAATTTGGAACCAGATGGGGGGGGGGGGAAAGGGGTGTTTAAGATGATGCAGTGTATAATTTATAGCCGATTGATCATGTATCTATGATAGCTACGTGTAAATGATGTGATTCTTTTGCTACACTCTTGTGATACTAACCCGCCGCTTCGTCCCATTACTTTTCCTGAGATTAGTCCAGCCTTTCGTAGTGGATAAAGCATGCTGATATACATGAACCAAACGCTTGGCAGGCTCGAAACTTGTGATAATTTTTTTCTTCTCTATGCAGACTACTTATATGAATGATGACAACTGTCCCGATGAATAGATATTTTCTGTATTATCTGTTTGCGAGCGACAGACTCGAGATGGTCTATCCGCGGGTTTCAAACCTGCAGCGTTGGCTGGTAAAGTTCGTAATATAAAAAGTGCTGTAAAAACCCTAAGTTAAGGCGCTTTAAACCCCACGGGTTCGAAATTTCATAACGCTCTAACCTGCCAGACTGCGGGCTCAAGCCCTTTTTTGCCTTACGAGATCAGGTGGGGTTTTGTACAAGATGATAGGTTATTAGAGGGTGTTACTTGATCAAGAATTGATAGCTTAGCTTAGCCGTCATGGTGTAATAAACACCAGCTGCAGGTGTAGTAAACACTAGGGTTCGAAACTCATGACGTTATAAACGACCCAGGCTTAAAACCTCATGCATATGGCGCTACAAACGTCTCGGCTAGACCACAGGTTGCAAACCTCTAGTGTTTCACTTTTTTGTCTTAGTTTTCTCCGAAATCTAGCTCGGCTTTGTATAAGATGATGGAGATTATTGCATGTGTTCCGTACGACTGACGAACCACGCTGGTTTGTAAACTTAGGCCCATTCGCGAACTTGTGGAAAGTTCGCAAACCGGATGGCCAATAGATGAACTCATTAAGGTATAAGGCGAACTGAATCGGAGTTAATCCACACTCATACCATCAGAGGTGCCAGCGAACACAAGTTCTGCTGCACTCAGACTTTTGTCTTCCCTAGTTAAAAGTGAACTTGCTGTTGGAAATCTGCTCATCTGCCCCCAGTATCGCCGGTGAATTGGAGGTGATCAATTTAGTCTTATGTAGAGAGACCAATAGACAAAGGAAACGGTATCACTTTTAAACTTTCTCACAGTGCTTACTATCATTTTCAATACTTATGAGTAACAAGATCTGGGAATGGGAGCACATTTAGAGAAGAATTTGCCAAAAACATGTGTTAGGTTCGCTAAAAATGGCCAGTTCGTGAACTTTTCTGTGGTTCGCAAACTGGACAAGAGGTTTGTGAACAGGGCAAAATTTACGCAAACCGGCCTTTATCAGTTCGCGAACTGGCAGGTTCATCAATCGTACAGAACACATGTTCAAGAATTTCTTAGCCGGTATGGTGCAATAAACACCAGGGTTCGAAACCTCATGACGTTATAAACGCCAGATTGTGAATCAAGCACTATAAACACTGGGGTTCGAAACCTCCCAAGTAAAAGGCGCTCTAAACGCTAGGACACAGGCTCAAAACCCAATTTTGACCTGTTTTACTCTTTGACATCAGCTGAGACTTTGTAAAAGATGGTGGAAACCACCGCGTATACAAGAGCTTAGCATAGCTTAACTGGTGCAAGAAATGCCAGTGCTAAAAACACTAGGGAAGGTGCTGTAAACACCGAATGACATAGGCTCGAAACTTGTGGTAACCACTTCTTTTACTCGCACTATATTAATCCTATAATTTCTCTTTTCTATCTGCGGGAGACGCCATATGTACCCTTTCTAGAGTAGAGTACGACTACAATTCCGTAGTCTGACGGGCTCACTGCTCATTTTGAAAGTCCTCTCTTTCCAGGATCTATTTAAATACAAGCTCAGACAGCCTAGTCTGATTGGCAGAACATGATGCATATAACGCCAGGCACTATATAAATTTAAAGGTTCGAAACCTACATTCATCGGTGGTAAGTATAAACACCGTAGGTAATCACAGGCTCAAATTTGTAGTATGTATGGTGCTCGTCACTTAAACGGGTCGGCTTGGCACAAAGTTACTCCCGATTTTGAGCCGCATTATTACCCAATTAGGCAGTAATATGCTGGTTTTTATTTTATTTTAGCTCTATTTTTAGTGTTTTATTACTAAATGAGGCAATATGAGAGTGAGCTTGGACCAAAATTTTGTAACTTCGCCAAAACTGATTAATTTTAACTTCTAAAACCTAGGTATTGTGCTCTAGTTAGTTTTGAGCATTTCCCACCACTTTCAAGCAACTCTTTACGTTGTGGTTGGGTTGTGATAGATTTCGCGCGGACGGGTTTTTTGTCGACCCCGTTTGAGTGACGTGCACCATAGCCTTTTTATACCATACCTCGGTATCGGTTCCGCCGTTCTGTAGTTTTATATCAGCACTACCTTATATTTTCATTGTGCCGAGACTACAAGTCACTGCGCATGCTTGCGTCCTACAAGATCAAGCTAGGCTCTATACAAAATAGTGGAGGTTGTTACATGTTCAAGAGCTAAAATATTAGCTTAACTGGTGCAATAAACACTAGGTGCTCTAAACATTGGGGTTCGAAACCTCCGAGTCACAGCGCTCGAAACATCAGTATACGGGCTCAAAACGTCATGTCTCAAGACCTCATAGCTTAAAACTGTGTGGCTCAAAACCGCATGGCTTAAAATCTCATGACCATGGGTTTCAAACCTGTTACTGGACGCCTATCTAAGTTGGTGCTTTAAACACCCATTATGATCACAGGCTCGAAATTTGCGATGATCACTCTTTTGCTACTCTCGCCTATAGCTACAGTAGGTATGTGTAAATATTGTGATGGTGACAACCCGTTGTATGGGAATGATATATATTGCATCCATAGAGAGGTAGGTATAATGTTGACATTGTAAGGGAGTTGCAATTATTCCGTCGCCATCACCACCGCCAGGGCCAGTACTCAATCCCACCAATATCAACTAATATTAACACTCGATTACTATATCGCATAAACTTCTTTTTTACCGGTTTTATGTATATAAGAGGATCAAAATTATAATACTTTTGGTAGCTGGACGGAGAGGGCGGTGAGATAGGTTAACTACTTAGGGTTAGGGTTAAGGGCACCAGCTATTGTAAGAATGAACTGACGAAGCAAATCGGTCTATCGAAGCGTCCTCATCACTGGCGAATCTACTCGCCTTAAATAACATTAGGGATCTGATTCTAATAAAGAAAAGGCTGAGCCAATCTGTATTTGTGGTGCTGGATGAACAGTGGCCGACAACCTTCCTACCACAAATGCGATCGTGGCTTAAGGATGGTTGTCTCATATATGAGGGTGATATGGGAATAATCTTCGGCTGTGATCTGAAGGGATGGGACGTACTCAATGGTCTCAAGGACATATCCTATGAAAAGATATGGTAATGAAGGTGCTACGGAGACCAACAATGCCAATCAAAGATAATGCGTGTAAAGCCAAGATGAATGTGTGGGGTTTGTTAACAAGGTAAAAAAATATATTCCTTTTATACGTCTTTGAACTGACTCGGATATCCGTCAGTTGGCTCACCTGGACTTGCGATGAAAGGCTCAACGTAAAGAATTACTCACGAGTTTTTTTAAACTGTACTGTGGACAGTGTTCAAAACGGGCCGGGCCGGGCCGGGCCTGACATCTTGAAGCCCGGCCCGAAGGCTTTATATAAAGCCCGGCCGGCCGCCCTTAGCGCGGGCTTTTCGGGCTTAAGCCTGGCCGGCCTGTAGGCCTAACGGGCCGAGTGCTCATTTGTGATTCACGTCCACGGGTGGCATCTACAGATTGAAAAAGTCATAGAGCCATGATATCATTACTGGCTATGCTGTAAATTGGAGGGACCAAATACACACTAAAGAAGAATACTTTGACCTGATGGATTGTCCGGTAAAGCTCTGGTTCTTAAGAAATAAGCTGTGGGGTAGTGGGGTCCATAAAATGCCCAGAAGAAAACAAAGCAAGTACACCTCTCGGTCCTGACCTCCTAGCCTTATGTCAAACCACATTAGGCTGTTGTTTCAATGCCCAAACCGTCTCCTCCAACTTCCTGACCTCACTTGACTCCATAATGCCCGCTTTCTCCCAAGATTTCATACATTCAACGCACATATTATGTCATCTCCCAAGCGATTACAAAGCCCATACGGCCCGCGGGCTTTTAATTTAAAAGCCCGG
The DNA here is from genome assembly GCA_015178995.1 of Trichophaea hybrida. Taxonomy (NCBI): domain Eukaryota; kingdom Fungi; phylum Ascomycota; class Pezizomycetes; order Pezizales; family Pyronemataceae; genus Trichophaea; species Trichophaea hybrida. The sequence goes on from WHVE01000057.1 coordinate 310,569, forward strand.
CCTTCGTGGGCTTTGAGATTACCGGCCCGGCCCGGCCGCCCCAAAGCCCGCCTGAAAGCCCGAGGGCCGGCCCGGCCCGTTTAGAACACTGACTGTGGACTCAAGGGGAAATCAAATTTATGTTGCATTCACCAATTCAAACGCACTGCTTCAGCAATGGGGCGTTCAAACGATGGGTGCGCTCGGAGCCACTGTCCAAGGCGGTCTTGGAGATTGCACCATGGGTCCGGAAGCGCATACAGGGTCATCTCCTACAGGCTACAGATGAATTGTACTTTTGAGCTGATAAACGACCTACCTGCGAGAGGAAATGTTGCCAAGCAAGTCTGTTGTGTTTCTGACAACTTCACCCACGCCACCGCCGCCGTATTTGATGCGAGTTTCTTGGTTGACTTACGTTGGCTAGAAGGGAAGAGATTTGTTTGTGTCCCTCGATATATCGATCGATGGATTGGCCGGTCGGTGTTATTCTGGGGTTACGAGCCGTGCGTTCAGACTACTCGGGTATAGTAGACGAAATCGGGAATGTTTGAGCCTCGATCCATAAAAATTTCTATGGGAGCAGGGATTAAACATTCCCGATTTCGTCTTCCATATCCGAGGACAGGCTTGCCAGGCCGGGGTGTCCGAGAAGTGCAAAATTAAAACTAGGGCAAGGGGCGAGGCAGAATCTTCAGACAAGCAAGCAACGCAATGCGGAACGGGAAGGAACCCTTTCGATCTCCGCACTTAGGCCCGTATTCCTTTCATTAACTAGTTTCCAAAGGTTTCTAGAAGAGGAAACTAGAGCAAGATCAGGAGCAAGAACAAGCGGTGAGAATGTGCAAGCCAACAAGCCTCAAAAGCCACACACGGTAGATACAGGTATACTGGTTAGTCTATTATAAACCGGATGTATCATGGGTGTTTGATTTCATTGGACTCCTTGCAAGATAACAAATGTCAATTCCTTCCTTCCCGCTTTCGGTTTGCGACTGAGTCTGTGTGAATCATATTGCAGGTCTTGTGAGTTACCATCTCCATCAACTGTATGTATTTAACGTACTGTACATGCAAAGCAGAGAGCTCTGAATCCAGCCTGTAGCCAATCTAAACTCCATGGCTTATCTAGTCATACTAGCGACGGCTACAAAGTCTTGCTCTCAAAAACCCTCAATCTTTAGATCCAAGATGGTTTGGAATCTTCCACCCAGAAGTAAACAAACACAAGCGGGTGACCTGGACTCCGGGGTAGCAAAACACGGGACGAAAGGGCACGAGACTTTCTAGCGCATTATAAAGCAACACGGAATGCCACACAACGTCAAATCTGGTGGAACTTTTGCTATCACAATTAATCTGATATCAAACTGGGGATTTTTACACAGCAGAAAAGTAACTTCAACCAAACTAGAAAGCCCCAAAAGCCATATACGGGAATTTGCACATCGACGCGTCTAGGCTACGCGGACCACAGTTGCTAGATGAGAAAGCCAACTCCTCCTTGCCTCCATACCTCCCGTTTAAAGGAAGCTAGGGGTTGGGGACGCAGTTGTTTCTTTTGCTGCCAGATCACTGGCACTTGGTTTGGTTTGAACAACGAGGGAGGGGCATGGATACTGATGGAAGGTATTCCGGAAGGAATCCGAAGGATACTAGCTGATACGAATTCGAGGGTCCAGTCCTCCATGTTTGGTTTGCTTTCTTGTTGCAGATTCTGCCTTGCCGTCTGTTCCTTCCTAATTGCGTGGCTGCGGATGACGGTAGAATAGTAGACTCAGTCATGTTGGCCTGCTCCGGCTTCCATTTCCTTAGAAGATACTCCTCTATCTCGGAGCTGGGATTGTCGCTGACCACCCCCAACTACCCCATTCTTTTCCTTTCGAGATCCCACGATTCTGGGTTTAATCAATAGCCAGCGAGTTTGTGCCCTACATCCCCTTTGTGACTGCCAGCTGGCCTTCTCGTTCCTACACTGGCCCCTGAGGGTATATATCCCCCTCCTTCTCCCTATCACTTTCTCACTTCTCTTCCTTCATTCACTTCCATACAGACCACCAGGCCCTCCTCGCCATCTTCCCGCTTCCCCCCTATAGACCACCAGGTCCATTCTTCCCCACCTCTTCCCCCCCACCCTTTCTCTATACACTTCTCGGGAATCAATCTTCTCTATACTTGTACCAACTGGGAATCAGACACGCTCTGTGGAACTCGTAGAGGTGGGGCCGGACGGTGTAGGTTTGTTTCATGGTCTTCTTAACTATTGCTGTTGACATAGATACTAATACTAATACTGATACGATGAAGACCACCAGGTCGCCCTGCCCTGCCCCACTGCAGATACAAACCCGGAATCGGACTTTCACGGAGCCCACTCAGGAGGGCGGGGGATAGGTTTGTTGCTCCTTCGCTATTGGTGTTGATATGTAGTTTCGGATACTGTACTGAAATTATGAAGACTACCAGATCGCTACGTCCCGCCCTGCCACTACTTGTCCCACCAGTTTCCGCTCGGGCTGCCTCTACCTCGGCTCCGACTCCGGCCTCTGCTGATCTGCAACCCCCTCCGACTCCGGCTCCCGAATTCTCTCCGATTACTCCGACTCCTACTCGGCCCCCTCCTCAGACAGACCCCGAGGAACCCCGAAACCCACCAGAGGGTGTGGATGAGGATCTGGGACCCTTTATTCCATCCTAGAGGAAATCTTCCCTCGTCCCTCTCCCCGGCGATCACCTTTTGCCCAGACTATTCCCAAGGACCGAAGCGCTAATGTTCGACGGAATGAATCCGGCAACTTTTCGTTAGACCGTGACCTTATTGTCATCGACCTAACTATCGACGACCGGATTATGATCTATCTGCCTGGGGGATGCACCTGGATGGACTGTGCCCCATCAGAAAAGTTCATTAGCTGCACGCAGAATCATTGGATTTTGTCGAACGCTTTCTTCGTCGACGATAAACCTATTCGTTCGATCTATGGCGAACTATTTCATGGCAATATGCGGCGCTACACTTAGAGAAAATTAAATGACGGGCAGCTCATGCCTCGAGAATATTATGAGGACCCTGGATGACATTCTGGCTATGTGCACTATCTTTCATATGTTTCGTCAGATTATGAATCTGATGGAGAGAGTATTGAGGGAGAAGGTGTCTTCTGAAGGAGAGGGTCTCAATCTGCATTACAATTGCCGCAACTCCATGCTCGATCAGGGGGTTCACTACGCGATGGAACATCAAGCATAGTCACGTATGCTCTTTTTACCCCCCACGTCTGTTCGTTGTTTACCCATCAAGGTTTTAATAACATTCTATCATCATGACTGCCCATGGTGTCGGATGCTCTTTGTGTGATACGCCTGGCATAGGCAACATCAAAGTTCACCGTCGACAATACCATCAGAATTCAACGATGAATTGGCCAGAAAAACATCCAATACACATCGCGTGGTAAACATGGCAACCATTGACCGCTTGATTGAACAACCAGTGCTCTATACATTCGGGCTCGCAAAAAGCTTAAGGAGATAAAGAAGCGAAAGAAGCGGTCAAGATGGAATCAAGTATCGATTCGCTCTTTCCATTGATAGGACTCTTCAACCAAAGTAGAATTTTGTCAAACCGGTCTCACAACAATGTCGTTTTCAAAAGCCAGAATCCAGCACTCCAGGGTTTCAGGAAGACTACGCAAGAAAAACGGCGGAAAGGTTGATCTCCGAAACTAAACAGCCTTACGAGAAATTCTTCCAATGTTTTGCACAACAATCTTAGAAACCAGATTCTTTGATCATTGTGGCTATTCTGCAAGGGCTAAATACGTTGTTTCGGCAATTTGGAGAATGAGTGCGGCACAGACTGGCTTCGGTGGTCCGGCCGGTAGTAAAACCATTCTGCTTTGGTCGAGTTTGCCGAATGGGCGGTTCGTCTGTTGAAGCCGTACAGTCAGGTTGAGGAGAAAACTCGTATCTATTAGAAGATATCCTTTTTTTGGACCCAGTCACTACAAGGCACTTTGCACAGTTTCAGGGGACTTGGAAGCAATGGGCATCGACCCAACCACAACACATGGAATGGTAGAGTGGGTTCTGGGTGTTTCTTCGTGACTGTTTTAATAAAACTCAGGTTCAGATGAACCGATATTACAAAGAAAACCCACCTTTACCTAGCGACACTAATACCGACTCAGACTGCAACTCCAATAACTGCAACTGCAATGATTCCAAACATGACAAAGGCCATGCCAAGAAAGACATCTGGTATCCCGGGACACCGAAGCTACAGCCTCCCTCCCACAAATGTGCAATGCCGCCGACCATCATTGCCTCTGCCCTATAGAGGAAACCAAAACTTGACATCTCCACAGATGCTATCCCTACCAGCCCAACACTTATATACACCTTCAGGGTCGCATTGTTGACCCTGAAAGCTATGGCCCAGAAAGCTATGACCTTTGGGACAGCCTCTTCGTTCACCACAGCTCGAATAGATGGTATTTCTCACAAGTCAAGAAGCTCACCACAAAGGCCGTACACTGTGCTGTGAGTTGCCTATGTCCCGCCAGAGATGTCAGTTATATTCTCTAGAGAGAAAAGGAGAGAACAGGAGAGAACAGGAGAGAAACACTACTCCCAATACCGGTCATCACCGTCCAGTGCAGTCCTCGGCTACCATCAAGCAAAAACTCCGCGCTTGTTAGGTCCAGTTCCTCGACGAGCGATTGGCCAACCTCGCATCACCACTTCCGCCGTTATTATAGTGAGGTTTTTCACAATCCGCCGAACACCTCCGCCCCTGTTACTTGTCCCAAGCCCACCTCAGCACAATCCCCAACGAGGAGGAGGGCAATTCAGCGTTGTAGGGCCGGAAGGCCACGGAAGTGTTTGCCCGTTTGTTTGTTTCGAGTATCTAGAAGGCTATGGAAGTGTTTGTCTGTTTGACCCTTTGTTTTTGGGTTTGAGTCACCGCCTCAGGGCTTGTTTTCTTTATGGCAGCACTAGTATATATAGAGAGGTTGTCTGCTCTTTTGCTCCATACTTTTACACAATAGACGCAACAAATTTATCCTCTCTAGATCGCTGTGCATGTCGCCACCTCACACAACGAAGGTTCGGCACAACAAGCATGTCTTACGGAGGAGATGGATGCTCAGGAGGATGAGAGGAGGACCAGGACGACGGCGAATGGGGCTTTCGATGTATAGGTCCCAGAAATGATCCGGCGCCTCCTGGGGAGGAGGCGAGACCTATCAGAGCACGATAAAGGCCCACGGTGAACAATTTCAAACCTTAACAAAGTGTACGAGAGACATTCGACAAGTTACAGGAATCCCACAAACGCGTCACCGTTCTGCTTAAGCAGTCGCTGGGGGCAGAGAGAGAGTCGTCGCTACTGCTAGCGCGTGCCATCCGTTCCCAGAAGACCTTCAGAGATGGCACTTTTCATCCACGCAACGAAACCCCAGGGAAGGGTGCCGACGTGAGCTACAACCCCCGACACAGGATGGCCAACCTAGAGCGTCGCCGCCCGAACGCCATAACAATTGTATTGTGCCGATCCTTCGGGGTGAAGGTGGCAAGATGCACAGCGATGTAGAGAGGATGAAAACTTGTTGAGTCTATTGCGTAAAAGATCTAAAGCAAGAGAGCAGACAAGCCCTCTATATATACTGTTGCTATCACAAAGGAAACAAGCCGTGAGGCGGTGGCTTTTCCTCCACAAACCCAAAACAAAGGTCAAACAGGCAAACAAACAGTTCCACAACCTTCCAAATACCCGAAACAAACACTTCCGGCCCTTCCGGCCCTACAAATTGGCTCGACGAGGCACACGAAAACTGAAGGAAGTCTACAATGAATTGGAACGTTCCTGCTCCGCACTTAATGAAATGTATGGAGCCAGCTTCCGGAGATTACCCTCGATAACCCGGGATACGGTTGGACAATTGAAGAGGGTTGTTGGGGTTGAATTCCCAGCAGTCATCCCACGGGTGAGAGCGACAAAACCGAACGGCTATCAACATTAGCAACATACAACAATATGCCAGCTTGGCCTATCTAGGCCATCTAACAATAGCTTTTGCACTCATTCACTGAGTATTCCGTGGCCCATGATACATCCTTTGATGGCTCCCTAAGGCATAACGACAGCAACTGGGTCCCAAGTCATTTTTAACATTTGGCATTCTTCAAACAACATTTATACGACCCCCATCTACAACCTCCGTACCATCGATTATTTCTGCAGCCCCCAAAATAAGTAACTCTGCAGGAACCGACCAATCCTCCCCCGCCCGTGGATCGCCAGTGTCCTACAGGCACGCCTCCATTCCATCAATGACCGGCGGGATCGACAAGTCTATAATTACCGCCCGTCTTTGGCACCATTTACACCCTGCGGCCATGCGGTCTTTGATTGACGGCTTTGAAGAATTAGACCTCGGCTCTGCAATGTGTGATATCTGCCTACAGGCCAAACACAAACAAAAGTTCATATGAACCAAGGTTCGACATGCCACTAGGTCGTTTGAACTTGTACACTCTGAGCCTTATTGTACCACCAACCTTCGGAGTCGTCACAGCAATACCTCCCAAGCAGAAGACCGCCGCATACCAGAGTGCCCTCAACCTCACTAACATTCCCACCCGCCTCCTCTTCTCGATTCACCGTCGCATCCAGTTTCTGATTTGTCACTACAATACTTATGGCTCCTTTGACACCAACAAAAGCCAGTCATCTGCACTACATACTATTTATCGACGACTATACGCGTTGGACGGCCATTTACATACTGCTAGATAAGAAACAAGAGACCTGTATCTGTATCTGTATGTATGTCTGTGTGAGTCTGCTAGCTTGCTAGGGATGAAGGCTAGGATTCGACTTGGGAGGATGAGAGGATTCTTTCTGTCTGGAAGTATCGGGGAGAGTAGAGATGTATGTAGCAAGCGACCGAATAATAACAATCATGACCTACTCTGTGTGATTATGACCAGATGATCATAGTTAGGTATATCGTCACCGTCCGGGCCGGTTGATGGTTTTACCACCCGCGTGTGCCAATCGACGCCGCTGACTTGATGCTTGAACGGAAATTGATAATGACAATCGCCGGATGAAATATACATACTATTTGATTAAGAATCATGATGCGGGTTGATGATTAATCGTCAAGCGGAAGCGTAGAGAGTGTCGACCAAGTACTGTAGTCCGGTGGAGACGACTCATTCGGTTGAGAGGCCTAGGCTTAAGTATCTTCTCTGGAATATTGGTCGTTAGACAGAACACCTTTCCTCTCTTCGAAGGGAAAAACAGATCGATTGAATGCCACTGATTGCGGGGAATATATGTATCGCCGTGAAAGGAGTTTTTACTGATGCTGAGATGCAAGTCGATGAGCATTTCGAGGTGACTTGATTCGTGTTTTCAAACGGAATTAGAGAGAAGACTGGTGCTGTGGTCCGAAGATGTTGGACATTCGTTATTTGGGCTTAAAGATGGCGGCTGGGTTGGCGTGCTGTAGATCAGGGAATATGATTGGATTCGTTGTGAGATACTGTAGAGTACACCGCCAGACTTTCGCAAGTGCTGTAGGTCACTGCTCAGACTTTAGCTTCTCTGTCGTACCATATCCGAGTCCGGGACGTCTTCGCCGGCGGTTCATGTAGCTGTGTGTGTGGCCATATTAACAGTGAAGCCAACTTCACTCGATTCAGCAGTCCTTCTTGGTGATTCGAAGGGAGACCCGATCGACCAAATGCATTGACGTTGACGTTGAAAACAAGCATTTCCGTGGTTACGCGATTACACATACGGGCGACGGGAAGACTACCGTGCCGAGCCGCCGCACTTTAATTCAACCTCTAACCTCCAACTTCCAATGTTCACTAGCCACTTGCAACTTCCAACAACCTCCCTTAGTGATCCTAAATCTCAAGGCCACCCTTCATCAGCCAGTACTGAGAGGGAACAGTTTAGGTGGAGTTAGCAGTCGTGGAATCCGGATTGGATAAAATATTAGCTTTAACGTTCACGTTAGAATCACGGACAAGCCACTCGGACTGCCTATTCAGTCGGACAACATCTGATTGGCTGAGTAGGTCAGATCTTCGGATACTATGGTCAATAACAGGGTGAAGAAATGAAAATCGCGGGAAAAGGTTACGTGATCATTGAGCGCACCGGAATTGGTATTTCACTCAGATCGCCCAATTAGCGCTGTTGGATTCCGTTGTTCCACCAAATCAAGGGTTGTCCAAGTGAGTAGGCTGTCCGAGTGGCTTGTCCGTGATTCTAAACTTTTCCCTCAGACATGACCCCATGGGCCTAGTCAAACGATAATTTACACACGAGTACTCTGAGACTCCCCCGATCACCCGAAAAAAAGGATCACGGCTAATGTAGCGATACTATGGGCAAGGCAAGATTGTATTTGATTGGTAACGAACGAAAAAGACACCGTCAATTCAAAAATCAAAAGCACAAAAAAAAAAAAAAAACAACTCGTACAAGTTTAAGCATACTCAAAACAAATAACCCCCCCAAAGCCAAATTCATATCCCCTTCACACCAAAACCGAGCTACAAACCAATTAGCAATACATCCTATCATCTCTCAATAATACCACTCGCCACATACCTAAGGATCATTAGTCCCCAAAAACCTCGTCCACCGTCCCTCAGCTTCTTCCTTCCTAACCAACTCCCCACACCTCGGACACTCCGCACACTTCTCCATCTGCTCGCTTAGTTTCTCTATAAACCACCAATATTCCGTCTGTTCCACCTCCTCCTCTTCCTCCCCTTTCTTCTCAGCTGGAACCCCAGTATCAGCAGTAAAAACTGCACACAAAATCCTTGCTGCCCTGGTCATCTCGTTCTGCTCAAGTAGCATGGAGCGGAGCTTGAGCACTTGCATCCAGCAGCTGAGGGTGGACTCGCAGATGGGGATGCGGACTATGAGGCTGGGCCTGGGCGTGGGTGGGGGTGTAGGTGGGGTGATGGTGGTAGTAGTAGTAGCGGTGGTTGTGGTGGCTCGAGTTGATCTACGAGTGCGAGTGGTGGTGCTAGTGGTGGTGGCTCGAGTGGATCTACGAGCACGGGTGGTGGTGGTGGTGGTGGCTTGGGTGGTGGTGGTTCCTCTGGTACCTCGGGTGGTGGAGGACCTAGCGGAGCGAGTGGTGGTGGTAGACTTAGGAGCGCGAGGCATTGTGATGGTGGTGATGATTATGATGGTGATGGTGATGGTGATTGTAGTTGGTAGATGGAAATTGAGGATTGAAAAGTTGGTGGTATCGATTGAGAGTATCTGTTCTGCAGCGAGCGAGCAAATGATGTGTGTGGAACGAAAGATGGAAAGAAAGAAAACGAGAAGAGGATGGAGGGGCAAAGAGGGGGTTGATATACTATCCGCCGATTTCGATCCAAACGATAAATCTTTAGCCGGGCAGTCAAAAGATAAAAGTAGCAGGAATGTTGGGAGAGGAAGAGGAGCTCTGGTGGAAAGTCAAGTTGAAAGGGAGGAGGTCTGGAATCAAGATGTTTCGATACACTCTGTTGGGTACATACTACAGAGTTGTGTACTTAGTATGCACGTAATACGACACGTATTTTACCTGACAGAGCTTGTATTTTACCTAGCACCACTAAGTTCTTCGTGGGTGGTCATTGTCGAAAATGTAGCGTTCTTGTGCTGTTAAGTCCCGGCTCTCAATCCCCGCAACTCACCCACATACGATTTCTCCACCCCCGGGCGTCCATTCACCACAACCACAACTACTTACCCAAGCGCCCTAGATATCACAATCAAATAATCCACACCATCTCGAGATTCAAAAAAGACACCCGCTAAACACTGGCATGATTCTATAACTTTCTCTCTGTAGCCGTGTCTGCAAGTTCAATCTAGGTTTCTTCGACTTCGTCCGCAAGATCATGACCCGGGTGTTCAAATTCCCAACGAATCGATAAACTGTTAAACTGGCTATAGGACGAACTAAGGGTGCAAAAAAGGAGAAAAAAATAGAGCGAATTTCCCAGACTATCACTCACATCACTCCTCGTTTTTTGTCAACCCACCTTCTAATGCGAATACAAGAATTATACTTTTTATCCCCTCAGTCAAGTCAAACCGGATAACATACAATACTCTAGCAGTCACGCTATGAAGAATGTACTAGGTGAAGTTCGCGTAGAGTTATAATTAAGGTTTCCGTAGGGTCCTTAGGGTACTTTAGTACCTGCCTACACGAGTAATAGGTGCCATGCATGAAATTGTACTATTCTGTAGCGAGAGTTAACGTATCACCACCGGCTCGTTTAATTTTCTCCTCTTTCTCTTCTGGTCAATATTGGCTGTCACTGTCAATGTTTTCTATCGGGGTTCGTCTGCCAAAAGTTGTCACTTCAAATTTCAAGGACTACTTTCGATAAAGTTTAAGTTTGTGAGCTAGGTAATGATCTGGGCGGTGCACTAATCTTATCTAACTTTTACCGTCCTTTCCTCGAACGCCCAACAAAAGTACGGTTTCGTACGGATAGAGGTTTGAAAATTACCGTTATAGACGGGTGTCAAAAAATAGAGACCTAGAACTGGGCGCTGAGAGCTTTTTTGACTACTTAAAGTAGAATATGACGAGATGACCGGCTGGGCCCATTCATAGTCAAGACTGGGTAGTCCTGATCGCAATTTTTACTATAATCGGCATTAGTGATCGGGGTACCATAGAATTCCGTAGACAAGTCCACACTTTGGAACTAGGTTTCGAATTTCAAAAACGTAAGGTTGAAATCCACCCATGGCCAGTCTTTGCCAATCTTGTGAGAAATGATAGAGAGCTCGGGGTACTAGCTACTAACTAAAAATATCTAGTTAGTGCTGAGATAGAGCTCGAGCTGAGAGGAACAAAATCAGTCTATTATTTCGCTCGAAATCGTGGGAATATACCATGTCATTGGCTAAATCAAATGTAGTGTGTGGTGTCCACAGTCTCTCAAGATTTCGTTTCGAATTTATGGATGGGTCGGTCACCAGAACAGCCCAAATAAGCATCCAGCAGATTCTTTGACTTGAGCCGACTCGAACTTTTGTAGCTCGACTCCATTGACGTCTATCATTAAAAATATCCTACTGGCAGGCATTCTAGGATCTCATTCAGCATTGCTATATTTCAGCAGTCAAAAAGTTTTTGACACAACATGAAGCATTTTTTTGCGCACTTCCCTAGAAGTGGGTGTCCAAACTTTTTGACCGCCTGAGTATTGTTTAGATCGCGATCAATCATCCGCAAGCGACTGTCCAATAGTAGATGTGATGTAGATGGAAGTTAGTCTCGAAATGCTTACTGGCGTAGCAGATAGAGGTTACGGCTTGGATAGCCCTAAGTGGATTATATGGAAAAAATACTGGGATATGTGGCTACTAGTGATAGTGTTTCACTGTAGATTCATGATTAGTTTCTTCATTTGTTAGGAAGCCCTCCCTACCTACACAGATATGCTCCGACTTTGTCAAGAGGTTGGGGCCCACTTAGTAAGCGGAGCCACTTGTTTTGTTTGTTTTAATCATACTATATTCACTCTATTTAGAGTATGACAGACCCCTAATCCCCGACACCTCCGGGCAAGCCGGCTAGATGGCGAAGCTCCGCAACTCGCGGAGCCACTTTCCACTGCTAGCTGATAAGTCTATAGCAAACTTACCACTACGCCTGCTTCAGCGTATGAGGCCGAGCCTCATGAGTAAGTGCTTTGTCACTTCTTGATATCGATGTCGATCGTGACTCCCATGGCCACCACCACCACTAAAAATAAGGAGGGGGTGGGATAAATTAAAGTACGCGCAACACAGGTACATATCCCCTCCGCATTTATCACCTATTACTTATCCTACGATGTATTGCCATCCCCTATTCGAAAGATACCAATTGCTTCCCAATGCCTTCTAGCAATAGGTTTTCGTGCAATGACCGGCAGTCATAAAGCACCTTCACTCGATATTGTGCCGGCACCGAGAATGTTTCGTTTCTTGTTTCGTTTCTGGTTGCGCTTGTAGATAAGGTCAAAACATTGATTAAAGGTAGCACTCGACCCAACTGGGATCATGCTGATAAATGGTGTTGTGTTGGCGGTGATGTATCTTCGGAGGATGGGGATAGAGTGGTGATAAGCTTAAGAAGTTATCCCGAGTTTAACTTGAAATCACTCGCGTTGATTGTACTCGCGATGCAGGCTGTAAAGTGCTAAGTAGATCGGCGTATACGTATCATGGAACCGGTATCTACTGGTAAATAAACTAACCCAATGAAGTTTTCTTATAAGTTTTCTTCTCTTGAGGCGGTCTCAGTCGTGCATAACGTTGCGTTTTGAGTCTTTATGGTAAGAGGTTTCAACCCCTAGCCTTGAAACAATGATCTGCACTTATGTACTCGCTTTAACTGACGCGCAAAACGCCAAGTTTTTCGACGCGAGGGTCGCTGGATTCAGTACTGTATATTTATGAGTGGAGTCTTGCAACACAATTCTACACCGCGCCGACTACAGCATTTGCAATATCTCTCTAGACACTGGTTGTAGGGTAAAGCGCGTAAGGAAGCATTGCGCTTCGACACATGAAAAGATGTAGCACGGCTGGTAAGGAAACATAGCCTCATCAGACCCCTCGAAAGGAGTCCTAAGCAAGCTCCAGCTAGCAGAGCCAAAGAAAAAGGAATTCGTCTTGGAAGCGCCTAGTAGAGGAAACAGCAATGGTAAATGAAATGTATCCGACAATAAGAGGGTTCCTGAATGAGTTGAAGAGAAAAGGAAAAAGATTTCGGCCAGGATGTGGTTTTATATTTTCTTCAGGGTAATTGGTGGCTTTTTTTGGCCGGTGAGATCTCAGGCGGGGTCCAGCCTTGCGGCTGAGAAGAGTTACCCCTCATCTGTGCAACCCCTCATCACAACCACGACCAAGCTCAAATACATCCCCGTCTTCGCCGTTAATCTCGGTCAGTTTTCTGTGTCGACGCCATTTTTCTAGTTCCGCCGTTTCTGTTCAACGAAGACAAGAATGCCTCCCAAGAAAGTCGTGAAAGAGGAGAAGATTCTGCTCGGTCGGCCTGGCAACAATCTCAAGAGTGGAATTGTATGCCCACTCCCACTACTTCTGGCCTATCTCGTGGGATTCAAACTGATGCGCTTGCGGTGTGTAGGTTGGACTTGCAAACGTTGGTAAATCGACGCTTTTCCAGGCAATCACAAAGTGCACTCTCGGCAACCCCGCCAACTTCCCGTATGCTACCATTGATCCCGAGGAGGCACGCGTTATCGTTCCCGACGAGCGGTATGACTGGTTATGTGACTACTACAAGGTATTTCGCCATTCCCGCCCTTTCGCGATCCTGAATTGGACAGTCCAATCGTTTCTCTTTTTCTTCCCCCCCACTTCCAGAATGATACGAGCTGAGGGCAATTCCAACTAAAGCCTGCGTCCAAAGTCCCCGCAAACCTGACTGTCTACGATATCGCCGGACTGACGCGTGGCGCTTCCACCGGAGCCGGACTCGGTAACGCTTTCCTGTCGCATATTCGAGCAGTCGATGCTATCTTCCAGGTTGTTCGGTGCTTCGACGATGCCGAGATTATTCATGTCGAGGGAGACGTCGATCCGGTGCGAGATCTGGGGATTATTAGTGAGGAGTTGAGGATTAAGGATATTGAGTTTGTGGAGAAGAATCTGGAGGGGTTGAAGAAGCAGACCGCACGTGGTGGTCAGTCGTTGGAAATGAAGAAGTTGAAGGAAGAGCAGGCTACTGTGGAGGGAATCTTGGCCTCGTTGAAGGATGGAAAGGATGTCCGCAAGGGTATCTGGGGTCCTAAGGAGGTGAGCTTTGTGCTTTTCTTTTTTGTCGAGCTCGCTCCTGTTAGATTGAGGAGAATGGTTTTCGTGATGATAAAGAGCATTATTGCTCGAAGAATTAATCCCAGCTCGTCGATCGGCTCTATTATACAATGCTTGAGTCGTCCTGAGATGATCTTTAATCTGATCCCATCCTCTTCTCTTATTGCCACCCTTACTGGACTAGTTCCAGGAATGCATATCTGACAACAATTTTTCACATCCAGGTCGAGATCATCA